>JAROYE020000010.1:16617677-17217677 GCA_029619315.2 Dynastes maya
ATGTTGTCCTTTAGTTGTTAGATTAATTGAGGTCTGGTAGCGAATACCTTGGACTTCAGATATCCCCACAAAAAGAAATCGCAACATGTCAAATCCGGGGATCTTGCTAGCTAATGAATATCCTCGTTTTCTGAAATGAGATTTCCCGGAAACGTGTCTCTCAAAACTGTCATACAAATTCTAGCCGTATGGCTGATTGCTCCGTCCTGTTGGAACCAGAGTTCATCTGCATTTGCATCTTTTCCCAATCGTTGTAATTCCCCGGGCAAAAAAAAATTGAAGAATAGCCAAATATCGATTTGAAGTAACAGCCATTGTCCTGCCTTCATCCTCGAACCAATACGGACCGACAAACAGAAAAAGACTGACACACCGCACTATACAGTAACTTTCAGTGAATGTAAAGGTCTTTGATGCACCTCATGAGGGTTTTCTGCAGACCAATATCATAAATTTTGCTTATTAACGCTGCCTGATAAAAAGAAATTAGCTTGATCAGACATTATTAAATTGTTTAAGACATTTGGATTATCATTTAGAAAAGCTCGGAAATCTCTGCAAAACTGTAGGCGTGTCGGTAAGTCCTGCGGTTTTAACTCTTGCACTAGTTGAATTTTATATGGATGAAATCCAAGGTCCAAATGCAATATTCAACGAATCCTCCTATCACAGAATTGCAGTGCCAACGCTTGACGTGTTGCCGCATCGCAGGACAGCAGCTCGCACCCTCTCGACGTTTTCGGGTGTACGAATCGTTCTTCGACCGCCATTATAAATATTGTTGGGGTTTCCAGTTTCTTGATACCGACGATGCCACTCTAAGATCGTATTCCGCGAAGGAATTCTTCCATGTCTAGCAATGTTGTATTCACGTCGAAATCGGCGTTGAACATCAATTATGCTTTGCGTTTGAATAAACGCGGTCACACAAAATACACGATGTTGTATCGGCCAGGAATTTATGGTGACTAAAATTGCATTGGACACCGAAGCTAATGCACATTACAGGTTACCGCCACCTTCGCTAGTATTATCGCTACAAGGCCTACTAAACCGTCAATACCAGTTGCCGGACCTTGTAAGTGCTTGTATTTTTTACAATAGCAGTAACTTTCATTTTCGATGTTATCAGTCCGCATCTTCTTATACATGTTGAGTATATTTTGTTTTTTAACCACAGACAAATGGACCAAACTTGAGAATTTTCATTTTCCTGGTGGTGATATTCGATTTCGATTTGCACTTGGGTTAAAAAATTGGCAGCTCTAATAGTAAGTATCAATGCAATGGTAATTTTGTATGGAATTTTTATCAAAATTCTCTAAAAAAGTTGCATGGCACTAACATGGAACTACTTTTTCTATGCATTTGATGTTCGAAAAACCAAGTTTTACTTGTATTTTTGTATATTGTACGAAGTTTTTCAAAAATACTGCAAGTAACTCCGTTAAACAGTAGCACATGAACTTTTTCCTCCATTTACTCTTTATTTTCCTTTCCCCAAATCACTACATATTCGTATACCTTCCGTCCAGTTCCAAATGCAGATGCAACACTATAATAGAAAGTGCAAGAGATATATAAAGCAATTACACGATTCCATACTCGGTATATACGTAGGAGATCGCATGGCTGAATCAGTGTGAAGGTCAAGGAACTGTCTTGTCTCTTTTCGATGGCGTGCAGTGGTCTCTCACGGTCGATAACAAAGCTACTACTCTACTACGTATTACTCTATATACATGGTGGACAAGGAAATATATGTATGGAAAAATTATAAAAATTATTTCTTACATGATGTAACTAATTGTAAATAAGTTGATACTTTGCATGCAAGTTATTGCGTGAATATTAAGATTAAACAAATTATGCCAAAACTTTTAATTTACAGTACTACAAGGTGGGGCAGTGAGTTGAGCGATTTTGCAGCACTATTTTTTCAAGGATAGTTGAGTAGGGATGAAGGTTACTGAAAAGCATTTGCAATGGAGCAATGGAGTAGCGAACAATGTATTTTTGCTGTGAAAACGGAGGCATGAATTTCAAAGACATTACGCAATTGATCGCAATCGTGCTGCTCAATCAGTTCATGCCATCAAGACTTAGGTTCGAATCTTAGAGGCTATTGTTTCAGCGAAGTACATGTACGCCAGTCTGCGCGTCGCCATTCTATGACAATCAGACTATCTGACCGCAGAAGACAGTGAATTTTACACTATGATCTAATATTTCAACCGTACAAAATTCAAATCATTCATGCAATGCACGTACGCGGTTATGAAGACAGTAAATTTCTGTTAAACTTGACTAGAGTTAATTAGTGAGAGGCAAGATCTTGTTAACAATTTACTGATGAGCGATAACGCTCACTTCCATTTATCGGGATTTGTTAAGCAAAATTTCCAATACTGGTCTTCCAAAAACCCCCAACAAATGCATGAAAGACCACTGCCAAAGTGACAGTACTTAGTCGGTCACTAAGTTCTGCCACAAAAGTTTTTTAAAAAATTAAAACGCATAGCATGCGACTGATAAAAACAAACGACTAATTGAGGTAATGTCATTTATTCTAAGTCGTTTGACGTTAAAGTTACTGCGAACGAGTAACAAACAAACATAGAATAGAGCCAAAGAGAAGATCGTGTTGCTATAATTGTATTACATCGTTGCGGACATTCGCCAAGTACAATTTTCGGTAATCCTGCCCTTTACGGCTCCCATTTCACGCAATCATTGTTCATATACAAAAATCAATGCAACGTTGCCAAATTTTCGTTGCTTAATTTAGTTGTCATTTGAAAATCATTTAGCCAAATCTAAATATATTAGTTACAAGTGTTTATATTTATTAGATTAGTTCAATTTTCTCTATTAGAAGTAGGAAGAAAAGGTGGTCTAATCATACAGAACGAGAAAGGGCAATTAAATCATCAATATTACAATAATCCAGCAGATCACACGACAAATGACATTAAGATATTTTGCAAAAGTCCTTGGACACTTTATAAAATTTTAACAACCGTATATGTGTCGTGTCGCAATTTTATGCTTTTCATAAAGATATTCATACATAAATCTGACTATTTAGTATTTTTTTTTTAATATATTGATACGCTAATCTGGCAATACTGCGTAGTTATGCGCATACGTGGTGAGGCACGTGAAATGGGAACCGTAAACTGCAGGATTGCCCAATTTTCAATCTGCTGAAAACCTTGGAAATTACGAAAAGGTTTGTTTATTGTACCATTGAAAGATACAATGAAACTGGTAGTGTCGATGACAAGGGAAGATCTGGCCTTCCTCGCGGCTGTTATTAAAGCTGTTAAGGCACGTATCAAACGAAATCCTCTCCGAAAACAGAAACTATTGTCGTTGCAGATGGGTGTGGTTAAAAGCACAATCAAAAATATCCTAAATGAAGGCCTTAAGTTTCGTGCTTTCAGAAGAAAAAGCGGTCACTTGCTCAGTGCACGTCTAAAAGGCTTAAGGCTTCAAAGATGCCGTCTTATTAAAGCAGTACGTTAAAAACGACCATCGCCGTATCCTATTTGCCGACGAGAAAATCTTCACTGTTGAAGAACAATTTAATCGGCAAGATGATCGAGTGTATGCCTCCAATAGTGAAGAAGCAGGTGCAGACGCTCCTCGTGTTCAAAGGGGTCATCATCCATCCTCAGTAATGGTTTGGTTAGGGGTATCTTATTTCCGACCAACTGAAGTAAGTTCATTTGTGACGTGAGAAAGGAGTGAACACTAGTCACTAAGTTCCCCAAGCAACTTCAACTCCGGGTTGTATTTGTTCCAAAAGTTTTTAAACGATTTCTTATCCAGTATGTTAAGTGACAAATTACATGTTATCAAGTTATCATCATGACAAGTAAATCGAAAATAAAGTCATTTCTAGTTGACGCGTCGTTTCTTCTATTTCTGTGTTTTGCGCTATTTACATGCTTCCTACAGTCGTTCTTTTGCCAGCACATCAAGGTTTTCTCTTTTCACACTTTACAAGTTATTTTAGCACCGTCTGGAAACTCACAGATAAAGTTTTTTACTTATCAGCAAATGGTCGTTGTTTAGCCTTGCGCACACTGGACATTTTTAATTAAAAACTTTCTTGAATAACTAGTATTCTGCTCGCCTGATTTAATTCACACGCACACGCTGTGATGATGAATGTGTACGAATTTGAACTGCTTTGCCACCCGGCAGAAGTTTACGCATCGCATCAGACAGGCGCCCGCCGAGTTCCGTTGGCTGCTCCAGCTGTTACGGCTATGCTGGGCCCCATTTTGCCATCTTACTAATCAAATGGTATGTTTACGGCAAATATTTAGCGATTTTTTTTTATACTAGCAGATATCTTTGTAATTAGATAAATGTGCAAAGCACCATATATGTATGCTGCATGTTAGTTCAAGGCTATTTTTCTGTCCACCACTATATCTCGAGTTCTCGGAGCGTACAGCTCACGCGAAACTTGAAAAAAAAAAAACTGGATAACCGAACGGCGAAAATGCAATACGAGTTCTCTCATTGTGTTCGCCTTCCTTGGCCGTCACTTTGAATAAAATTCATCGGACGAGAATCCGCTCATTATTTATATACTAACCGAATACTAAGAATAGCAGTATACTGAGTTGAATGGCTATAAATAAAAGTTTAAAAATAAACCAACGAGCGAAGTGTGTATGTAATGTTGAATGTAACGTGAGCAAATATTGTACTAAACAATACACTAAGTCTATTTAAATTTGAGTATTTAATGGTCTGCGTAGCAAACGATTCAACTAAAATAAACGATCTCCACTTGTAGCAGTTTGATTACAAAGAAGTTGTTGCAATACTTGTGTACTTTACAAACCCAAGATTATAACAGTTGCTTGCCAAATGATTTCAGAGCGAATACAAACATTAGAAGAGTAATTAATGACAATTGCAAATTAGTACTACAAATTCCTGATCTTGAAGTTAAAAATTCATATGCGTTCATTGGCGAAATTAAAAAGTTTACTAATAACTAACTTTTAATCTTCTTTGATGAAACTTCGATGTTTCCTGACAACTCAGTTGACGTCAATTTGGAATACATATTTAGAAAAAATTCTATTGGGTAACTAAACGGATAACGACGAAGAGGTTGCTAGTTTAGCTTCTTTGGTAAGCTTTTACAGGAAACAATAACCTATCTCCTGGTAAGGCTGTTCATTTTATGGATAAATTTGGAACTCACCATAGGAATAGCATATCCATGTTATTCCTATGGTTTCTTGCAACAAGCAAATAGATTTTTTTGCAAAAATCAGTCTACATTCAAGAAAATAATTTTATTTCAAGACTATAAAAATGTATAACATAAGAAAATAATTTTCTTTAAATTTTACTCGGATTAAATAAATATTTTCTTAGGGCTAGAAAATCAAGAAAATCCAAGACAGAAAAATGTTTCTTCCAAGTAAATCATTTATTTTTAAGTTAAGAAAATTTATATTAACGGTAGGAATGGAAAAATGCTCCAGATTTCACAAAATTCTATTGAGAAACTAGGCGACCGGTTTCGTGTTCAAAAAACACATCATCAGGCCAGCTACAAAGATATCCAATAAAAGAAAAATTGCAATAATGGAAAAGCCTAAAGTTAATAATTAAAATTAGAAGCAAGTGAAAGAACTAATGAAAAAGTTCTTTTTATAGGTTACAATATAATTGAATTATTTTTTTAATAATGTAATTAAACAGGGATTATTTTCATGTAGTTTAATAATTAATGAGTTAATATTTAAGTTTATTATCCCTTTTTTATTATTTATTATATATTTAAAAAAACTATTGCTAAATTAGTATACGAGGTAAATAGTAACAAAAATAAAAAAATATTACGTTAACCGGTAACTTATGAAAATGTTTATGTATGGGTAAGTATGGTAGTCTATATTCGGGTTCCATCGCTACGATTTAGGACGGCATGGCTATAACTACTAGTAGGTACTAGGTAGCGTCAGGAAATATTTCAGTTGCTGTTTTTGAAGATTAGTGGCATAAACTGAGAGATGTAAGAGCAACGCGGCCAGGAGCAACAAGCTCTAAAGCTTTTCTCTTCTCACATTGTTTTTGCCGGTAATGATTCCATCAATACCAGGAGCTATTTATATTAGCATTATCTTGGTTATTGTTTCTAGGCACTTTTTTCATGTGTACTTCAAAATTAAATTCACTTTTGTTTGAACATTATTCTGTAGATAAGAACCTTTATTTTAGCCTTTTCAAAATCACAAGCAATATGAATAATTTACTGCATTTTGTACGGATATGTAGTACTGTTTTAAACAAGGCAGCGCAATTAATAATGTGCATGTAAATAATATGCATTTGAAGAATTCAAAGTAAAAAATGCTTTATTTTCAGAAAATAAAACTATTGATTTATGAACAATACATAAACACTTTCTGGAATTAAGAAAACTATTTACTATCCCTAAGAAAATATTGTTTTGTGTTATAACGGCCATTTACTTATACTAAGAATCGCTTTCTTCAAATTTTCTGCAAGATTTTCTTGAATCAAGTTAACAAATGTCTTAAACAAAGAAATGCAATTATTTCATTAGAAGTATACACTTCTCTTAAGCTGAGAAAGAAACGGTAAGAAAATATGTCTTTTGATTTAAAACAATTATTGTGTTGCTGATAATTGAAACAGTAATTGTCTTGAATTGAGGCGGACAGCTTTGATACAAGTAAACAACATACAGGCCGTGATCAAGCCTGTGTACGAGGTGTGGCAATTAAATAACCGGACTGGTGCTACTATCGACAAACAGCGAGCACACCATGGCAGGTTTGAACATGTCTGTGTTTGTAGATGCTTCCCCCACCTTGAGCTCGATGGGCACGGTTGTACATCGCTCTGCCTCGCTGTAGCAATCGTCCGTTCAAGTCCTTACGCTAGCGTCGCGTCGGAAAAATGCAGAGTATTCAGATCGAGCAACGAGTTAACCTCAAGTTTTTTGTGAAACACGAGGTTCTAACTACCCTTCGTGAACGAGTGAGAAGACGAAGAGCCGATTTGTCCTGGATGCTCCACCAAGACAATGCGCCAGCCCATTCCGCCTTGTCCGTGAAGGCGTTCTTTGCGAAATCCGGCATCACCGTGTTGGACCACTCACCGTACTCGCCCGACCTGGCCTCCTTGACTTTTTTCTATTTCCTAAGGTAAAATCAGAGCTTAAGGGGACAAGATTTGATGGTGTGGAAGCGGTGAAAACGAAAGCGACGGGGGTTCTCAACAAGCTGACAGAAACGGACTTCCAGCACTGTTTTTGACAGTGGAAAATTCGTATGGAGCGCTGTAGGGATCGGCAAGGAGAGTACATTGAAGGGGATAAACTTTGTAATGTAATTGGTGATCAATAAAATGTTTTGTAGCACCAGTCCGGTTATTTAGTTGCCACACCTCGTATATTCGACAAACAAATGATCAATCCGAGTTAGGTACAAAGAGTTAGGTTTGTCAAATCTAGTGTCGCCCACATATGCTTGAAAAGAATTATAATGTTGATAATACGCAGTTAATTAAGAATCTAAACAGCAATGTATAATTAAATTGTTAGGGACAGGACAAAAACAAAACATCCTATCTTCATTCTTTGTTAAATTAAGCATAACCGCGGTCAATCTACCGCAACTTTGAGAATGTATAAGTAATGTGGCTTTAGCTTCATTTGTCAGATCAGTTCTACTGCTGAAGATGATAGCGTAGCTATCGAAACATGCGTCCAGTATTAGTGAAGCGTTGCGGTAAGAGTAATAGGGAAGTACTTCACAAGTTTGTTCCTCTAAAAATAGATTTACATATTTTTGGCAACGAGACGTAATATACAAAAATAACATTTAACCTATCAAGAACTGTTGATACGTATGTGGAATTTAATAAGTTTCTATTAAGTGACTTACTTGTATTTGGGGAGATGTAGTCCCCTTTTTAATTTATCTACGTTTAATAAGCTTTTAACAGAAATATCTGGTTTTGAATGATCAGCACTTAGTATTTCTACGTCTAAAAGTAACTTCGAAATGCAGCATATGGTGCGTTAGCAATATAGATTAGGAATTGGAATTAATTTATCAACTTTTCTAAAAAAACTTAGTCCAAATATAAAATAATATATTTACCATTAAAAATTACTTGATTGTTTTAAGTTTACCAGTGTACTGCGCATTATACTTGTACATCTTTCAGAAAGATGTTCTGAAGCTTGTGTTTTAAAATTACGTAACGTTTTTTTCATATATTTTTTATTATCACTTGCTGCCAAATAATTATTATTCAGGGAATGGATTCAAGTACAAATACTATAAACTTAAAAAGTATGAGTTTATCAGTGCAAACAAGGACTTGCACATTAAATAATGAAGATCAAATAAAATTTAATGACATCGTGTAACAGATGGTAGTATTGACAAAAACGTAGAACTAATAATAAAGGACATAAAGAATTAAAGAAAGTAAACGAATGTAATCAAACATTGAATTAACTATCAACCATAATAAATTTTTGATAGTTACATACCTCTAACGTCTACATACATTTTATGCGCTTTTATAAGATACGTCTATAATTGAATATAAGAGTAAAATTCAGAACGGAATTCGAATCTATTATCAATACTCACTCCTCTCTATCCCCTTAAAAAATACGTCAGAGGTGTTAAATGTTACCATTTGAGTTGATCCGTTATAAAAGATCGCTAAAACTGGTTATCGTATAGCAATATAAAAAAATCGCATTTTTGTCGAAGGTTGTTTGACGTTCTTTATATATTTATAGTAATTTATACCTGTGGAAATCGGGAGAATATTTTTTGTACTTTCTTTGGTGGTAAGAAGAAATTTCTTTAAATAAACAAAACTAAAATTATACTTAAGAATCAATTTCACAATAAAGCGATTAGAATAAATCAAATATTAGAAGGTTCGAAAACGCTTCAGAGTTCAGGAGATGTGCCTGCCAAATTTCAATTTATTTAGAGATCGCTGGATAAACATAGATGGATGGCAAGGGAAACTACAAGTATTGCCACACTATGCAAGAATCCCTGTCCCCTAGAAATTTCTCTTGATTTGTAGGTTGAAAACCGTTTCCGTGGATTCTTTAGATCTTCTTTTGATATATTACATATTGATATCCGCAATTAAACTTATAAATGTTATATGGCTAATGTAACGTGGTAGCTGTTTCTAGAGCTACACTTCTTCTCTCATTAGTAATCTGGGCAAACAGCGGTAACAGTGAGTGTAGTAGATATGTGGTGCGGAGTCGGCGATTATTTATTTCAGGCGTTCACAGCGTTAGTACTAAATCGATGCTGTATGCGAGTAGTTCTGTGTATATGTAGGCAGTCGTAACTTATTTCGTAATTATACGCTTGTTTGCTTTAAAAATGACGTAGTTAGGTACGTCGCGAAAACGACCAATGGCAGGCACAGTTAAAAACTTTATAGTGGACATGCCGGACTTCATTTTTGATGGCGCTAAAATTCAATGTATAGTTTGTAAAATCCCTTTAATGTGTTGGTCGAGAAGCCATTGTCAACGTCACATCGAAAGCAAACAGCATTCTTCTGCAACAAGTAGCATACGAGACCAAGAAAAATTTACGTTTGATTTATGTGTTACTCTTATTTTATGTAATCTATCGTTTCGTCTACTAGACAAAGAAGCATTGTCTCCTTCTGGAATAAATATGCGGACTGTAAATTACCTAGTCGGACATCGATACGAAAAGCAGTGCCATTTGCTCGTGAACATATAGAAAAAAGAATGAAAACGAAATTGAAAGATAAAAACTGTGGTTGTGTGTGGACGAAACAACAGATCGTCAAAAACATTCGGTAGTTAATGTAATGGTACGTACAATGGAACCACATCGACCGTCATTCTCCTTCTTACTTGCTTCCAAAAGAGTTATAAATTGTACTGACTATGAGATTTTAAAGGTGGTGTTGAACTCATTGAACAAATTTGAAGTTCCAACTAAACAACTTTTAATGTTTATGAGTGATGGTGCCGCAAACATGCGTTCTTTGGACCGATCTCTTAAAGAACACGAAGTTGTAACTTCTTACATGTAACGTATAAAATCCATACTCTAAATCTTGCGGCACAAACGATTCCTACATGTCTTCCACTAGTAAATGCTAGTACAAAGGCAGTGTTTCTAAAGTCCCCGAAACGTACCCGACTATTTCACAAACTGTGTCCTGATTTACCTGAACCACCACAGCCAATTGTTACACGTTGAGGAACATGGTTGCAGGCTGCGTTTTACTACAACAAATATTTTGATCAAGTAAAGAAGGTAGTTTTAAAACTCAATCCGACAGAATCTGCAGCAATCAAGAAAAGCCAGGAAATATTTCAAGATAGTCAGGTTAAAAGAGATTTACAAACTATTCACAACAATTACTTCGGACTAGCGGAGGGAATAGAGAAAGAGAAAGAGAAAGTGTTTTAGAGAAAGACTCCGATTTTCTTATATTAAGACAAATTTGTGAAGGTGCGTGTGAAGATGCATTAAGTTGTTTCAAAGATTATTTTAAATATGCAAATATAACATCGCTAGATGTCTAACGGTCGTTTTCGGCATTAAAAAACATTTATTCCGCACGTCGTACTCACTTGACTGAAATAGCTGTGGAAACATATCTAATGCTTCAAATATTTAACAGATATTACCCAGTTTGTGATTTCATGGAAGTACTTAGTTTAATTTATTTCTTACCTTCTATTTTATGTGTAAACTTCCATGCGCTCGCCACGCCTCCGGCTGTTACCGCATATTTGCCCAGATTACTCATTAGTCTAAATTTTCAACCCAAATTATACGTATCACAAATAGCACGACCTCTATGAATCATATGAGTATATAGTTTTCTTTATCAAAGCTAAAAATTAAACATAACACCTTTACAGTACAACTACCATGACTAACAGTTTTTTAAAGATTCATTTACTTGATGCTAGTATTAAATTTCTGAACGATTATAAAACATTTAACGTTGTTCCAAGTTTTGTTCAAATAAAATGTAAAAACACTTCAGGCCGTATGCAGAGTCGTTCGCCAGCGAATCTCCGCATTACCGCGGAAATGGGGAGATTGCCTGTCGATACATTGGCGAACAGCTCTACATATGGCCCTTCAACTTCGGCAAATAGAGCAACTCCTTGGGCTAAAAATGTTGACCAAATTCGGAGATTAAATATCAGTATTTTGTTTTTAAAATTAAGTTAGGGTCTTTCTAATATCTGATTATTGACCTAAACGAAATAAAAAACATTATTGCCAACAAGGTGTTAGATAAAAAAAAGTAGATGTTCATAAGAAAAAGTTATCAACATTAAATATAAATAAACCAAAAGCCGGTTAGGTAGATACTTCATATGATCTAGTTAGGAACGTGTCATCCAAGTCTTTTAGTTGAAGAATTTATACTTGGTAGAGAAAATACAAACAATACTTTTGATAATCATACCGAAAACTTTATCATCATACCGCTTGTATAACTCAATTTTAGAAAATGAGCAAGAAAATGTACCCAACGTTGCAAGTAAAGAACAACAGAGTTTTGTGGTAAGGGTGATAGTGTGCCAGTGCCAGTGTTTGAATACGCGATTTAAAACTAGTAATGTTACGATCCGATTATTCCACTAATTCAAATAACTCAAATAGAATGCACTGCCAGCTCAAATTGTAACTCGAGTTCAACTCGGATTCGTTTAAATGTTCGCTACTAATATTTGAGCATCTACAGCAATATTAATTCTAGTATCGCTGCTATGTTTTGGTTTGCGTTATCTTTGTTTCCACACGGATTATATTGCTTTTCCTTGTCCCCTGCTTGTAGAAAATGTAATGCGATGTTTTTATGACGCAAATTTTAACTAAATAAATGTTTGAATTAAGAGGTATTTTGTTACGTATTCATTTTACTTTACACTTGTCTTTTTAAAATTTTTCCGTTTAAGAGTCTCAAGATCACACCAACTGATAACTGAATCTATTTATGCAAAACAAAATATCTGATGGTGTTCACTATTACGTTAGGAATTATAGTACAATCCCTTACTAAATATTTCAATTTCTTTTTAATACCGAAACAATGTTCACTTAATTGCTTTTAAACATGACTCGACCATCACAAGAAGTTGATCCATGGATTCATACTAAAAGCATCTTCTAGGTGGGATACGATCACTATATATGTAGTGGACAAAACTTAAGCAACTTTTAAAAAAAGGTCTTTAATTGGGGATAAAGAATAATACCAAAACATAATATATACTATTATATTTGGATATGTATGGTATATTAAAATTAGTAAAAGAGAATTTATTTTATAGCCATAAAACGATTTGGTTGAATAATGTAGTAAATTTAAGTGACAAAAGTTAAGCAACCTGATTTGCTGTACTCCTGGGAATACGTTTTGCTTGTTTGTTTGTCCGTTGCTTGCTGCATAGTGTATTACTGTTTAGTATACGATAAGACGGGGGACGTTTATGACACATTTGTCAAACATTATATCGCGAAAAATTTATTCACCTGATTTAAAGTTGAAAATTATTGAAAGTTATGAAAATGGTTTTTCACAAGTGGATATTTCTAAAAACTTTGCAATTAACAAGTCGGTTATATCCAAAATTATAAAAAGGTATAAGGATAGGGGCACAGTAGCCACTAAATTGTGTTCTGGGCGACCACGGAAGACAACTTTTAGAGAGGATTAACTAATTTGTTGTCAATGGAAACAAGACCCTTGGGCAACTTCCTCGGAAATAAAAACTTCCTTAAACAGTAGTATAAGTACACGTACTATACGCAGACGTTTAGTGGAAGGTGGCCTCTTGTGTAGGCGGCCAGCAAAGAAACCGTTGCTGTCAACAAAAACACAGAGTAGCTAGATTAAAATTTGCAGAAGATCATGCGGTATGGTCTGACCAACAGTGGAAAAATGTGCTCTTTAGTGATGAATTAAACTTTAATATCATCAACAGTGATGGAATTTGTTATGTGCGGCCACTTGCTGGAGAACGATTGAATCCAAGGTATTATCAGAAAACTGTTAAGCATGGAGATGGGAGTGTGATGGTCTGGGGGTGTTTTTCTGGTCAAGGTCTGGGTCCCCTACATCTCGTAAATGGTATTATGGACAGACATCAATATAAAAATATACTAGAAACCGTAATGCTTCCATTTGCCGAGTAGAATATGCCCCTTAGATGGTCCTTTCAGCATGATAACGACCCTACGCTCACGGCTGGAGTCGTTAAAGAGTAGCTAAAAGAAGAAAAAATCTATGTTATTCCTTGGCCCAGTCAATCTCCCAATCTCAATCCAACTGAAAACTTGTGGAAGGTTTTAAATAAGAAATTAAGGCGTAATAGAGAGTATTCCAGTGCTAATGAACTTCTTGCCGCATTATCGGCAGAATGGGAACAGATTGATTTAAAAATCGTCGAAAATTTGATAAATTCTATGCTCCGAAGGTGCGCAGCTGTTATTAAAAATAAAGGCAATGCCACAAAATATTAATATTTATTTTAAAAAATTTAAATGTTTTGTTTACATGTATATTGCAAAGTTGCTTAACTTGTCACTTACAAATCGTATATTATTTACTTTATTGTGAAATTTATATTATTTGGATTAAAGAATAAAAATCAATTATACGTGTTTTTCTTTGTAAGACTATAAGTTACCACGAGTAATAGTATGGTATTTATATTTGCTTAAATTTTTTTTCTGCACAGAATAATAATATCCACTTTGTCTAGTTGCTTAATTTTTGTCCACTACTGTATACGTATATACTTATTTTCCAGCAGCACATTTTATTCTTTCTAGGTAGAAAAACAAGGAAAGTTACACTTGAATTTAGTTGGCTTTATCCGCACGTTCTCTCATTTTCCATTCCAACATCGCCTCATATTCCCTTTAATAGTTCGCTTACGTGTCCGTTCCAATTCTGCTTCTTGCATTCGTAATTATTTTGGTATAGTTGTGTGCAATTTGCGCGAAGTTAGTATGCAACAATTGCATCGCAGGTCACTAAAATTAGTATAGTAAGTAGTTGACGTTCTTACTGCATAATGCAAAGGCAGAAGGAATCTGATTCAGCATAAACGGCGAACTGATTGTATCCCACGACCCGGAAAATTTGATTCATATCACGGGTATCATGAAAGGTGTGTTGCGTTATTTAGTAAGCAATTTATTCAGATTGGTTTTCCGAAACAGAATCCTATTAAACACCTTCCATTAAACGCTATTAAACTTCAAAACTATATTACGTTTTATCGTTTAAAAGCACCTATTAATTTGATTGTTTAAGAACTTTTGCGAAAACAAGGTAGTAGTGCAACTTGTAAGTATACTTTTCTTTACTTATTGGGAATGTACTACGTTCTTTGAGGAATGCAAGTTTGTTATTATAAAAAAACAACATAATAAATGGATAGAATGAATTACTTTTTATTTAATAATTAGCATCTACAGATTATCTTCTTATTACCCAACTGCCGTATGCTAGCACACCACTTGCTCTCCGTGTTCATCACTAACGTCAACCGTATTTTGAAGAGAGTCTAAAATACATACAGTACCGTTCATGGAAGTTCGGGCAAGCTGACAAATTATATTAACTGTTTAGGAAAAAATTTTAAAATTATATAATATACATTTCTGTGAGGAATTATTAAAACTAGCCTTTTCTGGAAGCCTTTTACCAATTTCCAGGTAGTATTTGTCTATTATAAGACCGTTATCATAAAATATATAATTATGTTAGAAATCCCCAATAATTACAGTGACAATAAAGCTTTATAACAATCCCTAGGAGGGTTAGCCGATTCACTCGTGTTACCTGGAAATATTCGTATACCATTTATAAAGTATTATAACATTTGTAAACGCAGTAGTTCTGAAGAGATTGTTATTGTGGAAGTATCTGTGGTTGTGCAAGTGAAAAATAAAATAATTTCGGTTTCACTGCTTAAAATGACCCGTGGAAAGCCTCTAGCTGTTTCAAAACGACCTGCTATTATTACCTTGCATCAGGAAGGGTACGCAGAAAGACGGATTGTGGATAAATTAAAAATAAAAAAATCTACAGTACATGATACTATAGTTCGTTAGTTATAAAAATAATTAGTAAGCGCAATAGAAGACTAATAGCATCAGAAATTGCTGCAGAATTCAATAATGGGCGAGATTCCAAAGTTTCTGTGAGTACTGTGAAACGTCGGCTGAAAGAGGCTGGGTTGCATGGGCGAGTGGCTTGTCGAAAACCGTTACTCCGAAGAGGAAATAGGCTGAAACGACTGAAATGGGCACAAGCTCATAGAGATTGGACAGTGGACGATTTTAAAAACGTTTTGTGGACTGACGAATCCAAGTTTGAGGTTTTTGGAAATAGACGGAGAGTTTTCGTACGCAGAGCAAGAGGGGAAAGAATGTTACGGGAGTGTACAGTTTCTACGGTGAAGCATGGAGGCGGATCTGTAATGGTTTGGGGTTGTTTTTCCTTAATCGTAACAGGGGACTTGCTCAAGATTGAGGGCATAATGAAAAAAGAAGGATATCGGAAAATCCTGGAGGAAAATGCCATACCGTCAGGAGTCCGATTAATTGGTCGTGGATTTGAATTTATGCAGGACAATGACCTCAAACATAAATCTAAATTGCGCACAGATTACCTGCAGCAAGAAGATGAAAGAACCCTAAAAATTATGGAATGGCCGCCACAGTCCCCCGATCTGAACCCGATAAAGTTGTTATGAGAAGAATTAGATCAATGTGTTAGGAAAAAGTGTCCAAAATCGAAGGAACATTGGTGGACCATTCTCCAGGAGGTACGGACAAGCTTGCCCAACATTAGCAAAATTAGTGAATCGGATGCCGAGAATAGTGGCAGCAGCCCTAAAGGCAAAAGGTGGATTTTTCGATGAAAATCGGATTTAAATTATTTGTATTACATTAACTTGTTCTTGTTAATAAATTTGTGTTTGAAAATATGTAAAATCATGTAAGTAAGTATTAAATACATGGCCATTTAATATTTCTCTTATTTTCTTTAACTTCCGTACATTTTTTTGCTTGTCCGAACTTCCATGCACGGTAGTGTACATACAAAACAAAACATCCAGTTTGGAGATTTGGATTCCCCTGCACGAATTGTACTCTTGCAAAGTAATCCCAGTAAACAACTCCATATTGCATACTTAATATAAATACGTAATCTGCAATAAAATGGCTTAAATTCAAGTTGAAACAAAGCACAACCTAATTTAACAAGCTTAGAACATAATTTTGCAGTTTAAATTGTCATTAATAGCTACACTAACTAACTTGCAAATGAAACCCGATTCTACCAATTATCCAACCAACACAATATTTGCAATGGTAAATTTAGTTTCATTACAAAAGAACGTTCATCTGCATATTAGCACTATATTAAAAAAAAGCGAATAGTGTCGCTCCCAAGATAGTTTTGCGGAACACCTAAGCTTCATTGACAGCTTAGCTTTCAAATTTATCTAACACGGTGGTGTGATCTACGTACATTACTATAGAACATGTTAATTATGCAGGTTATCTTAGGTCTTAGAATAAATTTTTAAACATCTGACAGCACTCGCTAAATAAATACCTACTTTGAAGAAAATATTTGCACAAGATTAATGATGACTATAAACTTATGTAAGTGCGTCCATTATAATAATTTGAGTTATTTAAAGTTTTGGACAAAAATTGGCGTATATTAAGCTTAGAAGAAAGACGTTGAAGAATGGATCCGAAATATATTTGGTATTAACTTGGTCTCAAGCTCGCTTCGCGATAATACCATACGTGCCAGGCTGGGGGGGACACTGTCCTCAGGAAGGAGTTCTTTGCTCCCTGGTATAGTAGCTTCTTCTGAACTACTTGATAACGGTCGTGCAAGCATTTGGGATCGACCGACGGACAAACGGATGCTGACGATTTGGTTGTATTGATTAAGAACATGAAAACTCAGGGGCGAACAGCTACCCTGCAGAAAGTGTTCAACGTTATTCCTGTTGGTGCAAGGGCGAAGATCTTACGATTAACCCGCACAAAACCGCGACCTTTTAATTCACAAAAAGAAGAAGGAGGAACTAATCCGTTCAACTCTTCTCGATGAGTGAGCAATTATACTTCTTTACGCAGGTAAAATATCTAGGAATCTTGCTTAGCTAATTCACAAAGCTTAAATGTCCCTTGGGACATGTCTTAGGCATTGTGCTAAGTCTTGGGGAATGCCCCCCAAGGGAACAACTTGGCTTTCTGTCACGGTGGTTTGTTCTGTGATCACTTACAGCGGCGTCGCTATCTGATGGAAGGAGGCCCAGCAGATTGCAGCTAGGGCTAAACTCATCTTGTTACAGAGAATAGCCAGCCTGGCGATTACAGGTGCAATGGGCTGGCTCTTGAAATTCTCCTGGACCTTATATCGCTTTACATACTTCTGAAAAGTGAAACCAGGACAGTTGTTTGCAGATACTGGCATTTTGCGGTACAACTATCACAGAACATGGCCCGCGCCCAGAGAGAAGTCCTTTACAAGATCCTTGGCGACGAGGTTGTATTTATGCCTTCGGGCATGTTTTGCGCCATAACATCGTTGCAATTCTCCAACGACGTTATGGCGTTAATAATCCCTGCCGGGCTAACACACATCGAAGAAATTCTCCTTCGATGTATGTTAACCCGACAGGAATTATTGGAGTAGCAACTGCAACTCATTGATTATTAAGATTGACATTAGTTTCTATTTCAAAATGCACGCAGGAGTCGGCGCAGGGATCTGCTGTCGCAAATCTCTAATTTAACGAACATATATTTTAAGCAGATATGCTACAGTTTGGGATACTCGTGAATACATATGTCAATCACTGGTCGAAAAAGACCTCCTCCAGACTCGTGGCTATATAAATGCAGAAACAATCTTAATATTTTGGGTAGAAACAACAAAGTTACCCTCATCTGGCTACCAGGAAACAGTGGCATGCTGGCAATCATGGCAACGAGGCAGCCGATGCTCTTACTAGAACGGGAGCTGAGCGCACTTCCCTGGGTCCGGTACCAAAATGCACCGGGCCAAACAAACAGCTTTTCGAACCTGGGGTGACACACACTCTCATATGAGGGCATTTATGTTGCCCAGTCGAGACAGAGCCAGGAAGCTTATAGCACTTGACAGGAAGTTTGCCATGGATCTAACCACAATTGTTGCCGGCCATACTCGACAAACACCTTCACAAAATGTGGGTCGCTGAAGAAGAGGAGGGCCATCTGTGCCTGGAAGTAGAAGAAATAGTTGAGCACATATTTTGCTATTGTTCTGCCGGCTGCAAACTCATACGTTCTGTTAGATGGGGCTTTTGTAGAGCCTCAGAACCTGAAAAAAACTTTACTAAGTGGACTTCTGGAATTTGCCAGAAGGCTAAAAGATCCTCTTCGGCGAACTTTAAAATTACATTGCCGATCTACAATAGACGTCGTTGGTCTATGAAGACGGGTGGATTAATCTACTCACCCCGCTCTACCATTGCAATCGTACTGTAGATCAAAAATTTCCATCTCGCACACTGCCGTATTTCCTACTGCGCTTTTGGAATTGTGTAGTATAGGTTTCCATGTGTCACTATGCGAACTATTCCTTTTTTTTATTATGCAGAGTGTGCTTAAACGACGTTATAGTAAAATAATTTCAGAATACGTGCAGTTTCTCATGATACATTTGTATTTTATGCTGAAAACTGTTTGTGGGTGCAATTTTCACTGCTAGCATGAGACTAGAAACGATCAAGAAACACGGCAGCTTTTGGTCACGCACTTGCGATTTGGTACGTGGTGTTTCATCCTGACGCTTAAAACCAACGAAAAGAAAAAAAAACGAAGCTGATGGCGGCCTTTAGAAATTATTTTAGATTTCTCCAAGTCATACTTTTTCAAATATCGATAACTGCATTTCCCGAGGGACACGATCATCAATGGCTCGGTAGCCCAGTGGTAAGAAGGCCTACTGCTAATTGTAGCAGACTTAGTTGCTGTGCGTTCCAGTCCAACCAGAGTAAAGTGGCAGATTTTTCTAAAGGGTCCGGTGGATAATTAACTGCGCTTCACCCTTTACGGTGAGTGAGTGGTAACAGCAATGTCATGGAACACTTTCCATGCATCATGCAGGTTCCTAAGGTTATGACGTTTTAAGCTTATATACCCCGTTGGGCCGCCACCACAAGTTAAAAAAATTCGAAAGTACAGTTTTGTTTGTTGTTCGTGTAACATTTCTTAAACAACCTTTGCATTAATGACTAAACACCTAAATCATCTGATTTTAAATTTTGAATTCAATTAAAGGCGAAAAGCCCTTACAAGAACAATATTACACGAATGCAAATTACTATTTCTATGTGGCACATTTTAATATCGCATACATATTCATGATTATCAATATCTGCAGTATAACAATTGTTATTAAACAGAATAAAATGCCTAAATTTACACAAAAAGTTACTTCGAGAAAGAAGCGATTCAGAATTCATTCAACTTTACGAATTAGAAAGGATATTTCAACACTACTTCCTCTTTTTCTTTTTTTTATGTAGCCTTGGTCTCCATCTATTTCCAGTCGTCACAAAAACTCAAAGGAGATCGTTCCATTTGATTTAAAACTAACTTGTAACTGCGCTTTTAACGTAAAAAGTATTTAAATTAACCGCCAGCACTACCATTTATTGTGTAGCGTTTCCGCTTAATTCGATTAATTTACTAAGCTTTTTGTTCACTCATCAGAAGTACTTCTTTTCGCACTTTTAATCGTTATAATATCCATTGTTTTCGCCAGCGAAATGCCTAACATGTGACTAACAAACGGAGTACGAAATTCTATGGAAGTAGATTACTCGTTTTTTCTTTTAGGTCACTCCGTTTTATAAATTCAAGGGAGCACAACCACCATCAACACACCTATACAATGCAGGTGCGTCCATTCACCGTAACAAGTCTTGGTAATAAAAGTCCCAGTAGTAATTGTAATATTGTTGCTGGTGGAGACTATCGAAGCATGAATTTTTGCTCGACTTGCTACGGCCTTGCTTCCTTCCTGTATACTTTTGACTATTCTGTTTTTTGTGTACAATTTTTTTAGGTAATTTAAAAGGCGCGCTTGTATCCAATAAACAAAATATAAACTCTATTGCTTTGATTACCTTGACAAGTTAATCTGCATATTTTAAGCAAGATTTAAAGAACCTCTGGCTACATTATCTGAAATATTTGCATAATTTATCGTATTGCCTTACGCGAGTAGCAAACGGATGCGCACTAGGGGATAATCATAGATATTCATAAGAAATTACTATAACCAACTACAAAAACTACTCTTGGCTAAATTGACGTGAAATCAACTTGAAATTTAATAGCAGATACGCATGTAATTTAAATTAGTTGCAGGTAATAAATTGCAAATAAAAGAAAGATCAAAACTATCAAATTGGTCTTATGTAAGTCATTCCAATAAGTCTATTAAGATAAGGTTAATTTATGAAAAACAACATCAATCAAATGAATGAATAAAAAACTAAGTCTGTGTTGGCTATTTTGGTTAGCCACACATCAAGCAGTTTTTGAAAAATGAAGTATTTGCTTTTGCAACGTAATATATACAGTTTGTATCACAGGAGTGTACATGCAGAGAAATGGTTTCTTGTATCAAGAAAATACAGCAGACGCTCGATAACGTAAACACGGGATAATGAAAACATTGCGCTAATGTAAACACAAACTTCATTCTATAGGATCAAACGGAACGCGCGATAACGTAAACAATGTGGACGCTCGATGACGTAAACAACTCTTGGCGACGGTGAAGCCCCGATTTATGTTGGGGAGTTGCCGATTTATGTAGGGGATTCACCTCTGCGATAAAGTACGACAAACTCGGTCAGTCGTATGAGGGTTTAGGATAAGTTTATACGTACGTATTTCATTTTTGAACTTAAGCGAATACATTGCACGCGTTGATACATTTTTACGACTATTGCATCCACATCCTATAAAAGAAAGTGTTTAAAATTGAGTGAGAAAGTAAAAATCATAGACGAAGTTGCACTAGGTGCGCGAGTGACACAGTTAGCAAAAAAATATGGAGTATCGAAAGCAACAATCTGTAAAATGAAGCGTATGAAAACACAAATTTTACAAAGAACGTGCAATACATTTGGAGGTCCGGGAAATAGAAAAACTTTAAAAAATGCGAAAGCGCCTAAAATGGAAAATTCCCTGTATAAGTGGTTTAAAAAAAAAACGGGAAAATCATGTCCCAATTAGTGGCGAAATACTTAAAGAGAGGGCTAGACTGTTAAATGAAAAACTGAAAGAAACTGAAAATTTCGTAGCTAGTGATGGCTGGCTACAACGATTCAAAACAAGATATGGAATTCGACTGCTGTCTATATCTGGTGAGAAATTATCAGCACAACCACAATTAGTGCAACCATTCAAAGAAAAATTGATGAAAACAATTAAAGAGCTAGATTTAAGAATGGAACAAATTTACAACGCAGATGAAAGTGGTCTTTATTGGAAAATGTTACCAGAGAAAACCTATACTGCATCATTTGAAAAATCTGCTCCGGGCAGAAAGCCGGAGAAACAACGAATAACGTTCCTAGCCTGCACTAATGCTAATGGTTCACACAAAATAAAGCCATTGGTAATTGGAAAAGCAAAAAATCCGCGCTCATTTAAAAATTTTAACATCCCTGTTGATTATGACTGTTCAAAAACCGCTTGGATGACTAGCAGTATATTCCTGAAATGGTTCCACAAGCGCTTTGTGCCAGATATGACAATCAATTATCACAAATGCTCTATTCATAATTTTAAGATGTGTTTTCAATTTGTAGGTAAAAAGTTTCCTAAACCAACAGAAGCTTCCAATAAAAGCATTGTTACTATTGGATAATGCACCAAGTCATCCTCCAGAGCAACAACTGAGGAGCGGGGATGGATCAATTTGTGTTAAATCCTATTATATGTACACACTTCTCCACTAAATATATTTAAAAACTACAAACATTCACTTTCATATTACGTAGGCACGATATGTATTTATAAAAACTCACAGCTTTAAAATAGACTGCAATGCAAGACATCTTGGCATCAAGAGGAATTTTTGAATTATATTTAACGTATTCCGTTTAATTTAATTTTTGCGTTGAACGACACTTTCCGTTTTTCTTGAGAAATAGTCAATAAATATTTTAACTAAGATGAAATAATTAATTTGGTTTAACAGGTGACAAATGGCCTAACATTCGCACATTGTTTTAAATAAGATTAATGGCTTTGCTCTTGATAGTCTTTAAGTAGTGCTGTAGATATCCGAAAAAGTTGAGAAGAACAAATAATACTTTGTATGTATTTAGAAAATCAAATCAAAAAGCTATCAAGGAATTATAACATTTTATTCTTCCTTAAATGATATAGTTAGTAAATGTTTCTATAGATTGACACCTATTAAGAGGGTAAGTCAAAAATTGCTTACTTTTAGTTCTACAACGGTATTAAACAAAGACAGGTGTACAGATACATTATTTTTCGATATAGTCTCCACCTTTAGCAGTGCGCTTGGTCCAGCGAGCCACAAGCTTCCGTATGCGTTCCTGGTAGAAGGTTTTCGGTTGGTCATGATGCCACTTTTGCACCGCATCCCGAACGTCCGTGTCTGAGGCAAATCGACGACCTCTCAAAGCTTCCTTGAGTGGTCCAAAGAGATGAAAGTCTGAAGAAGTGAGATCAGAGCTGTAGGGAGGGTGTTCCAGGGTCCAAAGCGATCCAGTAAGCGTTGGCAGATGTCCAAACGTTTGGTTTTGTTTTCTACGGTAAGCATTCGTGGTACCCATCGCGCATACACTTTACGAAATTTGAGTTCATCGTGGATAATTTGATAGGCAGAACCGTGACTGATGTTTAAAGATGCAACCTCACCTATGGTAACTCGCCTATTTGCTGTGACCATCTCTCGAGCTTGCTGAATGTTGTCGTCGGTGGTCGAGGTTGACGGCCGTCCAGCTCCCTCTTTTTGTGTTACGTTCATGCGGCCACTTTGAAACATTTGAATCCACAAAAAAACGCTTTTACGAGATAAAGCACTGTCCTCGTATTGTGACAAAAGTCTCCGGTGAATTTCAGCACCTTTCACACCTTCTGACCACAAAAATCGGATCACTGCTCGTTGTTCCTCTTTGGTGCAAACTAATAGCGGAGCTGACATGCTTATGCTGTTGTAGCTAGCAGACAAATGATTAAATTCCGCACACATGACCACAGAGGCGCCAACTCAATGCATGCGCAAGCGGCCGCCACTACGATAACGTTCAAAGCTTGTTATGGCGAAAGTGTAGATAATATTTGACTTACCCTTGTACATTGCATATAAATTCAATTGTTACTTTTACATCTCCGTATACTTTGATATAATTCCTTTGTAAAATGCATAATACAATGTACGTACCTACATATTAAGGCTGTTGTTTTGTACAAATATGCTTGAAATTATTTTATATCAGATAACCAAATATATATTGTATTCATTTGGAAAAAAGAAAATTCTACAATCTATATATTTGAAACAAATCAAAAATTACAAAAACTCTCTCTTGGAATGTTAACTCTCTCTTAGTAAATTTTGATGGATAGAAGATTCTAAATCGTATGAACAATTTTAATAAATATTTCACTAACAAGTTATACATGGTAGATTAGAAAGTCACCAAAGCTCTGACGTATAGATTAATGCTACATAAGGCATTAATTGCGCAGAGCAAGCGTTATGTTTCGAAAACATATCCCATTCAGCTTGTTTCAAATTCATATGGATGCTTTTACGAAAAGCACCACAGCAAATTTTTAAGGTTAATATCGTATACTTCTACCTTATGAAACATTACAATTCCATCTTTACTGATGCCAAACAAATTAACCTCACTATACACAATATACATGCTCCAGCTTCCTCTTTATATAGACGAATATTTAAAGTTGTATACGCCATCTAAAACAATCATTCGTCTTAATGTCCTCATACATCCTTGGTCCCAAGAAATATAGATTTAAAGCAAATACCTAACTTTGCATCTTTGTGTTCTGAGTGAGACTTTGCAATGAATGCTAATTCACTAATTCAGGAGATAACAAAGTCACATAGTTAAATGAAATGTTTAAATCACCAAGAATGCTTGTTGGAATTTTCTGAACCTTCGGCTTTGAGGGCTATTTTGAGCTTATATTTCCTAAGCGAATTTGAGCCCCAGCTTTTGCTGATCCCATATCGCTTGTAACCGCATTATTGTTATATAAATATATATAATGCCACCAAATATTTTTAAATCTTCTTGATGAGCTTCTGTGACCATTCTAAGAATCCATTTGTATCTGATATATATGTTGTTATGTTACAGGAAAATTAAAAGTTCAATGTTAATGAAGAGAATGTCATACTCATAACCTCAAAAGCATGCATACAAATTGAGACGAACCGCCACCTGCACTGTGATTGGTCCGTTGCACTAATACAACGCCGTGGTAGTACCATAATTTAGCATGTGTATAGTTTGGCTGTACACCAATTGTTAATTTTGGCTTACACCGCTGTGTGAACGGTCGTGTTTAATTGCATTGTGCGAACATTCTTAATTCCTACCTTACCATACCACCGCGATACCCTATGTGAATGCTACTTCACTTGTTCTAATTCGGACAAGATCGATTCAATACTATTTTGCAATGTAGAAAGTGCTTAATAAAGAAAATATCGAATTTATATTAATATACGGTAAAAATGCAAAGTTTTTAAAATCTGTGAACTCAGCATAATATTGAATTTCTATGAGCGCAATTCAAAGTTATTATACATTACATAGGTGTTGAATGAAACTAGTGATTATTTCAGCTACGGCACTTACTATTTGCTTGAGAAAGTTATCGGACAACGGGGCTGGATCCACGTCGTCGGATAATGGATTCGGATCCAAAATATCAGATAAAGAATTCGAGATTTCTGATAGCGGATCCGAATCCGAGGTTTCGGACGACGGATCCGGGTCCGTGGTTTCGGATAGCTGCTCTCTTTTTAAGCATTTTATGGACGTTCCTCTGCGAAGTAAATTTCCGGTGTTTTTCCTCTATTATCTTTTAACAGAAGTACAGTAAAATACAGTACCGTTCATGGAAGTTCGGGCAAGCTGACAAATTATATTAACTGTTTAGGGAAAAATTTCTATAATTTCTATTATAAGACCGTTATCATAAAATATATAATCATGCTGGAAATCCCCAATAATTATAGTGACAATAAAGCTTTATAATAATTCCTAGGAGGGTTAGCTGATTCACTCGTGTTACCTGGAAATATTCGTATACCCTTTATAAAGTATTATAGCATTTGTAAACGCAGTAGTTCTGAAGAGATTGTTATTGTAAAAGTATCTGTGGTTGTGCAAGTGAAAAATTAAATAATTTCGGTTTGACTGCTTAAAATGCCCCGTGGAAAGTCTCTAGCTGTTTCAAAACGATCTGCTATTATTACCTTGCATTAGGAAGGGTACGCAGAAAGACGGATTGCGGATAAATTAAAAATAAAAAAATCTACAGAACATAAAACTATAGTTCGATTTAAGACAACCGGTGACGTGCAAGATCGTAATCGGCCAGGACCGTCAAGAAAAACGACTCCTGCGGAAGATTTACGAATAAATATAATTAGTAAGCGCAATAGAAGACTAACAACACCAGGAATTGCTGCAGAATTCAATAATGAGCGAGATTCCAAAGTTGCTATGAGTACTGTGAAACGTCGGCTGAAAGAGGCTAGGTTGCATGGGCGAAAACCGTTACTCCGAAGAGGAAAGAGGCTGAAACGACTAAAATGGGCACAAGCTCATAGAGATTGGACAGTGGACGATTTTAAAAACGTTTTGTGGACTGACGAATCCAAGTTTGAGGTTTTTGGAAATAAACGGAGAGTTTTCGTACGTAGATCAACAGGGGAAAGAATGTTACGGGAGTGTATAGTTCCTACGATAATGCATGGAGGCGGATCTGTAATGGTTTGGGGTTGTTTTTCCTTAATCGGAACAGGGGACTTGCTCAAAATTGAGGGCATAATGAAGAAAGAAGAATATCGGAAAATCCTGGAGGAAAATGCCATACCGGCAGGAGTCCCATTAATTGGTCGTGGATTTGAATTTATGCAGGACAATGACCCCAAACATACATCTAAATTGTGCACAGATTACCTGCAGCAAGAAGAAAATGAAAGAACCCTAAAAAATTATGGAATGGCCGCCACAGTCCTTCGATCTGAACACGATAGAGTTGCTATGGGAAGAATTAGACCGATGTGTTAGGAAAAAGTGTCCAAAATCGAAGGAACATTTGTGGACCATTCTCCAGGAGGTATGGACAAGCTTGCCCAATGAAATATTAGTAAAATTAGTGAATCGGATGCCGAGAATAGTGGCAGCAGTCCTAAAGGCAAAAGGTGGATTTTCGATGAAAATCGGATTTAAATTATTTGTACTACATTAACTTTTTCTTTTTAATAAATTTGTGTTTGAAAATATGTAAAATCGTATAAGTAAGTATTAAATACATGGCCATTTAATGTTTCTCTTATTTTCTTTGACTTCCGTACATTTTTTTGCTTGCCCGGACTTCCATGAGCGGTAGTGTATATTATAGTCATGCATAGTTATTGTGCCGTATCGGAAACACCACACATTTGAAGAACATGTTAATGTATTATTGTTACAATTTATAATATATGCAATTACCTCAAAATAATTTTATTGCAAACTAACGGCGAGTAAAGCAATGAAACGGTAACTGGAAGAATCGTACCTAAAAATGTCACGGTAATATATATAACCATTAAATATGTATCATACTATATTACTTGCACGATTATTATAGCATTTTTTTATGACGAAACCCGTTCTACAGTATTCAGTAATACAGAACGCAATGTGCGATAACGTCAATCCGGCAATGCTGTCGGCCGTGTATGTCCTGTCACTGACAGGAACAGATGATTACATGTTGAGCTTTTGAAACTGTATACATTTTGTAGGCGCTAGACAGATACACACAGCTGCATATAAGTACGCTTCATTCTAAGAGCAATGTGACGATGTAATGTTTCTGAAAGTTTGTGAAATTATTCATAAAGGAAAAGCCGATTCTTCTACTCAACGGATTTCATCGTGCTTTCATATTTCTAAGGCAACGGGTTTAAAAGAAAAAAAAACCTTAACTGTATCCTGTTTGAGTGGAGTAGTTTAATTACAATAACCATAGCAAGTATTCTAATATGCTTTATAAGTACATAAGTAAAATGATCCAGGTGATTTTTAAATAAAAGCAATTACTTCTTACAAGTATAAAATGCAATTTAGTCTTCTAAAAGTGTCAAATCAGGAGTGACCCAATTTGAATCATTAATTAACATATGTGGAAACAGTTTTAAATTTTTATTTATGTACAATCAATGAATAAATGTTCAAATTTTATTTTATTAATCCTAATATTTAAATATCACGTAGCTAGCACGTTTCAGAAATGAGTTCATTGCACGTCGACACATTTCAGCAGGAATCTCTGCAATAACTTCCCTGATGTTATTTTTTAAATCTACCACATTTTCCAATCTGTTTTGGTACACTTTTGACTCAATATAGCCCCACAGAAAATAATCGGGAGCCGAGAAATCACAAGACCGTGCTGGACATACCCGACGACCTGGAAACATCTCACGCAGGACTTCCATTGATAAATTAGGCACATCAGACCTTGCGCCATCTTGTTGATACCAAGTAATGTCTAATGGTAATTGAAGTTGACGCATAGCGTCCGTTAAAAATGTCTGTTACATTTCCACGTATCTTTCACTAATAATAGAAATTGAGTTTCCTCTTTCATCTACAAAAAAATATGGGCCCGGGATTCCAGTTGAGCAAATACCGCACCAAACAGTTACCTTTAGAAAATACTGCGGTTTCTCGAATACAATGCGTGGATTTTCAGCAGACCAGTATTGCAAATGATGCTTATCGCTTTCGCGATAAAGTTGAAAATGGGACCCGTCGCTGATAACCATGTTGTTAATTATGTCCTGGCCTCCTTCCAAAATTCAAGGACAAAACTATAAACGTGTGTTATGGTCATTTCGAAGGAGCTTTTAAGCTTTTTGCCACTTATAGGGATATTTTTTTAATATTGCCCGTACAGACTCATGAGAAATTCCTACTTGTTGCAATAAGTGGTGTAAGGATTTACTGGAATATTCTTCAATTGCTTTTCTAACATGCGAGATGTTCTCCTCCCTTCTTGCTCGTTTTGTCTGTGGCTACTAATACTACTCTACTGTAGCTTAAAATACTCTACTGATTCCCTCTGACGATACTTTGTGACCCATCTTCTAATTATTTTGCCAGACTGGGCAATAACAACACGAAATTCAAGTGGAAATCGTCGTTGCGTGTTAATTACCGCACCCCTTTTAATAAAGTGTTCAACGCTCCATATTTATCAAAATTATAAGATATGACAGAACACTTGACAGAATCATTATAACTTCATATTTTTGTAGATAAAGATTAAAACTCCGAATTTGACACCCATTGTTTCAGTTTACAACTCCGCTTCTAACACTGCGAATTCCTGGATTAGGCCGTATAAAGACTGCAAGGGGTGCCTGACGGCGACCCCACCACCGAATTTTTATATTTTTTCTACGTCAACGTATTGCAACAGTTTTGTGGTGTTTTGTATCACAAATAAAAAGTTAATTTATTTCTGATAGGAAGGCCAGGGACATCCCCCCTCAGCCCTTCCACATCAAAATTTTCAATCTTTGTACTAGTTTTGTACCGTTTTCTACCAAAACCCAAACATTTTGCATTAATCTCCTTCAGTAGATACATGTGATTAAATATGCTGAAATCGACGTTCTAATATAGAAAGTTTTGGGAAATTTGCATGGATGAGTGAATGTTTGGTTTTTTGTATATCATTTTGTAGCAAAACATCAAACGCTGGTTTTATACCATCAAACGTTTTGTACCAATGCCATTTAGGAGTTAACAACGTGTTAAGGAGAAAGTAGAACCCATACTACGCAAATTACTGGTTCTTTGTGCTAGTTGATTTGTTCTAGTTTTGTACTGAACATTAAACGTTTTACACCAATACCATTTAGCAGATATAAGCCATTTAGGGTGAAAGTAGAACTCATACTAGGTAAATTTCGATTGTTTTTACTAGTCGATTTGTTCTAGTTTTGTACTGTTTGAATTTTTATATTTTTTATACTGTTGTCTGGTAAAAATAAAAAGTTTTGTATAATTTTCGTCTAAAGGATATTAGCAATAGTAATATCTACTGAAATACTTTGTGGTATTAAAGCGAAAGCGCAATATTCATGAAGTGTCACTGTTGTCAGATATCTTAAACCACTTTAAGCTAATATCTTCGCAACAAATGTGCTCAGTTGATTTCTTTTTGCTACATCACGAATACTTAACTGCTTCGATCTTATAAAGATTATATTTACTTAAGGGGCGTTAATACAAAACACTTGTACTAACACGGAAACATCCCGAACCCGTAAATTCCAAAAAAATTGAAACTTTGTGGATAAGTAGTCCTCACCAAAAGATGTTCGAAGCCATTTTCCTTATAGGCCCAATTTCGTGTTAAAAATTTGGCGGTGACTTCCCCTACCCCTTCACGAATGAACCTATTCAAAAGCCATATTGTGGATGTTATATAGCCCGTCAAGGAGTTTCAAAAACCTATTTCACTTTTTGTAAAACAGTTATTAAAAAAAAATGAGGAAAATGATATTTAATATGTCGTCGAATGTAACATAAATTTTGATGTTTTTGGATAGATATGTTTTAGAAAACAGAAATATAGATAAAAACGAATTAATATAATAATATTGCGTGCCTTTCGGATGTCGATATTACAATTCATAGTGATAGAAAAATTTATTTAAACTTTATTTATTCAACTATTTTGTAATATATGGCTTATGTATACATATGTATATATAATACATACGCTAGTAATTACTTAATTTGTATGATAATGCATTTCTTCATAAAATGATTAAAGTACAAAGAACTGTTGCACCAGGAACATCGCATTATAGCACGCGCTCCACATATGGAACAACGCGATGGAATTTGAAAATCTTCTGTGAAGGCAAAAGTGACAGGATTATTGACACGATTTGGCCGGTCCGCAATATAACTACTTTTGTACCATGCATAAGCAAATAAATTATGACATTTTGAAGAAGATTGGTTGTGCACTGGAAACTGTAATTTAATAATGTTGTTACGTGTACGCAAATTAATATCGTAGTTGTATAAGAGTATAATATCAGTTAATTTCCTAACAAAATTTCTCCAAACACGAAATCCATAGACGTCTAGGGGTTGTATCATACCAGTGGTTTTCTTTGGTATTGTGAGGATGTTCACATTCTTATCGGCCGATATATGGTCTTTTAAGTTAAATGGACAATGACCAGTCCACGAATCTAGCAATAATACTGTTTGAGATCCTGTATTTGGAAGATATACCTTTGTGAACCATTTCGTGAATAATCCTGTTGTTAGTTTTCCGGATGATGAAGCGGTTACATAAATATTTTCTGCGTGGACCATCGATTCTACTACTCGTGGTCTAAATGTATCACTTTGTTCTTTCAAAACCACGAATAGGGGCGACAACAAGCGTCCAGACGCGGATACTTTAGGAAGTATGGTATAGCTGTGTGTTGTAGCGAATATAGATTGCACAATACTTTCAACTGCTTTCGATCCCTGTAGTCTGGGTATTGGTAATTTAATTTAAAAGTTCTTTGACAAGGAACTTTTATAAAATATATTAAAAAAGAAATATGACTGTAATAGCTCAATTTTTACAAAAGAATGTTGTGTAAAAGTTCTTTTGTCACAATTAACTTCTTCATACTCTACTTTATAAAACAAAAGAATTTGTGCAGTTGCTTCAGTATATCAACTACCCAATCAACAAGAAACAATGTTGAATGTTAATCAACCATCACCATGGGTCATTTGCCGTGACATTAAAGGTTCCATCCTCAAGGCTACGAATTTGAAAGTTTCTTCATCCATCCTCAAAAAATTGATGTAACTTCTTTGATGTTCCACTGCCAGTTCTTGAAGCAAATTTTGATTGGATTCCTTTCAACTCACACCGAGCAATCCACGGTCTTACCCACAAACGTTCCTTTTTTTTCTTTTTTTCTCACTGTTAAAAGTCACTAGGATGGCGGCTGAAGCTACACTAGTTACAGCAGTAACTACAACGTCTTCTTCCATTGTTATACTCACACTAACAGATATTTTGTAAAATCTTTATGTAGTGTAATAACCTATTTCGTGGTCATAAGATTTATTTTATAATATAACTGCTGTTCAAAAGTTTATTAAAGTTCTTTATCAAAGAACTTTTATAGTCTAATTAACTCGTTTATATCATCAACTCAAATATTTCGCTCATACAGGTTTAGAATATCTGGAATATTGTGCGTAGTAGAAGTTATCTGAGAGAAACGAATATAAGCTTGCAATAAAAACATGCAGTAAGGAATTTCTTTGTTCACCAACACCATTTGCTCTCTATTGTGACATCCTCAGCAGCACGTCCGAATGATAGCGATGATGCGTCGCATTCTTTAAGGATCTTAATAATAGAACGTGTAATTACCATGACGGTGTGCACATTGTTTCGGAATTGCTAACAAAGGAAAAGATGCTTATGTGTTCCAGTTGTTATACTTAGAAATTGTAGATACTACAATTATTGAAAGAAAACACAAATGGGGATTATACATATGAGGAATTAAATCAAGTACTATATTTAATCTTTTAATCAACTAAATTCGAATGCATGTATATCTATTGTTATGTGACAAATTTAATTAAAAGATTTGAATTAAGGAGATAATCTGTTTTGTTTTTATTTTAAGTATTTACTTACAATGGAAAAATGAATTTAATCTAATTAAAATTACTTACAGTTATATTGTGGCGTGTTTTTTTTATGTGTGTGTGTGTGTGTAAAATCCTACTGGTTCCTGGTTCCTTTTTCCCTCTGCTTCGTAAAGTCCCCTTATTTGGAAGCCCTCTGATGGTTTTGTTTGTAACTGATTAAATATCGTTAACAATCGTTGGATATCATTTATAGTTCACTTGAAATGTTTTTTATATATTTGCACTGGTGATTTTCACGATGTTTTAGCTTTTTTGTCTCAATTTTCTAGAAGTCAATCGGAAAGATGTTGTTATCTGTCGGAATTGTTTTTGGTTGCTTACTTCTTTTTTCTCGTCGTCCCTAACAATGCCAATCTAATGACTTGATATTTAAATTTTGATGTTTTGAACTTCCAACTCGGTGTCGTAGGTAACGTAAGGAATTTAACGGTCATTTCCAAATACAATGTGATTTTTGTGTGTGTATGAGTCATTTTTACAAATAATGTCTTTAATATATAAATAACTTAAAATAAGCTGAGATTTTGACTCTCCCCTGTAACATGTCATTTTTTTTTTAAGAAAAGATTGATAATATAAATAATCAATAATGTCGGAACTCGAATATTAATCGAAAATAATTCAAGTTCCGCATTAAACTCTATTAAAATCTAATCTCGGCGAATTTTGATATAATATTAATTATAATGAATTTAACATACGCTGTTCACGTTGAAACATCCCACTACACTATGTATGGATGTGAAAAGAATAAGTAATGACTAGAGTAACCAAAACTTGCGGACTCGCATAGGCGTCGGCATTACGGGTTAATATAAGAATACGAAAAATTCATAAATAAACTTACTTGCTAATTATTCAACAAATTAGAGGCATCAGGATGTGAACTACTGTAAACTTGCATCATTGCATATGTTTCCACAGTTACTTCATTAAACCTTGTGCGTCGACAAGAAAAAATATTCTTATACATAGAAAACGATCTCTTCACATCTAAGGAAGTTACATTTGCATGTAGAAACTGTTTTTCAAAATCACTTAAAAGTTCACTATTCTTACACTTATTATAAACGGCCTCTAAAGTATTAAAATCGGGATTTTTCCTTAAAACATCTACCAACTTTTGACTAGCGCATAATCCTGGCGTATCATTTAATGTGTGTAATTTATTTTTTACACTCTCCACTATGTCTAATGATTCCTGCAATGACAATTCAGTACATTGTAGTTTTCTGATGGCATCTAGTAATACTGTATAATTGGTACATATTGTTAAATCTTCTAAAAGTTGAGGAATTTGAAATTCTCTTTGACTGTCTCTAATTGCTTTGGATTCATTCCGATTAAATCGCATTATAACTGATTGAATTTGTTGAAAATGGATCAAATAGTAAGAAGCTGCTGTTAGACAAGTACCCCATCGCGTTAAAATTGGTTCAGGAGGTTCTGGAATACCTGGACAAAATTTACGAAATTCTTTTAAACGTTTAGGAGATTTACGAAACACTGCTTTAGTACTTCCAATCATCCGATCAACGTTTCCGTAATGTTGTCGAACAACTTCACCAATTAAATGCAAAGCATGCAGCACGCAGGTTATATGTATTAAGTTAGGAAATATATGTTTTAAGGATCGCCCAACACTTAACATCGTTCTCTTTCATTGGCGGCAAATGATTCTGTAATTGTGTTTGTGAGGGTAATGGGTACTTTGGAACGTATTGTCGCCAAAACGTTTTAAAAGCTGCTTTTCTCACCAACGACAACGGAAAATTAGAAGAGGTAAACATAATTAATAAATGTATGAGGAATAGTGTATAAGGTATTTCAGTTCTTGCATTTCTCATATGCTTAATACCATTGACATGCCTCTGGCAATCAGTTCTGTCCAATGCAGCCAAACGAACATTGCATATTAAGCAAAAAACTGCACTACCGTCATATTTTAAATGGGGAAAAAGTGACACATACTTATGTACATTAGTAGCAAATCTATTACGAGGCATTGTTTTCTTAGGTATGTAAATATTAGTTCTATATGAAACGATACACTAATTATGTATTTGATATAATACTACAACACACAAAAAACACCAGCTATATTTTCAAAAGCGACACGTAAGTACATAACCGTGACCGTTCGACTAATCTCTGCAACAGCTCAACCGGTACTAAAATGAAATCTTTCTCAGCGCGGTTTAATATGATTTATATTCAAGGTCGACACTACGTGCCTGCTTCTCTACCGGTTTAGTTTATTTATGAATTTTTCGTATTCTTATATTAACCCGTAATACCGACGCCTATGCGAGTTTAGGTTACTCTAGTAATGACTCACCTCTAGGACGCAATGATCTACGCGTTGAATCATGTATTTTGAAACTGTAGCTGGATGCATTAACTAAACTCCTGGACAAAATTAACGCACCACTAATATGCTGTGTTGCTTTAAAATTGCAAATGTTAATTAGTCACGTTTGACCACAATTGATTTAAAATCCTTTCAGAAACTGCTGATTAAGACAAGCTATTAAGCTGATTTTTGTTCTCGATTGTATCACATACGTGCTTTAATGTTCATCTACGAGTGTTTCAAAGTAGGAAAATGATTCACCAAAGAAATTTATCGGTGGAAGAGGCAATACGGGCATCAATTCTGCTGAACATAACGTATCGAGTACCCCTTACGTTATGTTGCCAGTGTGTTAGGAAGAAATCATTCCAGTATAAGTCGCATTGTTAGATGATTTAACGAAACAGAATCTCACATTCGAAGGCCAGGGCAAGAGCGAAAACGATGTGCCGATCAAAGAGATGACCGTTTTCTGCGACAGTCCGCTCTTAGAAACCGGAGAATCACTAGTAATGTTAAAAAATGAGTTATCAGCGGTTCATAATGTTGTAATATCGTCTCAAACAATCAGAAGACGTTTAAATTTAGGGAGTAGGAGACCAGCAAAAAAACCATTACTTATAAGAGAGCACAAAGATCAAAGATTGCGTTTTGCCAGAAATCATTAACAACCTCTGACGAAACGAGGGTTAGCTTAAAATCTCCTGACGGACGTGAGCGTGTCTGGCGAAGGGAAGGAGAGAGATTTATAAGTTACATTTCTCAGCATTTATGGGACCATCGTAAAAAAAAAGATCTGAGGTAGTAGACTCCCACTTGCTAACTACAATGAACTGGTGGATGCAGTAACTAATGAATGGGAGGCGTATTAATTCTATTGCTTAAGATTTTTTAAATGTTTTTCATTTTGATTTTCGTTTTCATATCTCACTCATTTGCAACAAAAGAAGCATTTAATGATTTAAAATCAGATCATGTTTCGCTGAATTCTTTCTCAAATGATTGTATAAACCCAATTTGTAAATGTTCATTATAATTTAGTTTAATTTTATTTTCGTCAATGTAATTATTTAAGTTTAATAGAGGGGTGCGTTAATTTTGTCCAGGAGCTTAGTTGAGTGATTAGTTCATGTTATCAAAGATAATGAATAGGCCGTACCTTATCAATTATCGAACTCTATTGATAAAAACGCTTGATTGCAAGATGAGTCGTTACTTATTCCCGCCATGAACATGAACTTGACCAATACTATTTTATTACAAAATCAATTCACTTACATAACCGTGGCCTTGCTTGATCCAAAGAAGGGACTGTACTTTTATAGAAAACCGTATATGGGTTAATTGTAAGTATACATTTTTAGCTCCTTTCCTATCGAGATACACAGGCTTTCTTTTCACGGAAAAAATTCAAGACGGAAACGTGTTCAATGGTATTTTAAAACATTGGGAATGTCTGTACGAGCGGCGAGTCGGAATCGACCCGAAGGCTATAATTGAATGCTACACTGCGAGACTGCCACACACTGCATTTTTAAAATTCGGATTAATTTCTAAAAAGCATTGTTCATTCTTAAATCTGTTATTTATTTGGAGTGAAGAGAGTTACTTGTTTATTGAACCTAGAAATCATAGCTTACTAGTACTGTCGTTGTATTATGTAGAATAATGTTCTATGTGTTACCGTGCCGTTAGGTTTACTCTTTCTCTATCTATTGGGTTGGCAAGAAAGTATTTTCCGTTGTCACACATAGACAACATTGTAATTGTTTTGAAGGACATCTCTTTTTAGCATTTGACATCAGTCACATTTAGGATACTTTAGAAGTAAGTTGTGCGTAATTTTGTTTGTAGCTGTTAGTATAGGATCAATTTTATCACGGAGCGCCTTGTTGCGTGTAGTGATTCGGGTCTAGTAGATGGTCTATCACCCCACGGTAATCCTCCTTGTTTTACCACCGTAGCGTTGCCTTCGTCAACTCGTACGATGATTATGTTTTCGTCCTTACGTAGGTCACGTAACGTTTTTTCCTCGTCCCTGGTGATATTCTTTGGTGTTAGTTTAGCTATTCGTAGGATTCGGCAGGTCTCAAGTCCGATTTCTTCCGTTTCATCCATATGTGGAGGATGAAGCATTCACTTGAATTGCACCTTCCTTTAACATCTGAATCGGAGTAGCTACGAAGCACAGTCCTTGGCAAGTACTCTGGTTTGTTTCTCGGAATGTTGCTTTGAAAGATTGTGTATGAAATTGTGTTTGCTCGCTTGTCCTCTTGGTGTATAGTTTATTGAACTTCTTCAGGCGTCTTGACCGGATCAGCTATGAACACGCAAAAGATCATGATGAAGTAACGAAAATATATGTGAAGAAGTTCGATAAACTATAGGTACACCAAGAAAACAACCAAGCAAACACAATTAGATACACATAAGGCAGTAATCAATCTTTCGAAAGGACAACTTTCCGTAGAAACAAAGCATAGTACTTGCTATAGGACTGATCGCAGTTGTTCTGACCAAGATACTAAAAGAAAAAACCATTACGCAAGTGGAATACGCCAATCGGAATCTACCTTCGAATGAAGCGGAAGAAATCAGATATGAGACCTAACGAATCCCACGACCAGTTAAACCACCAAGGTACGAGGGTCATTCAAATATATGTAAGCCGGAATATCGTAGCACAGCTTTGTTGGTGATACGTGTCAGTACAAACAGAGTACCTTATTTTTCTATATAACTTCCGTCAACAGAAATACCTTTTTTCCATCCGATAGGAAGCTCTCTGATCCCACCGCAGCGTCGTCTTGAAAACGTTCCCCTCCTAATGCCTTCTTCAGTGAACCAAACATGTGGTAGTCACATGAGGACAAGTCTGGACTGCAAGGTGAGTGTTCAAGAGGTTGCCAATGTAGCTTAGTGAGTTTTTCACGAGTTAGAGCTGCTGTATGTGGTCGTGCGTTGTCGTGCAGAAGGAGGACATCGCAAATCACCGTCCTTCGCCCATGCAGGTAGTCAATCAGCAATACACCTTTTGAGTCCCAAAACACAGTTGCCAAAACTTTCCCGGCTGACAGTCGATCGTTGATCGGTGCCCCCTCTCCAACTTTCCTCCACTCCATACCCGTCTTCTTCTTCTCTGGGATATAGTGATAGACCCATGTTTCGTCGCAGGTCACGATACGGTCCAGAAAAGCCTCTCCTTCTTCTTCAAAGCGATTCAGAAGTCGTTGACCGATGTCTTTCTGCACATTCTTTTGTGCCCTGGTGAGAAGACGTGGAACTCATCTTGCCGATATTTTTCCGTATACAAGTGTGTCCGATAAAATGATATGGACACTTCCAACACCTATCCCCACTTGTGATGCAATCTCGGCAACAGTAATTGCCTTCCATAAGCTCACGCACGGCTTGAATATTGTCTTCATTGACGTTGGTCGCCGGACGCCGTTTATAACTTTGATTTTCCACTTTATCACGACCATTTCGAAACTGTTGGGCTCAATTGAACACTTGGGTTTTACTCAGAGTAGCATCACGGAACTGTGCTTGAAGTCTCTTCAACATGTCACTTGATTTCACACCTTCGCTGGCGAGAAAACGAATAATAACACGTTGCGCAACAGGCACTGGTACTTCCTGCTCAATCATAGCGTGTACATGGCTATCCCCTCTCCTTTCCGGTTTATATTTCAATGACCCTCGTATATCACCAGGGATGGGAAAAGAGCGGTACATGACCAACGTAAGAACGAAGTCATAATCATCGTACAAGCTGACAAAGGCAACGATACACTGACAACGGAAAAAGAGGACTGCCATGGAAAGATAAACAATCTACTAAATCCAAATCACTATACAAAATTATGTAGAGAAAGGGCAAATTCAAACAATGGAAAGATTATTCTACAAAAGGCAACGGCCATGAAGCCCTACACTTAACTCCTGTTCCTTTTGGTCTTTCGAGCGCGACGGATTAACTACAAAGTATAGTAATAGAAAAAAACATTTCTATTGATAAATAGTATAATAATATATTACTAATTGCACTATATTTGTCACTTATTCATTGTGGTTGACCTTATTTTATGTTAACAATTTCTACATACTTTCCGCATTCTCATAGAGCTGATATGGCACTTGTTGATTAACCGATCTGAAAAACTTGAAAATTTTGAGCGAAATACGTATTATATTAATTTATAAGAAATTGAACAATGTTCAATTTATAGCTTAGCATATTGTATTTGCACTAGAACTAATTGCAACAAAGAACGTTCTAGTTCTTTGTTGCAATGTAAGAAGGGCAATATCAATGGGGCTAATATTTAAACTAAGGAATTGCTAATTGTATTAATTAATCCAGACACACAAAAAGTTCCAAAATTTATTTGTTAATTTAGTTTTCTGATTGTGTCAAGGATGTTTGTTATTGCACGAAGAAATTTGAAATTAATCACTTGTGTGTATTTCTTTTGACAGTTACTACTGTCTGGTAGAAATCAAAAACCAGAGGAATGTTAAAGTTTGTAAAGGACTGGAAGAGAACTGCAACTAAAAAGACGAAAAAGAGCAAGAAAATGCCCACAGAGGCTTTTAAACGTATTTAAGGAACAATATTGGTATTTCATTTCACATATGTATTGTAGTGTTACGATTAAGACTCGCGATATTTGAATGAAGAAGTCTAAGCTGTATATATGTATCATAAAACACAATTAACCATCATAGGTGTGGGATATATATAGTTTAGCACAGCTTACTTGTTATAATGTGACAAACTGCAGCAGCCCATAAAATTAGAAGGTACAAATATACTTGCTTTCTTATAACCAACAACAGTACTGACAAAATCACTGCTTTTAGATTCTTAAAGATCTTGATTAAGGAACAATTTACATAAGTTGTATTTCACACTTAATTAATTCAAAGAAAACCATGAGAAAAATCGATATACTTTCCAACAGAACTAAAATGCGAAACCAGACTGCTACCAACAAAACAGTACATTTTATTATATTCTATTCTTACAAGAAATTCTCAGTAACTTTCAATTATCGTATAGAAAACAGCTATAATTATTTCGAGATTAAACGATAAGTAAGTCGTCCTTTATTACAATTTCATTCGATAATGTACAATATAAGACGTCTTAAATAACAAAACGCCTGCAATATTCTACACTGTCAGCGCAAAAGTCCATTTTAGATTAAATGAATATGTAAGCGGAACGAATTCAACGGTGCAACATATATACACTACCGTCCAAAAGTTTGGAAGCAGCAACGGATTTTACAAAAAGTCACAGATGCACAAAGTTTAGGCATTCTTCGAAGCAATTTTTCAGTCCGCGTCAATTTGTAGCTGATAACTGCATAAGCAATTAGTAGTCGACGAGAAATATCACGGTTATAGGTGTTATCAAATAAGTTTTACGTCACCAATTTCTGTAAAAACACAAGCCGACGTCTAAAATCCGTAGTGACCAGAAAACGACATCCGTCAAGAAGCAAAAATGTCGTTGCCTGCGAATGCGCTATACTGAAGGCAAAAATACGAAAGTGTGCCGAACGTGTGTGAGCTACGAGAAGCAATGTAACGAAATTACTTTTCACTGATACTGATGAAATGGGACTGAAATGGAACTGAACCGGCACTGACACGGAACTGATATGTGTAAATGGAACCTTATTGGTCGCTTTAGCGCTGATATAACTTTGCTGTCGACAAACAGGTTGATGTTTCTATCTGTGATGTAAAATTTATTACACCCAGCGATCTAAATTAGTATTTATAAACCTTACTCTAGTTTCCAATATTTTACTTTTTTAACGCAATTGATTTCAACATTTTTATTAATTTTTTTAGTTATTTACATCCAGTATAGTGTACTGGTTGGGTACTCCTGTACGCATTAAACTTTATTTACAATTTTATTGCATCTGGAATGGATTAAATCCAGATACTCTGCGGCTTGTCGCTATACTGGTTTAGTCATCTGAATGTCACGAAAATTTACGATTTCACTCGCCTATGCACGTATTAAGTGAATCCGAAACTGCAACTTCGTTTATTACCGTCAATTACAGAGAAACGGTATGGATATAATTGGATCCATTTCATAATAAAACGAAGTGGCAATCGCGATTCCACATCTTTTCCCTGCAGCGCTATACACAGGTATAACCTAACAACCTTCTCGCGATGATTTTCGTGCTTCGTCAGCGCTGACGTTATTTCGAACTTCCGCCCAATAAAACGCCGCACCGCCGTGAAACATATAGAAGATCCTCTACGGATGATTGTGAAGGAAGCGCGATACCACAACTCCATTGTAGCGAAGAGAACCTGGGAACATGCGAGAGAATTTAATGGCGCTTTTGTTCGTACATTTTCCCATGTTTTACAAACACGAGAACTACGTATGTACTTACTTACGTATACGCCAGAATTCGAGAAAGAAAGAACAAAAAAACCTACTAGAGTATTTATGGAGAGACGACGTTGGAGTCCGAAGAAGAAATGTGTAGCCTTGGCGGCCTTTGTATGTACGATACGTAGTACGCTAGTGCATCTTTCTTTGTATAGAAAGAAGGCGAGACGAGCAGTGTGTAAGAGTCAAAAGATTCGGGTTTCTATTTTCGTATCTTTTCAAGATCAAGATGGTCGAATGCGATGCCAGGAAGGAATAACATCGAAACAGGAAAGAAATTTAACATGATTTAGATAGCTATTTTCCTGGAAAACAACAGAAAGCAGCAATGCATTGAAGCAAAAACACTCGGTCAATTTATATGGTTGAATGAATCTCGATTTTGATTTGTTAAATGTTATTATTTCTCCCCATAAAAAAGGCGATTAAAATAACTTTCAAGATAATTGTTACGTTCTCCTGGTTTGAAGAACAATGCCGCTAGTCGTCTGCTTCGGCGTATCTTTCTTGCGAAGAAAGAGGACCAATTGCTTTTGATTATATGTATAAAATACTTGCCTATTTGCTCAATGGCTCAATATCTCTCGAAATGAAGCACAGTACGTATGTATAAAAAATATATTAAAACAGTTCTCCTTATAATAACAAAAATATATTATAAGATGTGAGGTTTCCCTCTTATCTATATATAGAAATATGCATATACCTTAGTAATGTATATATTTCATAATGCGGTTTTGTGGACGTATTTTTATGTATATATGTATAAATGTGTCTTCAATATATGTATAGTTTATTTCAAATTATAAGAATATAACTGTACAAGGCCTTTAATACTTTTATTGCACCTTCTGTGACGATAATAACCTGGCAATGCATATTGAATCTAGGGGCCGTATTGACCATAAATTACGGCCCTATAAGATAATTATATGTTTATGTATATATATTTTACAAACAGTATAAATTTACATAGTAAACAATTCGATGTTACAAGTAATTAAAAAATTTACATATTAAATGAGATTTAAATGTACAAACAGGTATACGGGCATACCGCAAATCATAATTCCATTTCTATTCAATTCACTTAAATTTTGTCATTACGGTCCTCAGCAGTTTGTTTGCGTATCCAGGTAGTTATTACCGCAGGTGGTGCAATAACAGCATTTAAGCCGTTCAAAGTTATATTCTAATAATTTGAAATAAACTATATATTAATTCGCAACGTATATCTGTGTATATAATTGTAAACGCGCCTAATAGGAGTGCGAGGCAAGAACTGGACAGTAATACACTAATATTTGCAAAAATCCCTTTGTATGTCCATATAAGCGCGCAAATCAAATATGCAACAGTTTCTTGACCTGTTATAACTGTTGTAGCCTACGCTGAAAAACACTGGCACAGCCCACTTAATTACTTTTTTATAGTACAGCTGAAGAATTGGCTAGCGGTAAAAGTGCAACAGCGTATTTTCATATGATGATTTGTTTTATGTTGCATAAAACACATACAGATCCACTGATTGCTGCGGAAATTAACTGGATTCTAAACACCGATTCTGACATAAAGCATATTTCTGAAACCGTTTGATTTGCCATAGTTTAAATATGTAAACTAGAGCGTTCAGTGTTGTTGAAATGCAGTCTTAATTTTACTCGTCAAAGTCAAATTGTGTATAAAGTGGGATATTTTAATAAGAGACAACGTTTGGAAAATATTCTTAAAATTAGAAAAAGTTGAAGGGAATTCTGGGAAAAATTTAAATCTGAGACATTACTACGAACAAAAGTTGGTAGGAAATTAGAGCGATTAAAGTTCAATGTACCTCCCAGTAAGCATTTTCAAACGGTACTCTGTTAGAACTTCTTCATAAACAAACTCCGAACTTTGTCCAACATTCTGTTCAATATGATGCCGTTAACGCAAAATGCTATCAACAATTCAAAAATATACAGTTCAAAACGTCATTCGAAAAATGTAATCTTTACTGCATTGTCAGAGATAGCCTAGCGATTTCTGTAAAGCATTGTAAATACCATTTTCCGTAAATATTTCGAAAACAATTGAGTTTAGGTATATGTAGGAAATCCTATACAAAGCGATCTTAGATTCTGGAGTATAAACGAAACAGGTATTTATGTTCTATACATTGTGTTCCATTTAAGAGAACATAACTTCCATATGCAATTTGTTTGGTTCATCCTGTGTATGTCTAAATTATTTTAGCTACTAATGTATGTCTACGATTATTGTACAGGGCATTTTATCGTATTACCAATAGTAAAGGTGTTATCGGAGAATTTATGCGAGTGGGACAATCAAGACAAGAAAAACCATTATGTAAAGAAAGAGTGGCCGACACGAACGTCCAGGAGTTAAGAATGTCATCAACCCCCCTCTTGTCGATCCTCAGAAAATGTATCTGTCCCCTTTACATATAAAACTAGGGCTTATGGAAAATGTCGTCAAAGCAATGGACAAAAACGGTCGCGAATTCGCGTATTTGAGGAATAAGTTTCCTAGAATCAGTGATGCTAAAGTAAAGGAGGGTATATTTGTAGGACTCCAGATCAGGGAGTTGTTTCGAGACGAAAAGTTCGATATAGAGTTGAACAAAAATGAAAAATCCGCCTGGCTGTCATTTAAGAATATTTGTGAGAACTTTTTAGGTAATCACAAATCCGAAGACTACAAGAATATTGTAAAAGACCTTTTGACTTCGTATGAAACATTGGGGTACAATATAAGTCTAAAAATTATTTTTTTAGACTCACATTTAGATTTTTTCCCGGACAATCTTGGAGCTGTCAGTGACGAACATGGGATAAGATTTCACCAAGATATTTTGGACAACGAAAAGCGCTACCAAGACAAGTGGAACCCCTTTATGCTGGCAGACTATTGCTGGACACGGATAGGAGACGTTCCTGACGCTAAATATAGCAGAAAATCATACATTTGTACATTTTAGAAACATTTTCAGTTGTTTTATAAATAAACACATTATTTATCTACTATTTATTGCACTGTCACTTAGAAACCCTGCCTGATAGAATATTTTTGAAAAAAGATTTGAATTTAGCATAAAAAATGCTGCAAGATTCACATATACTAATTTGCGGGACAAGAAAAAGTTTAAATTTTGTTAACCAGTGTTATCTCTTTCAAACAAGAACCTTTAGATACTCGCTCCTATTTCAATATTTAAAACATAAGCCTGCGATACTTCTCCCAAATTTTCGGAGGATATTCATTTGAACAAATTAGTCTATTATCAAATTCTTCGACAATTTTGTTGAGATAGCTGTATATGCACAGACGGAACGAAAAGTAACGTATGTAGGTGCTGGATGTGAACCCTTTATTCTGGAAATACAATATGGAGAAAAGTATGCGCTGCCGAAAGAAAGTGTTGTTAAGCGGAATTAACGGCAATTAAAGAAGCTTGTATCTTACAAAATGTAATCTAGTAAGTAATTGTTTATTTAAATAATAGCCAACCTTGTATTCCCATCATCGTTGTTCGATAAAAAATAGAAAAAAATAAGGTTTTCAAAAAAAAGTCATCAATAATAATACATTAGAAGAAGTAATATTTCCGATTCCTATTGTACATACAACATACAATAAGCCCCATTCAAGGACCTATAGAAATTATGAATCCAGCTCTCAACATCTGACACACAAATCGCTGTTTTCATTCTATAGCATTCAGTTATAATGGCGATGAACATCATTTGTCAACAATAATTATTGTTCAAACATCGATATACGCAGACATAGATTGATAAGTTTTGTTACGATCGAACGCCATTCCAAAAGAATGAAAAATGATCCTGAAATAGAATTGATTTAAATAAATTAAATTAAACGCCTGACCATTCGGTCAGCCTCCACAATTCTCATTCACGGGAGCAGCGGTTATGCAGGTGAATATCCACAATGTGATCACAATCGTGTCACTTCTATTTTTAGACGAATAACGTGTTCCAAATGCGACTAAAGTACACCGCAATAACTATGACAATAACAGCAAGTTACACGTTCTAAACAAGCCCAATTCATTTCAATTAATCATAAATTTAAATTGTGGTTCTAATGATAGTATAGAGAGTGATATAATTGGACTAGCCTAAAGTACAGAAGCACATGCGAAACATGTGTAATGTATTTATATATGTATCTGTCTTTTTAGGAAGCTTCCATATGTGTCAAGTCTAGACGCCGTATTGCTACTGCATGAGGGCTCCATTGAGAATGTTAAGCGGTAAACTTGACATTGATTTTCTGCCAAAAATGTTTAGTACGTTTGGTATTTGGTGCCAACACTTTCCAATTTATTTTGAGTTGATTTCAAGTACAAATTCTTAGGTTGTGACAAACATTATTTGGTTTATTAACTTCATAATACACTCGTCAATAACAGTATCAGGTTAGGTGTGTTTATCTTTGAGTTATCAGTTTTTGAAATAATAGAAAAGCAAAAGTGGCCAAGAGAATTTAAATAGAAACAAAAATATACTCAATAGCATACGTTTTTTGAGGAAGAGGACGATCTTTATCTCTACCTACGTGTATACTTTACTTCAAAACAAGGTATACATCCATGTTACGTTGGTATTGAAACAGTTTTAAACGTTTTATTCAAACTCTAATCCAAATTTATAATACTGGTGGCGGCTGAAATAGCTCAAACAGTATACTATAAAACGTTCACATACAGTTTTCGATTGAACTTGTTTAGAACACATAATTCGTTTTCTGTCTGAAAAACTTTTTACTCAACGAATATTATTACTGAATTCGAAAAAAAAATGCTCTTTTCAAAAATCGTAAAACTGGGCCCCCCTTTCAACTAAAAAAAATTGAGTTAGCCTTGGATCTTTAAAACAAATAGAGGTACAAGGTCCAGAAAATTACAATTAATGTCACTTAAACTCTTCCAACTCTATATCAAATTTCAAGGATTTCCAGACTTTTTGGCCACTTTGTATAATCAACTCATAGAGATTTTTGCAAGATGGCGAAATCAACATAGGCGAACTAAGAGTGTGTTAGTTAAATTCAAAATATTCAAATAAAGTTTGATTTGATAAAGCAGAGACACAGGCGGTCGACTAGAAGGTTCTGGGCGGCGAACTCCTCCCAGCCAGTGTGCCCGCTTCATCAATTCTAGCTCTTCAGTCGCATTGCATTGATGTTGTTTCACTAAGGATAGAGCTCAGTCTAGTAGCAAATTCGTCGTAAGGTCCATTTACATATAGGTAGCAGTTCCGTGTCAATGCAGGTTCGGTTCAATATCATTGGTGGCTTACATATATCCGTTCAGTATCATCAGTTATCGTTAAGATGATATACTTTACATACGAAGAATTGACATTGATTGCCGTCGCAGATGAGGGAGAATCTCATCAACCCAAGACGCGAAAGTGGGTGCATGATACATGGACAGCATTCAGGCCACAATACAACCGTTATTCATCCTCTCTATGCCAGGGAGCCTTCTAGATTATCAAACAACCCACTGTCGTGGCATAGGTTAAGACGTTGTCCAGAGAAATCGCCCTAATGGCGGCAAAACGTAGCCGCTCGTCACCCTGTATGGTTCTTCTGTTTGACGTCAACGCCGGTCACTTGCAGAGGAAGTGTTCCAATGTTTCGCCTTCAACTTGGCAGTCCCTACATGACAGGTCTTCAGCTAATCCCATCTTGTAGAGGTGTCCTTTTAATCGGTAATGTCCAATCAGAATTCCAACAGCCATGCGAAGATCTGTGCTGCTTTAGCGGTTCGGTAAGAAGTAATTTCATCCATCTCTTTAAGAATTGTACATGGATGACGAGATTCTGATCCTTTCATAAGGCGCATACACAGGCGGTTGAATAGAGGGTTCTGAACCGTATACAATCATGTTCGAACCCCTCCTCGCCTGCCTATTCGCTTCTTCATTGCCAGGATTACCATTGTGGCCCATCAGCCGTATTACATTAATATTGTTTGTTTCAGATACTAAGGATAGAGGTATGTGGCAGTCTAATAGCAGATTCAACGTTATTGGTCGATTTAAAGCTGATACTACTTGCTTGTTGTTAGTAAACAGGTCAATGTTTCTGCTTACAATCTGAAAGTCAGTAAGACAGTGCGCTACTAGTCAGCCCCGAGATTTTCGCCTTGAAAACGATGACCTCCTTCCCTAGCGGCCATGATTCTTTTAGGTGGAGCTCCTCAGAAAATATTCCTGCTCCAGCTCCTTTGTTGGTTTGTGATCCGTCTACGAAGCATAAGCTGTCTTTAACATTAGCGGTCTGTCGATGTGTCAAAAGTTTGTAGGGTCTACCGTAGACAAAAAGGAGTGAACTTTTATCCACCAATATGTGCTAGGTTGAAATGAAACTGCTATATTTAACAAATACGAATTTTCGTTCGTAAATTTAGTATTTAATTGATCCACCACTTGCTTTTATATTATTACTCATAGTTACCACTCGTCGTAATATAACTCGCCGATATAGAGTTCCGCTCTTCATGATTTCAATGAGATTTCAATAGTATCGATAGTAGAGAGTTTACTCAAGAGTGCCTGGTACATAGCTGTACTTACACATAAAAATAAAAAAGCATATTTTATATCAAACTAACAATACAGCACTACACACGTTTGTGAAGAAAAAAACATCAAGTGTATTGAAACTAAGGCATTATATCCTCGTCCATAAAAACAATTACATACTTAAAGCAAATGACCTCGTAATTATTGCCGTTACCGTTCTTATTCTAGTGAAATATTGTCGCTGGTTTCATAAAAAAAGAAAACACATATACCGAGATTAATGTATATAAGTAGCTAAATTTAAATGAACACATTTAAGTGAAATCGGTTACGCAAGTGGCTGCTTTTTATGAATTAAATTGAACAAGAAATTTCATTAACAGTTTTATCACCAACATCATATGACGTCAACGTTTGTTTTGGATGACTTTTTCGCAGAATGCTTATACAATTTATATTCATTTTGCTTCTTTTGATTTTTTCTACTCTTTGTACATTTCAGACTTGCCTGCAATCCTTAAAACTGCTCTATCGGCACTGTCGAGGGCCAGAACAGCAAGGGGTTGCTCCCGAGTCCATTCGTGTAGCGTGGGGTCCTTATCGAATTCCATTCTTTCTCATTTGTACCTAGAATCAAAAAAAAAGTCTATTGTTGAAATTGTAACGATAACATAGACACAATACAAAAATTGACGTATGAATATAATAGGCTAATCGCATTTGCCCTGATCCATTTTTATCGGCTCAACTGTGATACGTATCCAGATTTAGAGATTTATGCTATTATGAATTTCACCATCCGACGTGACATATTGATATACAGCTAAATATTTACTGGGAACAAGAGTGATTTGCTTTATTTATGGTATAGCAGCAATGTGTGATTTGGACATACTGCGATGTATAGCATTAATAAAGCTATCGGATTAGTTACATAGATATTTTGAAAATAAACAAGGTGATTATTCACACAGCATTACATCGCTGTCTCCCAAATGTTAATCGAGAATATTAAAGCTTAGAGTAAATTCTAAGAAATTTTATGAAATAAAAAAAAAATTAAAAACAGCATCTCTTTAATTCAATATTTTATCGTTAAGGGACATTTCATCGTGGCTGTTTCATCGGGACCGCTTCATCGGGGCCATTTCATCACCGGGCAACATTCGTTGTCGGCCGTTTCATCGTTATAGAAAAAAAGTTCTTAAATCAAACAAATATATATCTTTGAAATTATGTATTTAATTCAACAAAGATTTATTTGAGTAAAAACACGTTTTTTAAGAACAACAGATTGAAGTTGTTTGAATGTACAAACGTTTTTATTTGAGATAATTTTGTTGTGTGAAACAAATGCATGTTAGGATCGTGCTCTTCACGCATCATCGGAAATTTCCGTTGCGTGAACGCAGGCAATCACAATCGTGGTCCTAGTTTAGACTATGTAAGATGGTGTTTCGTAAGCGGTGAGATGTAAATGAAGAAAATAATAGGTAAGTTGGATAATGGATTTATATATTTTTTACCATTGGATAACTAACGTTAAAATTTCTGTATAAAGAATAATAATAAAATAATTGCCACCGACTATTATTAGCGATTTGCGAAAATTACAAAAATCGCGCCGATATCGTTTTCAAGACCAGTAACATTACATAACACAAATTGCGATTCAATTCAGCACACATATAACACACGTAACTAGGCCTGGCATAATCGGTCTTCGCGACAGAATCAGATAAGTCGCATGGGCCGCGTATTATTACTAGAGTTTCTCAGTAACGCCAACGGGCAGTGGCGAAGGTTCGATACAACCCTCAGTATAACTGCGAGTCCCAACCAGATCTGTTGTGTATACATGCACGCTGCCGTAAATACTATTTCGTAGTTCTACGTTTGTTTTAAAAATGTTGCCTACGTCATGAAAACGACCAATGTTGGACAAAGTTACAGAATTTATAGCAGAAATGCCTAACCTAAATTATGATGGCGTTAAAATTCAATGTGTAGTTCGTAATACCTCTTTAACGTGTTGGTCCAAAAGGGATTGTCTACGTCGCGTAAATAATAAACAGGATTCTTCAAAAAAAATTGTACACGACACTATGACAAATTTAAGTTTAATTTATGTGTTACCTTTATTGCATGTAATCTACCGTTTCATTTACAGGAAGCATATGTCTTCTTTTGGAATAAATATTCGGACTGCAAATTACCAGGTCGGGCATCGTTACAAAGAATTGTGTCATCTGCTCGTGAACATGTTGAAAAAAGAATTAAATCGGAGTTGAAAGATAAAAAACTGTGGTTAAAAAAAAAAATTAAAAATAAGATTACAAAAAGTACGGCCTCACGTTTCTACTGGGAATAACTCTCTCTAAATCTGGTACGGCATTAATTAATTTGGATGTCATTTTATCCGTAGTATATGCGGACGAAACAACAGATCATAAAAAACATTCTGTGGTTAATGTAATGGTGCGTACAACGGAACCATATCAATCGTCACCTTCAATTCTATTAGCTTCCAGACGAGTACAACAATGTACTGCCGAAGTAATTTCAAAGTTAGTGTTAAATACATTAGAAAAGTTTGAACTTTCAACAAACCAACTGTTGATGTTTATGAGTGATGGTGCCACAAACATGCTTTCTGTAGGCCGGTCTCTTAAAAAACATTATGCTAACTTGTTACATATTACGTGTAAAATTCCTGCTTTCAGTCATGTGGCAGAGTATTAGAAAATGTTATCCTGAGGTAGACGCTTTAATAGCGCATACAAAAGCAGTGTTTGTTAAATCCGAGGATTGTTACTTCTTGCAGAGCGATCTTGCAAATATTTCTAAATGGTGTACATCAAATAATCTACCTCTGAATATCAGCAAATGTAAAGTTATTTCCTTCACACGTGCATCTACGCCAATTACTTTCAACTATGAGCTTAATCAAGTTAACATCGAACGTGTCGAAGTAATTAAGGATCTAGGGATTTTGTTTGATAACAAACTCACTTTTGCGCAACACATTATCAGTATCTCCCATGCGGCTAGAAGATCTCTTGGCTTTATTGTGCGAAATTGCAGAGAGTTTACCAATGAGGTAGCCTTGAAATCTTTGTACTACGCTCTTGTTAGATCCCGTCTGGAATACGCGTCCATCATATGGTGCCCTTACTATTTAACGCATAAACGCCAATTGGAATTGGTCCAACGCAGATTTGCTAAACTCCTCTGGTTCCGGCAAGACGGAGTGTACCCACCGAGAGGCGTTGATCATACGTTACTGTTGTTCCGATTTAATTTACCCTCTCTTAACTTTCGGCGCATATCCTCCGGTTTGGTGTTTCTCTGGAAATTGTGTAATAGCTGCATTGACTGCTCTGCGCTACTTCAAAGATTACAATTTATAATCCCACGCTCTGGTGTCCGGTATTCGAATACGTTTTATCTGCCGTTTCCTCGAACAAATGCTCTTTTAAAATCACCTATTTATGCGACTTGTACAAACTTTAATCTCATATCTTCGCAATGTGATATTTTTCACGATACTTTACATACAATAAGGATAGTCACTGCTCTTTACTTTAATAATTTTTTGTAACTTGTTACTCTTACTTATTTTTTGTACTCGTTTTGTAATTTGTTTAATTAATTACTTGTCCGGTAATTGGAATTTTCTCTGTTGGGCAATAAAGCTTATTATTATTATTATTATTAAATCCCCAAAACGTATTCGCAAATTTCACAGATTGCGCCCCCGTATGTCTGAGCCACCAGAACCTATTCTTACACGTTGGGGAACATGGTTACAGGCCGCGTTTTATTATCATAAATATTTTGAGAATATTAAGAACGTGGTTTTACAATTCGATCCAAAGGAAGCCGCGGCTATCAAGGAAAGCTAGTCGAAATTTCAAGATAGTTAGGCTAAAACGGATTTAAAAACTATTCAGACCAATTACTTCGGACTAGTGGAGGCAATAGAAAAATTACAAAATCCTTCGGCGTCGTTAGTGGAATCTTTGCAAATAATGTTCACACACAGCTATGCGCGGTAGAAGACGCAAAAAATGTTCGGGGTTTGAAAGTGTTTTAGAGATTCTGGTTTTGGCACATTAAGACAAATTTGTGAAGGTGCGTCACCAGAACTATTAAGTTGTTCCAAAGATTATTTTAATTACGCAAATATTACGTCACTAGATGTAGAACGTTCGTTTTCTGCATATAAACACACTTTTTCCTCACGCCGCACTCGGTTTGCCGTAACAACTGTGGAAACATATCTAATGTTGCAGATATTTAACAGACATTATTCACTTTGTGATTTCACGGAAGACTCTTAGGACGGTAAGTGTTTGAGCACGTATCACATTTAATTTATTTTGTGTAAACATTTATGCGCCCGCCACTGGCTGTTGGCGCAAATTAAGCAACTCTAATTATAAATAAAGAGTGTAGGTGTGACTCACACCCGACAGAAATGAAATTTAGAAATCAATACCCTATGGTAAAAAAAAAATGTTTGGTAAATATATGCACGCGTTGAAGTGTTTTAATTTTTTGTTTGAAAACGGCATTTGTTATGTATGTAATGTAATAGCCGTAAAAGGTAAACAAAATTGTAATTAAATACTTGAAAAAACCTCGTCTCAGTAAAAAATCGAACTTGACACCTCCCGCTTGGCGGACGGGCGTGCTAACCACTACACCACGAGGACCTTGATGCCAGGAACGTTTACTTTTCAATACCTAGTTATTATTTTTATCTGCAATATTTCGACAGACAATTTTTAATTCGAACATGCCAAGTACACTAATTAATTAATATATTTTGGCTGCCTTCAATATGAACAACTCACGCAAAGTCAGCACAGATTATTTATTAACTTAATCTACAAAATAGAAAAACATGAAAGATTCATCTTAAAACTGATAATTATGTGTTGTAGTTCGTAAATATTCCGCTGGCCTTCCAGAAATAAGGATAATACCATGTTTTGGTACTACAGTACACCAAATTGAAGTCAGAACTTTATTGGACGTTCTAATTTTCGATTTTACTGTTTTATTTTTTTCGCATTAATTTTCTTTTTACAGAAATGTATAAACATGGTCTGTCAATCTTAGTACAGAAGTCCTTTTAGTTTTAATACCATGAATGGTGCTGAAAAAGCTTAAAAAGGGCTCTGTACCGACAAATTGTAACTTAGAAGAAAAACATTACAAAAAAATTAGCTTTTTACCAATTGTTTGCTTAATTTGTGAAATTAAAACGGCTCAATGCCGATTAGCCTATCATTACGCAAAAACACGCAAGTCTACATAAAATCCCCCAATTTTTAAAAATAAAGTGCTAAATCGGTAAAATTAAACAGTGTCTTTGTTATTTTTGCAAGCCACAGGTGTATGTAAGTTATATATAGAATATATGATCTAACAAACAGAATAGGCATTAGAAATTGAATCAGATCTTAAAATGATGCGTGAAACTACGCCAGTGCCTATACATGAAATATCACTAATATCAGTCATCTATGTATGTTATGTCAAATCCTATTACCGCTACTGATAAGAAAAAAGTACTAAATATTAAAAATAAAACCAAACACAAAAACAAAGCAAACAAATATGTAGGAATGCTTTTTACAAATCAAATGTAATAAAACAGAGTAATTTAATGAAGCGCAAGATTCTATAAATATACACTCCGCGACACCTAATTGAACGCAATATTTATAACTTTAAAAATAATAAGAACCAGTTCATTTTTTTGTACTTGTTGTTTATTATTTATTTTTTTAATAAAACATTTCAAACTTACTATAAAAACTTATTTAATAATGGGTATGGCTACCGTTGTTATTTATTACCTCAAACAATCTATTGGGTAAGGATTCGTATAAATTTTGTAGATAATCCAGTGGTATTTCGTTCCAAGCTTTCAAAATTGATTTTGGTTGGTCCTGATTTCCAAATTGACTCCGGCTGCCATAGATTTTACGTGACAAATATCTCCACACGTTTTCTATAATGTTTAAATCTGGGGATAACGCTAGCCATGGCAGCAAAGTCATCCCTATGTCGGTAAACCACCGTTTTACAATACGGGCGCTATACGCTGACGCATTGTCCTGCTGGAAAATGTAATTTTGGGCTCCTATTTTCTCTTCGATTTTCACTCGTTCATTTTGAAGTAACTCCAAGTACTTTCTAGCAGTTAAGGTCCCATCTATAAAAACTATATCTATTGTCCTAGCGTAAGAAATTGCACGCCATACACCTCCATCGCCTTGACGTCTTCTAGAAATAATTTTTTCTTCTTTCCTCAAATCATGCCAATAATACTGATTACCATCTGGCCCATCAAGACAAAAGTGCTTTTCGTCGGTAAAAATCACTTTTCGCCATGTCTCGTTCCATCCCATGTGCGCCCTGGAGAAGTTCAATCGCTCATTTCTGTGTCTCACTGTTAAAACAGGTTTTTTCTTTAGTTTTCGCCGAACAATGTTTGGTGCCCTTTTCAGAATTCGTTGCACTGTTCTTACAGATGCCGACGTGCCTACAGCATCCCTAATTTCACGTGCTGATGCCGCTGAATTCGAAGCTACCCGTAAAATTTGTCGTTTTTCACGCACGGTAGTTGCTGTGGCAACTTTTCCTTTACGTTTCTTACCGTAATTTTCTCCATCTCGGAGATAATTACGAATGACACGATCACTCCGTCTCAATCGTCTTTCTATTTCACGAATTGAATAGTTTTCTTCGCGTAAAATATTAATTTGCGCCCTTTCTGAATTTGTGAGCGTTTTTCCACCCCCCATGATCCCACAACTTAAAAGCGAACGTCAACACCGTCTATAAAACACTTACAGATAAAAATAACAAAGTAATTTCGGTTCTACCTCGAACAATACTACAGTAAAACTAATGCCAGACTGGTGCGTTCAATTAAATGTCGCAGCTGTTTAAACTGTAATAAAATGTTATTGCGGTTATCCGTATCCGCTATTTATCCCTGTCGTATACTTGCTTCTTTCTATGAAATACAACAAATAATTAATGAATTCTCAAAATAATTTAATTTCTAAGACATTTGTACATGTTGCGTTCAATCAAGTGTCGCGCAGTCTATGAGATACTTTAAGCTGTTGTATCTCTGTTATCCGTATATAATACTCATGATAATTGTAATTTAATCTTATTACAATTTTTATTAAAACGAATCGGCAACAAATAAATTAAGGGATAAAACTGGGCTACTTCCCGTATCAATCTCCTTAAAAACACCCGATCTCCAAGTTCTTGATTTTATAAAGTTATAAGTTTATAAAGTTCTCGTTACTATCGGGGATTTACACTCGATTCTGTCCATCGCTGGTATAAACATTCCCGATGGCCTATGGCCCCCATAAAACAGCCTACGATGAACTGACCCCGATGAAGATCCTATTTTTTTTTTTTGTAAATGAAATTAAAAAAAAATCGTCAGTCCCTTTTTCCCCATATATTCTGAAAAATTATAGCCAGAAACTATTTAAAAATAACTGTTGAATATTACAGCAATATTTTATGTTACATGCATAGATAATTACACATCAGGTATTTCATTTTACTTACTGTAATATAATCCGAATTTATATTGACACATAATTTGGAAAAGTACAAAGCTAACGGAAATGTAACCAAACAGAACTTGTTTCAAATCATGTGAGTGTCAAGCTTTCCGCTTTCGTCACACTCCGAGCGCCATATGTTACTTGGGGAAATTTAGCCGTTATATTATGGTAGGGTAAACACTTTTATAGCAATGACAGTATAGGTAAAATGTATTACATATTTCGTTGATTACATTTTATAAAAAATAAAAATATGTTGCATTAAGTTTTGTTTATTTCTTCATTTTAAGATGTAGTTAACAACCTTACTTGCCAGCACAAATTAGTAAGCGAGGATGCACTGAAAATAAAATCTTTGTAAAATTACTATTAAATAAACAGGTTACTGTGACCCTGATTAATAACAGCTAATTTCACATTGTAAAAAATAAAATAAGTGAATTTACATGTCAAAATTATTTGTGAAGGTTTGACTATGATGTTGAAACATATGTTGCTTAACTGCCACTTTTGGTAACGAAAATATGCAACATTTATCCCTGTTATTTAGATGCACGTAAATATGCTGTCATAGTTCTTGTTCGAACTCTCAAACATAGTTTCAGGCGCTTTGCACAGGTTAATAGTTTATATCTAGAAAGTTTAGTAGTACAGTGAAGTTCCTATATAACGAGCTGGGGATATAACGAGCGCTTGGTTGTAACGAGCAAAGTCCCCGTCGGAATTCCACATAAACACATGTATTGCTGTTCTGTTATAATAAGGTCTGATATAACGAGGGCTCGCATATAACAAGGGTAATTTTTGGACCCAGGCAACTTTTCGATCGGCTATAACGAGGCGGCGACGAAGCGACGAGGATGCATGCGCCGTGCACTTGCACATCGCACATAACCTCCGCACAAGTCGTGACACGCGCCTGAGCCAGGGATTACTCCGGAGTTAAAACGGTATTATTCTTGCAGTGTGTGGCGAAAAAAATGGCGAATTCAACGAAAAATACACGAAGATCAATTACGTTATCGGTTAAAGCGGAAATAATACGAAAGTTACAAAGTGGATGTTCAAATAGCCAAATATGCCATGAGTATGGCTTAAGTACTTCGACAGTATCTAGCATTTGAACAAAACGAGAGAAACAGTTGGAAGCGCAGACGTGTACAAATCCAACAACAAAAAAACTTCGTCAGCCCGAAAGAAGAGATGTGGATCAGGCTTTGCTGAAGTGGTTTACATTAAAAAAGAGTGAAAATGTACCAATTTCCGGGCCAGTTTTGCAGCAAAAAGCAAGCCATTTTGCACAATTATCGGCAAATGAAGAAGCCTCAGAGGATGCTGGAGGCTTTTCTTGCACGAAATCATGGATTGACCGCTTCAAAAGGAAGCACGGCATACGCAGCGGTAAAATTCACGGAGTCTGCTGTAGTATCACCACAAATAACAGAAGAATGGTTAACAACCACTTGGCCAAGTAGGTGTCCAATATCCGTACTTTTGATTAGTTGTTTTCGAAATTTCAGGTTTGCGACGGCGATATGCTGATAAAGATATTTTTAACGGAGACGAAACAGGAATTCTTTATAAAATGACGCCTGATAGAACCCTACACTTTAAAGGGGAGAAATGTTCTGGGGGTAAGCTCTCAGAAGATAGGATCACTGCTTGGATCTGCGCGAACATGGATGGCTCCGAAAAAGAGAGGCTCTTTGTAATAGGCAAATCCAAATCACCAAGGTTCTTCAGAAACAAGGGGAACTTGTCACTGATTTATGAAGCGAACGAAAAGGCCTGGATGACAGGTGATATCTTCACTAAATTAATACAAAGCTGGGATGCGGAATTAGCTAGAGAGAAAATAAAAATTGTATTGTTGATTGATAATTGTACAGCACATCCCACGATCATGAATTTGCAGTGGATTGAGCTGATTTTTCTTCCTCCCAATACGACGGCAACGTTGCAACCAATGGATCAAGGTATGGAATAATAATTTTAAGCAGCATTTTGATTGTATTCATCATAATTTTAGGGGTGATTTTAAAAACACATTATCGAAAGCAGCTGTTACTTAAATTGGTCAACGCACACGACAACAACACTGAATTTAAAGTTTCGTTGTTGGATGCGATTGCAATGTTAAATACAGCTTGGAGAAATGTTTCATCAAAAACTATTTCCAACTGTTTTCGACATGCTGGCCTTAATGTAGATGCTAATTTCACGGAAGACGACATAATTCCTGTCGCCCAATGGCTCTTGATGCATAAGGATGAAGAATGGGACGTCGCTGATCTGTCCAAATGGGCACAAAGCAACAACATTTCGGAATTCGATCATATTGATCTACGAGAATACGACAGGATAGATGAAAACCTTGAAGTATTCGAAGTTCCTGACGACATTCAAATTATCCAGTCCATCATTAGTCAACCAGATGAGGACATTGACGAAGAAGATATCGCAACTGCAGAAGACGGGGATGAGGAAACAGAAATCCCTACGACACAACAAGCTATGGATGCTTTGAACACCATAATGTCGTATGTGCAGTTTGTTCTCCCTGAAGAAGAACAGTTTTTGAATGCCGCAGATAAATTGGAAGAAGTTTTAACTAAAAAAATTCTAAGTGCCCGAAGCACACAGAAAAAAATAACTGATTATCTTGCGTAAGATCCAAAGTTTAGCTTTCATGTACATATGTATAAGTATCTTTTTGTTTTTACAGAATAAACTTTTCAGTTGGCATGTGTACTTAGTTTTTAATTATATATTCTTAAAAGCGCGCAATTTAATGTATAATATGTATAGTTTATTTCAAATTATAAGAATATAACTGTAGACTTACAAGGCCTTTAATACTTTTATTGCACCTTCTGTAACAATAATAACCTGGCAATGCATATTGAATCTAGGGGCCGTATTGACTATAAATTACGGCCCTATAAGATAATTCTATGTTTATGTATATATATTTTACAAACAGTATAAATTTACATAGTAAGCAATTCGATGTTACAAGTAATTAAAGAATTTACATATTAAATGAGATTTAAATGTACAAACAGGTAGTTACGCATATCGCAAATCATAATTCCATTTCTATTCAATTCACTTAAATTTTGTCATTACGGTCCTCAGCAGTTTGTTTGCGTATCCAGGTAGTTATTACCGCAGGTGGTGCAATAACAGCATTTAAGCCGTTCAAAGTTAGATTCTTATAATTTGAAATAAACTATACACGAAAATGAAAAAATCTTCTGTAGCGAGCGGTTGTATATAACGAGCAATTTTTATGGTCCCTTGGGTCCCTTCTTATAGCCGAACTTCACTGTATTATCGGTAACAAATGAATGCTGTCTTCGTATTTGTCTTTAAAATTGGCAATATGTCTTAAATAGAAATCAACCTATTTTTTCTAAAAACGCTAGCTTCGTTCAAAAGTTTGCATGGGAGGGGAACACTTTAGGACCTCACTGTATACAATTTTGTAATGAGTTTTTCTCCTGTAGCATTTTCTGTTATACTAGCATGCAACTATAATGAAGGGAACATGAAAAAACTGTTGAGGATAAATGCCAGAGATACTTATTGACTACTACTGAAACTATTTTATTTTTACAGCTAGCTGCTTTCTTTAATTAATTAGCATTTTAAACAAGAAATTGTAGTTGACTCTTAATCTTATACCAAAAGCGGTTAAATTATTCCAAAACAAACTGGTGAAATAATAACAAAGAAGGTAATAGGGCTTTAAGCTGCGACAGAAAATAAGAAGTTATTGTCATACGTCATAACAAATTACCACGTTATAAAGACAAATATTTAAGCAATACCTTGCTAGAATAAACAAGGCGAAACTGAAATATGCAACCGCTGTCTTTTGCTAGTATCGTTTCAAACACATGCTAACAGTAATGCCAAAATAATCAAAGGAAATATAATTAAAGAACACCGGCAGACATTTTATACAGCACTATTCAATTATATCTCTGAATTCTAAGGAAACGGAAACAATAGACGGTAGCACTTGAACGAATGTGAAAGGGGAAATTTAAAGGCGAACCGCAACAATGAATACAAAAAGCCTATAATTACGTCAGCGTAAGTTTTGTACGCACCGTTCGTAGTGCTGCCTTCTGCAATTCATTGTTTACTTTCTCTCTATTTGGCGAACTCATCTAATAATATATGTACGTTTCTCAAATCTATTCTCTAATAGTTGCATAATATGAAACTTACTAGAATATGCGGGCATACATAATTGGTATTTCTGCTAGAAACCAACTTTCGTACACTTGAGGAATTAATTAGATACACTCCATTTGTTGATCCAAGCAATAGTAATGCAGGGCTCTAAAATAATCCATTGGTAGATACAAATTATTCTACTTCGTGTAACCATAAAATCAGCAACAAAAATGTATAAGATCAGAGGTAGTACTAACTTTCGTCTGCTATGCAATGACTCATACTTATGGCGTTTCACTGGAACTCATAAAGTCTAACTTTGCGTAGCAAAATATACAAGAACGAAAACAGCTGCTGTAAATATTTGAATATAGATTCATATCCGGAACTTTAGAATATGATTTTCATTTTGCACACATTTTAAACAAAACAAGCGAAAGCTCCTGCCCGTTACCACCGAAACGAGAAGGCCTCAACGCTCTTCGATGACGTCACGTTGGGTTGGTGATGTATCGCCATGCGCGATATTAGCCTAAGCGGTAAAGGAATCGTTTTTTGCATTTCTTTTTTAAGTTTTGAAGGGTTTCCGGTTTAAAGAGGATTCATAATATCGATTTTATTTTGGAAAAACAAAGTTTTAAAACAGAAACCAAACACATAACTGAGCACCGTTTTCGTGAAAGATGTGTTTGTGGTTGATATTTGATCGACTAATTATTATTATTTCTAATTGTACATGTATTTGGACAAAACCAAAATTGAGATGATACAGTAATTGCAATTTTATTCGAAATTTTGTTCATTTTCACAAGAAAATTTACGGACATGCTATTTAACCAGGGTCTTTACTTTCCTATTATGAGGTGTTTTTGCTTAATCTATCTTTCCTATTATATGGTTTTACCTAATCTATAATTACTTTTCCTACAACCATTTCTAAGTAAGATATTTGTAAAACAAGTTATTATAATTGTTGCAATACGTTCACTGCTGTGCATATAACATTCACATATATCAGTATCCAAAATGGCTACGTTCGGTGATAATTTAAAATATATTATATTAAAACAGAACGTTTATTACACACATTAAAAACATCTTTAGAGCAACGCAACTGCACTGAAAGCCGGTGGCGGACGCATAAAAGTTTACACAAAATAAATTAAATGTGATATGTGCTCAAACACACCGTTTTAAGAGTCCTCCGTGAAATCACAAAGTGGATAATGTCTATTTAATATTTGTAACATTAGATATGTTTACAAAGTTGTTTCGGCAAAGTGAGTGCGGCGTGAAGAAAAAGTGTTTTTGTATGCCGAAAACGAACGTTCTACATCTAGTGACGTTATATTTGCGTAAGTAAAATAATCTTTCAAATAACTTAATGGTTCTGTTGACGCACCTTCACAAATTTGTCTTAATGTGCCAAAATCAGAGTCTTTATCTAAAACACTTTCAAACCTTTCTAAAACACAAACATTTCTTGCGTCTTCTATCGCGCATAGCTGTGCGTGAACATGTTGCACTATTTGCAAAGATTCCACTAACGACACCGAAGGATTTTGTAATTTTTCTATTGCCTCCGCTAGTCCGAAGTAATTGTTCTGAATAGTTTTTAAATCTGTTTTAACCTGACTATCTTGAAATTTCGACTGGCTTTCCTTCATAGCCGCAGCTTCCTTTGGATCGAATTGTAAAACCACGTTTTTAATATTCTCAAAAAAATTCATGATAATAAAACGCGACCTGTAACCATGTTCCCCAACATGTAAGAATAGGTTCTGGTGGCTCAGGCATACGGGAGTACAATCTGTGAAATTTGCGAATACGTTTTGGGATTTGACAAACACTGCTTTTGTATGCGCTATTAAAGCGTCTACCTCAGGATAACATTTTCTAATACTATCTGCCACATGACTGAAAGCATGAATTTTTCACGTAATATGTAACAAGTTAGCACAATGTTTTTTAAGAGACCGGCCTACAGAAAGCATATTTGCGGCACCATCACTCATAAACATCAACAATTGGTTTGTTGAAAGTTCAAACTTTTTCAAAGTATTTAACACTAACTTTGAAATTACTTCGGCAGTACATTGTTGTACTCGTCTGGAAGCTAACAGAATTGAAGGTGACGATCGATGGGGTTCCATTGTACGTACCATTACATTAACCACAAAATGTTTTTTACGATCTGTTGTTTCGTCCACACATAACCACAGTTTTTTATCTTCCAACTCCGATTTAATTCTTTTTTCAACATGTTCACGAGCAGATGGTACAATTCTTTGTAACGATGCTCGACTTGGTAATTTGCAGTCCGAATATTTATTCCAAAAGAAGACATATGCTTCCTGTAAATTAAACGGTAGATTACATGCAATAAAGTTAACACAAAAATTAAATTTAAATTTATCATAGTGTCGTGTACAATTTTTACACATTAAAAAGATATTACGAACTACACATTGAATTTTAACGCCATCATAATTTAGGTTAGGCATTTCTGCTATAAATTCTGTAACTTTGTCCAACATTGGTCGTTTTCACGGCGTAGGCAGCATTTTTAAAACAAACGTACAACTACGAAATAGTATTTACGGCAGCGTACATGTATACACAATAGATCTGGTTGGGACTCGCAGTTATACTGAGGGTTGTATCGAACCTTCGCCACTGCCCGTTGACGCTAGCGAGCAAATCTATAGTCCATTCCATTTAAGAAAACAGTGTTCATTTAGATAGGGTAACATTTTTCTCATTTCTGATTGGCTAGTACGAAAGGTTTAATAACACAATAAAAATTTAAATGTAAGATTGGTTGCATGTAAAATTGTTTTGGTTTATGTATTGAGTTATTAGCGACGTAGTAGATTCGAGTAATTTGAACTTTTGCATTTTGTGATTAATACATTTGTCAAATTGTTCTTAAAAGTCTTTGTATTGTTTGTATTTTAAATTTGAATCGACACAATATTATATTATGTCAGAAGTATGAGATTCTACACTCCGACATTCCGCCGAAGATATAGAAACTTCCGAAATGCCAGGTCCCTCGGGAGTTAGGAAAAATATTCAAGGAAAAATAGCCATACTGCGCTATATTTCAACTTTAAGTGAAATAAAAATTACAAAATCGCGTAATAAATTACTGGGTAGTTGTATATGTAACCAAACATACATCAAATCTAATATATTTTACAGTTTAAACTGCTCTTAGCTGAGACAACAACCACTGTTTTCTTAAATGGAATGAAGTATAGTGATGAGTGTATGTGTGTACATACACGTTTAAATCTGCTTGCGACGCGCCGTGCAAAATCAAATTCAGTCAGATCCCGTCACGCCATGCCTAGACCTGACAGAACCGTCAGTTTTGCAATACACATGGTCACTTTTGCGCGCGTGCATGGCTTGATATGCAAAAGTGACAGTTTTGTGTGATTGTGTATGAGGAGGTTTAGATATCAACATAAAAAATGCATGGGGTCTTCAATACCCCACATCATCAGTTAAGGGTTAATACTGAGGTAGCATAGCCATCGCTTCTCGGAAATAGAGCGGGGAAACCTCCCAGACGACAATATTATATTGCATCGTTAGTTGCAGATCATAGTTCCATAGGATACATATTTGTATACTGTGTACTTCTACAAACAATTCTGCAACCTAAATCGGTCACCCAAAACTCTTCTTTCATTGCTTTTTCGGTTCTATTATGTATTTTAAAACAAATTTGTGTCAATCAGATGAAAGTCAAGTTAATTACAACTTGACAGGAATAACTGTACATAAATTCGCTTCATTATGCAAGAATATGTAGATACTTATTTTTAAAATACACATTTTTATCTTAAACTAGAGTAATCTTATCACACATCATCATAAAAATGTAAATAAATATAGCATGTTAAACTGTACAAACAACATACCTAAACCTAAAAGTCGTAAAAAACAAATTACTAGATCCACGGGAGGACATTTCAACGTGTTTATAAACTTAGACGCATTTCAATATTTAAAATAGGACATAAAATTTATGTTCGGGAAAGGCCGTAGAAGGCACCGATAAATATTAAATGATGTTTCCCAGGGAATATATACGAGGATATATCCATAAAAGTGACCTATAAAACGGTATACCGCATTGAATAATTCCAAAAGCGTTTCGTTTATGTGCCTAGATATATGAGATGTCGGGAAAAATGTGGCCTTTACGTTTCGAAATTTACTTCTTGATAAAAGTGATATATTATGCTGAATATGGCAGGTTTATGTATTAGCTTACGTAACATAGTGAGGATTACCAGAGTGATATGTAGATGAGGATTCTCAAATATTAAGAGTTAAGTTGTTGAAGGAAACTTGAGCCAGTCTGTATAGTATCAGGGGTACCCATTAGTAATCAATAGAGTAACCTAAACTTGCGGACTCGCATAGGCGTCGGTATTACGGGTTAATATAAGAATACGAAAAATTCATAAATAAACTAAACCGGTAGAGAAGCAGGCATGTAGTGTCGACCTTGAATATCAATCATGTTAAACCGCGCTGAGAGAGATTTCGTTTTAGTACCGGTTGAGCTGTTGCAGAGAATAGTCGAACGGTCAAGGTTATGTACTTACGTGTCGCTTTTGAAAATATAGCTGGTGTTTTTTGTGTGTTGTAGTATTATACCAAGTACATAATTAGTGTATCGTTTCATATAGAACTAATATTTACATACGTAAGAAACAGTATTGTGAATGTAACCTTCGTGCTGCATGTTTTGCATTTAGTTGGTGAAGTTGTTCGACAACATTACGGAAACGTTGATCGGATGATTGGAAGTACTAAGGCAGTGTTTTGTAAATCTCCTAAACGTTTAAAAGAATTTCGTAAATTTTGTCCAGGTATTCCAGAACCTCCTGAACCAATTTTAACGCGATGGGGTACTTGGCTAACAGCAGCCTCTTACTATTTGATCCATTTTCAACAAATTCAATCAGCTATAATGCGATTTAATCGGAATGAATCCAAAGCAATTAGAGAAAGTCAAAGAGAATTTCAAATTCCTCAACTTTTAGAAGATTTAACAACAATATGTACCAATTATACAGTATTACTAGATGCCATCAGAAAACTACAATGTACTGAATTGTCATTGCAGGAATCATTAGACATAGTGGAGAGTGTAAAAAATAAATTACACACATTAAATGATACGCCAGGATTATGCGCTAGTCAAAAGTTGGCAGATGTTTTAAGGAAAAATCACTATTTTAATACTTTAGAGGCCGTTTATAATAAGTGTAAGAATAGTGAACTTTTAAGTGATTATGTATAAGAATATTTTTTCTTGTCGACGCACAAGGTTTAAAGAAGTAACTGTGGAAACATATGCAATGATGCAAGTTTACAGTAGTTCACATCCTAATGCCTCTAATTTGTTGAATAATTAGCAAATAAGTTTATTTATGAATTTTTCGTATTCTTATATTAACCCGTAATACCGACACCTATGCGAGTCCGCAAGTTTTGGTTACTCTAGTAATCAATCATTTTATAAAGAGATACAAATTTTAAGTTTCCAAAAAATGTTTTATTTATTAATCGAAGATATAATTGCCAACATTATCTATGACACTTGCCATCTTTTCTGCAAATTTTGAATTCCGCTTTTGTAGAACTGCTGGGATGAAAAATCGTGTCCAAGGTGACATCGAACATCAATTGACCGAAAATTTTTATTTCTTAGGGTATGATCTAGAGATCTGAATAAATGATAATATAATAAAATAAAATAAAATAATGATAATGATCGGATGGAGCGATATCTGGTGAATACGGCGCACGAGACAATGAAAAATTTATATTTAATTTATGCGTTACGTTTATCGCATGTAATATACCGTTTAATTTACTAGACAAGGAACCATATATCTGCTTTTGGAATAACTATTCGGAGTGCAAATTACCAAGTCGAACATCGTTACAAAGAATTGTGCCATCTGCGCGCGAACATATTGAACAAAAAATAAAATCGGAGTTGAAAGATCAAAAATTGTGGTTATGCGTCGACGAAACAACAGATTGGAAGAAACATTCTGTTCTTAATGTAATGGCACGCAAATTGGAACCTCATCAATCGGCACCTTCAATTCTATTAGTCTCCAAACGAATACAACAGTGTACTGCCGAAGTAATTTCAAAGTTAGTGTTAAATACATTGAACAAGTTTGAACTTTCAACAAACCAACTCTTGATGTTAGTGAGTGATGGTGCTGCAAACATGCTTTCTGTAGGCCGGTCTCTTAAAAAGCATTCTGCTAATTTGTTACACATTACGTGTAAAATTCATGCTCTCGATCTTGTGGCGGATAGTATCAGAAAATGTTATCCTGAGGTAGACGCTTTAATAGCGCATACCAAAGCAGTATTTGTCAAATCACCGAAACGTATTCGCGAATTTCACAGACTGTGCCCCCGTATACTAGAGCCACCAGAACCTATTCTAACTCGTTGGGGAACATGATTGCAGGCCGCGTTTTATTATCATAAATATTTTGACAATATTAAGAACGTGGTTTTACAATTCGGTACAAAGGAAGCTGCCGCTATCCAGAAAAGCCAGTCGAAATTTCAAGATAGTCAGGTTAAAATGGATTTAAAAATCATTCACGACAATTACTTCGGGCTAGCAGATGCAATAGAAAAATTACAAAATCCTGCGGTGCCGTTAGAAGAATCTCTACAAATAGTGCAACATGTTCACGCACAGCTATGCGCGATTGAAGACGCAAAAAATGTTTCTGTTCTAGAAAAATTTGAAAGTGTTTTTGAGAAAAATTCTGATTTTGGCACATTAAGACACATTTGTGAAGGTGCGTCAACAGAATCGTTAAATTATTTGAAAGATTATTTTACTTACGCAAATATTACGTCACTAGATGTAGAACGTTCGTTCTCTGCATATAAACGCATTTTTTCCGCATGCCGTACTAGTTTTGCCGAAACGACAGTTGAAACATATCTAATGTTGCAGATATTTAACAGATATTATTCACTTTGTGATTTCACAGAGGACTCTTAAAATGGTAAGTGTTTGAGCACGTGTTATTTAATTTTTATTTAAAAGATGAGCGAAATTATTTGCGGGAGCAAACATCTCTATTAGCAGAATAACTCTAGTGGAACGCGAGGCCTGGTCGACTCTACGCTACTGCGCGGCACCGCTCGTGGCCAGCTCTATTGATAAGCGCCACCCTATTTAAGTAATATAAAGGGACGATCCTGTAGTTTAGCGATGCCAGAAATAGGGAAATTCGTCGCAGGATAACGAATACTAAAAGTTAGCGTAGTGTGAATGTGACAATAACGGATTACTTGATAGGCCACGTAAATATTGCTACAAATATTCTCTGTATGTTACGATACTATTACTAAATAATGAGTACAGGAAAAAAACACACTGTTTAACAAGGTAAATATATTAAAAATAAAGAAACAATAAGTAAACATGTGACATATATTTACAAACGTGTAAGCAAATGCGAATATGTTTAAACAAATAAATAAACAACAATAATGAACAGACAAATAAGTATATTCAAAGTACGAAAATAGTGCAGCAAAACAAAGGGATGACGTGATAGCGTCGTTTCTAGAATTACGCGGAAATAACGGTTATACGAGATTTGACGTTATACAAATATGAGCCTTATGTGCTATGGCCCTAAGTCCTAAGATCCTTGCTGTAACACTATTGGCGAAATAAAGTAACAAAAGTGAATAAACTATCGCAAAACTGATAAACAAAATTTAGAAGCGTTACTGGGTGGATTATATTAGTGCACGAAAGATATTACATTCTAAAAATACCTTGTATAATATACAGCGTCCAAACCTAACCACGCCTTGGGTTCTCGAAGCTCCTCAAGCAGGTTGTTCAGGGGCGAAACGGTGGGCTTGTTCACACGGTTTTTAGGGCTAAACAAGGGGGTTTCCTCCGAAGGGAGAGAAAAAGATTAGAAACGGAATTCAGACGAGAACACACGTGAAACGGTATGACATCAGTATGTATCTAGTTCGGAAATATGAACTCCCCATCGGGTGAATGTTTAACGACCGGAACCGACACGATACTTAATCAGACAGGTAGCCCTAAATCCCAGAAAAGGTATTTCCACAAAGTGGCAGCAAACAATATGGCTACTTTTACCTTTCCAAGCTATACATACGTCCTTTCCAATACACAGCTTCAGTCATTCTCCCTGAAGTTTGCGCTAATTTCAAGTGAGTCCAACAGGTGAAAGTGGGGATGTGAAAATGATTGGTTCGGTATTTTACTTAGGGATTTTCAAAACTAAAAATGCTTAATAAATATAAATAAATTTTAATTTAACTCATGACAATAAAAATATGTAATTCTATAAAGGGGTTTGAAATAAACATTTTCTTTCAACAGGGGCGTCATCTATCGGAATAAACATTAACTCGAACGATATGCAAAGGGTTAACTTATACAGCTATGCGCAGGAATTTTGCATCGTAACACATACAGCTAGAGGCAGGAATTTTACACCGTGACAGTGAGGCAAGACTTCCCAATCCAACTGCGCGATTTTTTCTTGAGTCACTCCTGCTGTGTGAGGTCTTGAATTAACATGTTGAAACAACACGTTCTTTTTGTTAACCAGAGCAGGCCTCTTTTTCAACAATTCAACATTTAATCTTTGCAGTTGTTGACAATGAATGTCAGCAGTAATCGTTTCACCTGGTGGTGAAAGTTCATCCCACCAAACGCACAGTAAAACCTTTTTCAGCGTTAACGTGGGTTTAGGGGTTGGAACCGGTGGTTGATTTACAGAAAGATACTGTCTGGAGCGATGGGGATTGAAATAAAGAATCCACTTTTCATCTCTAGTTACAATCCTGCTAAGAAATGGTTCATTTCTTAGTTTAGTTAACAGTGAACTGCAGATTGTGCGACGTTGATCCTTGTTCACATCCGACAGTTGGTGTAGAACCCATTTATCCATTTACCAATTTCATGGAGATGTCTTTGCACTGTCGACCATGTAGAGCCTAGCGTATCCGCTAATTTCTGCACACTTAATTTTGGATCAGTCTCGACTAGTGCTTTTAAAGCCTCATTATTAAATTCCACAAGTCTTCCACTACAAGGCTTATCAGAGAGATCAGAATTACCTGATGCAAATTGTCTGAACCAACGTTGAAATTTGTTTACTTTTAAAACATCACCATAAATATCGCAAATATTCTTAGTTGCAACTATTACATTCATTCCGGCATGAGAATTAAACATCATACAATAACGAATATGCTCTTCGGATAGTTGAAAAATCCGCCATTTTAAACCGCAGCAATAAAAAATGTTTTTTAATTGCGCAATATTATAATTACAGTCTGGGTTAGGTAAGAAACTCACAAAAAGCGTTTAAACACTTCCACCGTTGAAATCAAACTAAACACAACGTAGCGTCAGAAAATAATTGATTACTTATGGGTACCCCTGATATTTTACTCTTCCCATGCTGTTTTAAGGTTACTGAATTTTTCAATTGGCAATGGAAGTTGTAGATACGAGGTTTGTCTAAACCATTTCCGCCTGTAATATCTTCGTGATCTATTTCAATTCTTCTATATTGCTTCCCCACCTGTTTTTCTATGAATTGCTTGATTACCACTACCCTCCACTTCGTTGCTCTGCTGGTATCGTTGCAATTATTTCCCTAATCAATCTTTCTTTTCCTATCTACTCCAAATGATCCCAACAACTCTCGCAACTTCTGTTCTCCATAATGTTCGAAAATGTCATCACTATACAGTCCCTGGCCATATTACTTGAAACATGTCATAAATCAACCCTTTTACCTGGAATTTCCCATCCTATTATAGTGATATTCTTTTGCTTTGCATCCGATCGTTTATAGGGGGACTAGATTATTGCATCAGTAAATAAAAATACCAGAGAAATGATATTTAGAAGAGTAAAGTACGTATATATAAACATTTCAGTTATCAACCTACATTTAGCGAGTTCACAGTTTAGAGAATGTATCGATATTTTTTAAAATATTTCGTCATGACCGTATAGAAGCTAAGTTGTGGAGTATCGTTAAGTGTTTTGTGTTGATATATCGTTATTGCAAAGGTAAAATTGTTATTCTATCTCTCTCTTAATAATTAGTTGGAATTTGAAAAAAAATGAAATATTTGGGGTTTTTTGTAGCAAATGCCCGGGAAAGATTTAACAAGTGAACAAAAAGCCGCTATACAAGCTCTTCGACAATCAAACAAACATTCACAACGAGAAATTGCAAAATTACAGAAAGTATCTCCTCCTGTATCGCGTTTAGCTAGAAACTTAAACGAAGGAGCCAGCACATCGACACAAAGATGGGCAAAGTGCGGTCGGAGAAGAAAAACTTCGAAGAGACCTGACCGTGAAATTGTTCATCAGGCTTTGAGCAATAGATTTGCTACAATTAAAATGATTCAAAAAAATTTACAAGAGAGAGGAATAGAGATTTCGAGCAGAACTGTCAGGCGCCGATTGCGCGAAAATCGCCTAATGGGCCGAAGACCTGTAAAAAAGCCGCGTTTAACAGAAAAAATGAAATCTGCTCGTCTCAACTTTGCAAGAGAGTATCAACATTTCACAGACGAGAATTGGAAAAAGGTGAATAACTTAACAACATGATTTTTACTGAATTAATGTTTGCATTATTTAATAGGTTTTCTTTAGTGACGAGTGCACGTTCTGTGTGTTAGTGCAACGAGCACAATTTGTTCGTAGACGACCTGGCGAACGTCTCACAGAGTCCACGGTTCTTCGAACTGTAAAACACCCTCCGCAGATAATGATTTCGGGAGTGATTAGTGGAGACGAACCCGGCCCTTTGTATTTTGTAGAAGGTACAATGCGTCAAGAGCAGTACATAAATGTGTTAAAAAACACGTTATTACCGTATTTTAAGCCAGGACGTCGCATACCGACAGGGCGTATATTTATGCAAGATGATGCTCCTTGCCATGTGGCAAAAAAGGTTAAGAAATTCTTTGAAGACAATCACATACCTCTTTTACGTTGGCCCGGAAATTCACCGGACCTCAATCCCATCGAAAACGTATGGAATCGACTAAAAAGTAAGGTATATGAAAGAGAAAACCCTACAAAGGAAATATTAATGAAGAATATAAAGGATGTATGGGAGAACGATGAAGATATAAAAGAGACAATCATATCTTTATTTCTATTTTCTTCTGCATCTCCTTCGCAAGTTCTTCTTTTCACATATTTCCAAGAAATTTAACGCTCTTTTGTTGATATCCCAGGCTTATTTTTCATAAAATCTTGTAAATCCTTTTGCGTGTTTCCTACAATAATTCTCTTGACTTAAGCGTGCTTCATGGAGTGCTTCACACCAAAGTAATTCCATACATTTGTTACCCTTAACCAAGATTGAGAGGTAATCATAAAGTAAGCTTGTTTCTCAATTTTGGGCTCTGTCGTTTGAATCAGTTACCAAATTGTAGTTTTGTCGTTCATACGTAACTCATTCTACCAGTCACAGAGTAACTCCGAAATCTTATTGTCAATTTGGTGTTCTTATTTAGACGGTAGTAGCAACGTATAATTAATAAAATCCAAAATTCATGTAGATGAGAATCCTAACAAATAAGATATTTTCGATAGTTATTAAAAATCCAAAAAGAATAGTTCGATCAATCTCACCAACGCAAAACCGCGCCTTAACTGAAACGAAATCCATTAAGACCTGTAACGCCAATCCAAGCGTAAAAAATTTGGTAGTTAGTGTCATTAAACCCAATTATATCGTTCACTTCCCGTCAAGAAAAAACACTACGTGTGCAGTAATTGGCGTTTATGAAAGATTTTCAAGCTAACGAAGAACCTACTATGTGGAGTCGCGGCGGATGTGTGTGGTACTATTAGCGGCGATAGCGAATATAATTCTCAAAAAGCAATTCCCATCTTAATAAATAATTTAACGATTAATCATCTAAGTAAAACGAGTTAATGTAATAATAGCAACAATGCGTTTGTGACATTTTTAAAGTGGAAGCTAATTTAAAGTAGTTACACCACGATTAGATTACATTTTAAGTATCTTTTACGCTATTACATGATTTCGACATAGCTTTCAATACAAATCCGACAGGAAATTCCTAACAATTACGGTTATTACATGCGAACAATTGTATAGTACCTGATTTGCAGATACAGTTTGTTTGCAAAACCATCAAATCTATCTGTTTGCAGATCTGTGGTAGTTGATGTTTACATGTAACAAAAATTGATAAGCTAAAAATAGAATTAATCTAGGGGGCATGCCAGATATGCACGTGATAGATGACGTATTGCATTAGCAAGGCGACATTGAATCAACTTTCCTTCCTGAAATTATACATTGTACAGTAGAAATATACAGTATTATTTGTAATTTTATTTTCCAATTAAACCTACAAATGAATTGGTCACGGACACTACTATTGTATTTCGAAGGTACGTTATTGCCTGCATTATACGGATGCGTCTGCCTGGGTATTTCCGCAAAGATGCAATAACCAGATACTTTCGAGAACTTACAAAAATATGGGAAGATCGTGTTTGTCTATTGCATATAATAAGTATATAAATTTCAGCATTGTAGTTATTCTTTTCTCACTACGTATCCTGACAACTTCTACACTTTAATATAATTTATATTAATTTGTACTAACAAAAATATTTTATAACTACGTGGTAATCAAAATTAAATGACGAATTTTATAGTGCACCAAGAAGTATGGCGGCCGTTACGAACTAACGCGTGGTCTTGCTGTCTGGATAACGAGCAAAATTTAAAAAAATAACTCTTAAACTTCAACAAATATTTCTCTTTATTTCAAAGCTTCGCCAGGGTCTTGCCACAATTCAAATTAAAAATATTGGAACATTGAAAGTATAGTAAATAAAATATAACTTACAATAAGTAATACTTAGATAATCAAACTTTTGAATTTGAAGATGCAATGAAGTGTATGTTAGGATCTTCGATTGATGAATGAGGAATTAGATACATAAGTAGAGCGGGCCAAATTGCGCCATCCAACAGAATCGGAATCAGGCGCAACGGCCGCTTATTGTAAATAGCGTATATGTGAGTCACAGCAGATATGTGATATTTCGAAATTAATACACAAGAGTAAAAAAATAAAAGCTGACGCAATAATAATGTTTAGTAATTAGAGCGGATATATATATATATATATATATATATATATATATATATATATATATATGTACACGCTGAGGTGTTTTTATTTTCATTATGATTTTTTATTTGATTGAAAACGGTATGCGTTGTAAATGGGATGTAATAAGGAAATAATTGAGAAACTGAACGCTTTTTTTATTCTGTTGTACTTAATAATGTAACTGTAAATAAAGATATAATAAATAAATTCTATCCTTCTTAATAATGCGGATAGGCTTGTTTAAAAAGTTACACCATCAGATAAGTTTCCACATTTGCCTCGGTGAAGGATGTTCGCCGAGACGAAAAAATGTTCTTATATTTCGAAAACGACCGTTCCACGTCTACCGAAGTAAGACAGGCGTAATTAAAATAATCTTTAGACTTAGTCAATGAATCTGCAGATGCCCCATCGCACATTTGTAAGAATGGGCTGTGGTGGTTCTCGAATACCAGGGCATAACCTGTGGAATGCCCTAGTCCTCTTAGGACTTTTGAGAAACACTTTTTTTGTGTTTGCTATTAATGCATTCACCTCCGGGTAACACTCTCGAATAGTTTGTGCCACAAGATGTAAAGCATGGACTTTACACGTAACATGTAAAAGTCCTTCACACTTTTCTTTAAGGGAACGGCCTACACTACAAATTGTTGCTGCACCATCGCTCATGAACAACAACAGTTGACTGGTTGACACTTGAAATTTTTGTAACGTTTCGAGAACTACGGCCGTAATTGCTTTACTAGTATACTGTTTTAATCTTCTGCTGGCTAATAGAATTGCAAAATTTGGTTTAATAGGATCTAATACGCGCACTATTATATTCAAAATAGAATTTTTTTTGCAATCTGTCGTCTCATCAAGACATAGCCACAGCTGTTTATCTTTTAATTCGGCTTTAATTCGATTTTCAATGTCCTCACGTATTCGTGGAATATCTCTCCGTAACGCTGTCCGAGATAGTAGTATCCACTCGGTATTGTATGTACCCCAGAATTTTCGAAATGCTTTTTTATCAAGTATACGAAGTGGTAGACCACATACCATAAACGTTAAAAGCAATTCTAATTGAAATTGACGTTGTTGTGACACACCATTTCTTTTATTTCTGTGGTGTGCGCTATTTATATGTCTTTCACAATCACGTTTGCTCCAGCACAGTAGTTTCTTTTTACAAACTTTACAGAAAATTGTACTCCCATTGTAGTGTAAATCCACAAATTCACTAAGAAATTTATTAACTTTCGTAGGTAGTGGCCGTTTATTTTTAATAGTTACGTTAGACATAATCACTAAAGCGAGCACACCGACGCTTGTTTCTAGTATGCCACGAAGTGGTGCAAACGTAACATCTGCAGACTCGTCATTTGTTGATGAATAGAGCGCGTCATCCGTAAATGAATAAGCGCGCTGTTAGTTCGTAGCCGTCGATGAATGAACTTTTTTTTGTAGTGGCCCACTGTGAACAACGCCCTATTTATCAACGAACACCCAAACTGCAGGTGTATATTTGCGCGTCTTCACGACGTAATAGACAGTGGTTTTGGTCCTCGTCCTAATAATTACATATTTAAATTACCTATGTTTACATACATATATGCGCCCGGCAGCCTGATTGCGAACCTGGCGCGTGGCGCTCTTGGCCCGCTCTATACATAAGTATAACGATATAAAAAAAACTCAAAGCGACGACACTTGTTTGAAGACACGTACCCGTGAAGTTTGGAAGAAGGTACACAGATTGAAAATTAATAAATTAAAAAAAAACAGTTGAAAATCTTACAAATTAAAAAATGAAACCAGTATTACATATGACGAACATGATGAAGTTTCTAACAATCTTTAAATCACTGAACTACGTATCAAAATACAATATTACCTATTGTTTAAATGTTTACCTTTATTTAAATAAAATAAATATGAGTAAATATTGCTCAATCTTTCTATGTCAAATCTGAAATTCATATTGTTAGGACGCTGATTAATGTTAACCATTTCAAGAAGCAAACACGACTTATATAGTTGTTCACGATTGTTAAAACTGTTCCATTATTAAAATCCATTTCATGGAAATTTTCTGACAAGATTAGGATCGTATTTAAAATTGCAACGATTAACAATTTTGGACGAAAGAACTCCTGTGTTAGACATTTTTCTTTAGAACTGCACGTTTTATAGTTGGTGACTTCGTGGGATGTCCAGATCTTTTCTTCTTGTCATACTTTTCCACTCCTAGCATTAGAAAATTTTTCACCACACTCTATGATCTGTTAGTGGTGTTGGCTATTTCCCTTTGTGTCATTCCACAACTCTTTAAATCAACAATTCTTTGTTTTTTTATTTTGCTCAATTGTTTACAAGGAGGTATGTTTAACTTTACAACCTTAAGACTTCAAGAACACTTTTAATTACACTAATAAGCACAATTTCTTAAAATAGACCGAAATAGTCTTTCTAAATAAACTTAAAACTGATACTGAAAAGGGAACATCCCAAACCCGAAAATTCAAAAAAATTGAAACTTTGTGAACAAGTAGTCCACACCCAGGGATTCTCGAAAGTATTTTCCTTATCGGACCGATCTCGTTTTAAGAGGGTGAAACTACCTCTGAAAGTTTAGTAGATTTTCGGTTTTCTTAAAATAACTCGGCAATGGCTGGAACAAATACATCACAACTAGATATCAAAATAATCATCTCATCGAGCTCTATCACATATATGAAAATAGCACCTTAGTTCCGCTTAAAGAAATTGTGGTATCCTCCCCCACCTCTTCGATAAGGAGCGTATTCAAATCCCACGTTATGTATGTTACGGAGCTTTTCGAACAGTATAAAAATTATATTTTATTTTACGTAATATAGCTAATTAGTAAAAGATAAAACTTGCTCTGCAGTACGTCACCTTAAATAACTGTGAATCCATGTGCAAAATAGACATGTTATGTTTATATAGGCTTTTTTATTTCAATTAGAAAAACAAACACGCATTGTTTATCAATATGTTATAGTAACTACAATTATTTACTTGCACTACCCTAGCAGTAACAGTTACAACAAGTAATATGTTCGATTTGCTGACGCATTGTGATAGTATAATTTACCTAATGAGGTTCATATTTCATTACAATTTGATATATAAATTAGTAAATCATTTCATGGATAATTGCAAGACATATGTAGCGCATTGAAAGTTACATACGATAACAATGAAGTATGACTTATAATAATCTCTAATGTGAGTAATAATCTACGTGTAATAGTTTCAATTTATTGACTTACTTAAATATGAAAATGTATGTAATGAAAAGTCGCTTTTGTAATTCGTTAGTACTACACGTGAGCTTTAGAATATTAGCACGACAATGGCAGTCATAAATCCAGTAAATGTAGTTCGTTTACTTATTGTAACATTTAGTGTTGTAAATGATAACCGCCCCATGGGTTTCAACAAAAAAGAAAGTGAAATTCAGGATTAATTAGATCTCGAGACCACGCAACATTTGTGGTAAATAATGACGTAACACTAAAATTTTTGCAAGAATTTAGACCACATTCCGCAGAATTTGTCGATGACAGATATCTACCTTCGCGGGCAGAAATACTAGAAGTTTTACAATTTGAAGAAGAAGAAGAATGTGTACCTGAGGGAGAAGATATTGTCTCTTTAGAATATAAGGAAAAAGCCGTTGCCTTCTGGAAAAATTTAAAAAAAAACCACGCTCATATGAAGCTGTAGAACATAGATTTAAGAGACTAGTCTTCACATCAATGATACAGGTTAGAAATCGCAGGTCAACTTCCATACATTTCTGTTTTGATCCATTTTTTTCCTTTTTAGACGGGAGGCATCATTACAAAAAAAGAGCAATTGTTAAAAATTTCTGAATACGTTTTTGATAAATTTGTTGCTAACAGCGAAGAGGGCGCCATAATTCACGACCTAGATCTCCGTAAATGGGTTTTGGAAGCTAATGAAAAAATAGGGTTAACAAATTTCAAAGCATCTCCACATTGGTTACGGAATTTTTAAAAAGTATACAGGATAGTTTCCAGAAAAATTACCCAATTCGTTACCCGTTCATATAGTACAGACATGTCAGAGTTAAATCGCATTTCGTCGGATTTCGTATAAGTAAAACCTTATATTGCAAAAGTAGGCCCTAATAACACATTCAACGTTGATGAAAGTGGATTGAATCTAGAATTACACTCTGATCGCACGTTAACTCCATAAGGATCAAAAGCAGTTACAAGTATTGTACAACCTATATTCACGACAACCCACCATACTTCCCGCAATATCCGCGCTGTACGCTTGTTATCACCGCTATTTATGGTTTTAAAAGAACGAAGTGGTACATTTGGACCACAAGTGGCCACATCAATCCATATACGGAGCAGCTATGTAACTGCTTCAGCATCCGGTAAACTACAATAACAACAGCATTATTTAGGCATTTAGGGTATGGTTCGCAAAGGTATATCTTCCAAATTCTGGACCTCAAGCAGTTTTATTGCAGATTCATGACTGGTCATTGCCCATCTACCTTAAGAAATCATATATCGGCCGACAAAAACGTAAACATCCTTACAGTACCAAAGCAAATTACTTACATGATACAACCATTGGACGTCTATGGATTTCGTGTTTGTAAAAATGTTGTTGGGGAATTTTCCGATGGTCCTCTTACACAATTGCGATAATCATTTACATTCACATAACATTATTAAATTACAATCTTTAGTGCACAACCAATTATCTTCTACAAAATATAATGATTTATTTGCACATGCCTCGTACAAAAGCGGTTATATTCAGAACCACCCAAATCATTTCGATAATCCTGTACATTTTGCCTTCACAGAAGATTTTCAAGTTCCATCGCGATGTGCCATATATGGTTCCCGTGCTATAATACGGTGTTCCTGGTGCAATTGTTCTTTATGTTTTAAGCATTTTTATGAAGAGAGCAGATTAAGTAATTATTTGTATATACGCACATACAAACATGTATACATAAGTTATAGTTTAGGAAGTATGCCATGTAACATGTACATATTTTATATATCATTCAGTCATATATTAACGTATAAAACATAATTCTCCCTATTTCTTTTTTTTATACCTATATTACATAACATAAAATATAATTTTTATATTGTTCGAAGAGCTCCGTAACATACATAACGTGGGATTTGAATACGCTCCTTATCGAAGGGATCGGGGAGAGCACCATAATTTTTTTTTAATGAAAGTAGGGTGCTATTTTCATATAAGTGATAGAGTTCGATGAGATGATTATTTTCATATACAGTTGTGATGTATTTGTTTCAGCCATTGCCGAGTTATTTTAAGAAAACCGAAAATCTACTAAACTTTCAGGTGTAGTTTCACCCCCTTAAAACGAGATTGGACTGATAAGGAAAATACTTTCGAACATCCTTGGGTGTGGACTACACAAATTTCATATTTTTTTAAATGTTCGGGTTCGGGATGTTCCCTTGTGAGCTTATAATATTCACAACTTACCAAGTGTTCTTTTCTCAAAAAAAAAAACAGTACTGCAGAATCAGCAGAACAAAATCGGAAGAAATCTGCTTGCGGTAATTTCATTGAATTTGTGAAATGTACATTGAAATGATAAAATGTTTAAAGCTGTTTTAAAAAAGTAAATGACAAAATGTAAATGGGTCTATAATTATTCACAGTACTATATACGAGGCGTGTCCGGGAACAAAGGTACACTCCTGCGCATATGCATGATATCGCATAATTTCAACCCTGCAATCAAGTCGTCCTATTGTGTCATCTTTTCACTCAATGTTAGTGCGTCGTTTATTTTGTTCCGGTCAGTACTTAAATTATTAGTACTTAAATTATTGCGATAATAATGGACCCTCCTCTGTCAAAATGCGCCCCACTGGAAGTTCTTGGAATCATTCGCTACTTTTGTGTGGCAATGAAGGAATCGCCGACCGCAATTCTCCGAAAAATTTCTGAAGTTTATGGCGAGGTTACGTCACGGAAGCAAGTGTCGGTTTGGTGTTCAGAGTTTCGAAACGGTCGGACAAACTTAGATGATCTTCCAAGATCTGGAAGACCAAGAACGTCTCTGACGGACCAAAACATCCAGCGGGTTCAAGAACTCATCATCACCGACAGACGTTTGACAATTCGAGAAATGGCATCCGAACTGTACATTCCGAAGACGGTAATCCACGACTTTGTCCACAACAAGCTTGGCTACCGACAAGATGGAAAGGATGTGCCTAAGGAAGCGAGACTTGCATGCTCTTTGGAAAACCTGCAACGTTACCATAACGACCCCTCGTTTCTTATGGATATTGTAACCGGAGATGAGACATGGGTTCATCACCCGACGCCTGAGAGCAAAGTTCAAAGTATGGCATGGTAGCATCCCGACAGTCCACCTCCCAAAAAATTTCGCGTTTCTCCATCGGCTAAAAAAGTCCTTGCTACAGTTTTTTGGGATTGTAAAGGCGTCCTTCTGCTTCAGTTTAAGCGTTATGGCGAAACTGTAAATGCAGCAGCATACTGCGAAACCGTCTATAATTTACGGGAAGCGATTCGACGAAAGAGGCCTGGTCTACTTAGTCACGGAGTCAAGTTTCTTCATGACAACGCAACGCCTCACACCGCTAGAATCACCACGGATAAGCTTCGTCATTTCGGATGGGAAGTCATCACTCACCCAGCTCACAGTCCAGACTTGGCTCCTTCGGATTTTCATCTTTTCCGAGACATGAAAGATTTTTTGGGAGGACAACGGTTTCGGTCGGATGAGGACGTTATCCAAACCACAACGCAGTGGCTGCGTCGACAGGGACCTGATTTCTATACCAAGGGTATGTTAGACCTCGTCCGCAGATGGGACAAGTGCCTCAATCGGCTCGGTGACTATGTTGAAAAATAGTTTATGGACCGCACTTTCATCCTGTAATACGCTTTTTATTTTTTAATAAATTTATTTGTATCTTCGAAGCGAGTGTACCTTTGTTCCCGGACACGTCTCGTACATATGTATGTATTCATTTCTTCAAGTTTGGCTATCTAGCTGTAACTCATTGTAAGTTACATTTTTATTATTACATTTTCAATACTTTAATATTTTTAATTTGAATTGTAGTATGACCCTAATGAAGTTTTGAAGTAAAGCGAAATACTGGTTGAAATTCAAGTTAATTTTACTTTTCTTATTCAACGCTTCCTATGTAAAAAAGTTAAACATATTATTAAAAACATCATTTCATTCTATGAAAAAACCACTACTATTGCCAATTTAACAAAGAGGATTTCTTTATTTAACCGCGGGAACTGTAAATAACTTTTCCGACAAACATATTCGGTATTTTTTTAAACAAACTGTATAAAATACGATTTCCAATGCGTGTTCATAAATATACACTGAACTTATGAAAATATACTAGCAATACAATGTATGTAATGTAACACACGCAAGAGATAAAGTTTCCTAAAAACATTTTTTTTTCCTTGAAATACTAACAATAATACAAAATCAACAGGAAACAATCAATATTTACAGCTTACCGATTAATCTGTTACTTCCAGATACCTTAGCATTAGGTTATAAAATAACATTTGAGTTAATGGGAATTTTGAGGTGACTAATCCATATCTGCAAAATACGGAGCAATCAGAGCTAGATTAATCCTTTTCTGATAAATTTGGTTATGCAAAGGATAAACCACTTTAGAAAAAAATGTACACCAGAGTGAATATTGTCAGGTTTTAGAAATGTTCTAAGGTTTGGTCGAAAATTGATTGCCAACAATATTAATAAATATTATCAATACTGTCCCATACTGTTGATAATTGTTAAATACTGTTGAATTGTTTTGGATTTTTGGGATTTCAATAGAATTATGAACGAAGTAGGTTTATACACCAAAAATAGATGTAAAAATGTCTCCTTAAATCTTTGACAACCTCTTCGGATCCCTCATTTAAGACATAGGCAAATTTTGTACTTTGAAATCATATGTGCTTTACAACAGACTCAGAACCGGAATTATTTTAATACCGGTTTTATGTCTTCAAAGTCATACCGGTACCGTTGTAAAACCGAAACCGATATAATAGGTTTGTTCATTTGTCTTGCTCGCGTTAGTTCTAGAGTGTGATAGGATTATGATCACGTGATCGTTTTGATTGCTCGGAACTATTTTAAATGGCTACAAATGAACAGTACAAATTGGTATTTATATAGTATACATAACCTAAAAGATTGAGAATGGTGGCAATTGGCAATCACGATAGTATTAGAAAATCCTTATTATTTATTAATTGTTGTATTTCACTTTCAATGATTACAAAGGATGTCATTTTGTATGAATATGAAGTAAAGTTGGGTTAGGCAAATAATGGAATGACAGCTGCACTGAACTGCCCGTACTTACTCCACCTCCTGAGGAGGTATAAGTTTGTGCAGTTCAAAACTGTCGGAAGTTACCAAACATATACAAACGAACATCGGATTGCCAGTTTTTTTTACAAATGAGCGCGCAATTTAGAAATTCGAGCTACTCCGTATTGCACTAATTGACAAACGAACAAACCTAATACTGAACCCGATATTGTACCGAAACCGATATATTACATAAACCGAAATAATTACCTTTTTCATGCAATACTTTTCATTCTAAATGTACATACTACTATGTGACCATATAACTGACACGACAAATCACTCGCAATAAATACATAAACAGATACATTTAGGTAACTGTACGTTTTATGCATGCACTACTGAAAGAAAGCGCGATTGTAAAAATAATATTCCAAGATAACAGTGTTATTTAATAAATCTGTATAGTCACCTTAACGCTTAACAATATTGTAATCGAAGTTAAGGGAAATCAACAAAACATTTACTTCATTTAAGAGTAGGTACTAACTATAGAGCATTGTTAGATTAACAACATAAATATTACAATTTGTATTGCTTTAACTAGAAGACATTTTACAATTTCGGTACAAAAATAAACATAGCATACCGAATTGTATTCGTTTGCCGAAATCGCGTTATCGGTGCCGCCACCTCAGGCGATTATTCTCTTCTTTAAAATATGTATTATCGTCTTTACGTTACAATTTATCGTAATTCAAATAATACTATAATTTGATATAATCGAATAAGAAAATCTCAAAAATTACCGGAAAATACATCCTAATATTATACCGGTATTTTAAAACTTAAAATTCTACAAGGGTACATGGATATAACCGAAAAATACCGGTGTGATACCGGTTTTTTTGTGTTTCGGTTGAAGTCCCTGCTTTACAATTCATCGAATTGTTTTAATTCCGTTTATAATAAAAGAAAAAAAATGATAAAATGAAAAATCTGTGCTTTTGTAGATGACACAGATTAATTCAAATCAGATGTGAAACCCTGGCTATAGATTCTATAATTTCGATGAAATTAGTAAACTAGTATTGTTTATAATGTCGATTGAGATCAAAAAAAAAACGCTGCATAACGCATTGTGGAGAAACTTCAAATTTCAGTATTTTTATGGAACATTTTTTTTTTAATTCAGTTAATTTGCGATGTAGAAGTTTTAATAAAGTATATGGTTTTAATGCGGATAAAAAATTATCTAAAGCAAAAATTGCATGTAATACTTTAATTGGAAAATGTTCAATTTCTCCGGTATAATACTATTTTTAATACCTTGCCTTTAACATGACTTAAGTAGCTATTCTTTTGAAGAGAATATATCGTGGATAATTCTTGGTGTTCTTAAAATAATGCCTAAGTAATATTTTAGACACCCTCACTATGGTTTTTTGAAAACGATACACCTGAAATATTTCGGAACCTAAAAATACGAAGATAAAAATTTCCAAAAATGCATCTACTTTTATTCTAAAAGGGATATGCTTCGACCTATAAATCACACTTATAACGTTTACACTTGCGCCGTCACGGAAAAAAACCCTTTGCCGAATTTGTAAAGGATTTAATATTTAGTAAGATTTTATTTAATATCATCCAAAAAGAACAGTTTCCTAAGTCTTGGGACAAATACAACCCCGACTGGAGATTACCAAGTGAATGAACATTACGAAATAATTTGCCAGGTGTACGTGAAAGAATAAAAATAAATTGGGCGTGAAGTATGACAAAAAATGACCGCAGATGAATCAGCGGATTCAAGAAAAAACTTATTTCTACATAATTCTCCATTTGGTCAATTGGTCAATGACCTCCCAACAATATTTCCAAACTGACAAAATTTTGTAATGAGTAAAGAGAATTTGTATTTCATTTTAACATTTTGTCAGTTGTTTGGAAATACTTTGGGAGGTCATTAACCAATTGACCTAATGGAGAAGTCACCGCAGCATATTATAATTCAAATATTAAAACCAAGTGCATCGTCACCTCCATATTTAATTGCTAGTACAAACAAGACTTCCGTCGCGTACTGGTAAAATCATTAAAAGTGTGATATTAGCCACCTTACAAAAATTCCAAATTTCGGCAACTCTAGTGTTAATGTTTGTCACTGATAGCGGAGCAGCTTCGTACTGGTCGCTTGGGCAAATCTACTTTCTCTAATTTGCTAAGTGTGTGCTTTATATCTCGTAACCGAAACTATTCGCCACTGCTATCCGGATGTAAATGAACTAACAGCCACAGACTACAGCAGTACTTGTTAAATCCCACAAAGGAATTCGACAATTTCATGAACAGTATCCTAATATTCCAGAACCCTCACAGCCAATTTTGGCCCGATAGAGAACATAATTGGAAGGTGCGTTCTATTATATTCATTTCCATCCACTCCGATCCCTAATGTTACAACTTGATACAAAAGAAACTACGCCGTCAGCAAGAAAGACAAGAAAGAAACTTAATTGAAATTTGAAATTGAAAAAGACAGATTTATAATACAGATACGTTTACTTGTTTCGAAAGCAACTACAATTTACAATTGCGCAAACATTACGACATTACATGTCGAACGTACGCCATGATTCGAATGTTTAGTTGAACACATTCAGAATTTGAATATTTACTAGGCAAGTGTTTCTCGATATGTATTATGTTAATTATAAAATATGACATAAATTCTTAATTAAACGAAGTTACACATTTCCCAGTCGGACGCCTATGGTCGGGAACCGTGATTTTCAAACTTATCACTTGTCAAGGCGAAATCTACATATTAAAATATAATGAAGACCCCGAATATTTGGTGCACTATGGCCATTTCATTATTTGTGAGCTAATAATGTTTCATTAGACATTACACATTTTTATATTAAGTAATTAAAATTGTATGCAGTTAGGCAAATAGTATGAGTCAAACATACTTTATTGTTACTTCATTTTAGTTATTAACTGCCAAAGTCAATGATAAATGATAAGTAATAAAATTCCACAAATACCTTTCCAAATATGCGCAACCAGGAAATGCTACCGTAAAGATACCTAAAATTTCGATTGTTGTGGCATATTAAAACGAAGGCGTTCCTCATATGATTTTCTTATCTATCACATGTTATCTAATCTAGTAATTTTTTCTGTAAACAATAATATAAAACAGACCTTGTTAATCAATTATTATGCATATATTTACCAGCGGGAAAATGATATATCTAATGCTAGATAAAAGAAGAATGAGGAAAGCAACTGTTAAAACTTCCGCATTTGTGCCGATCTACAAACAGGAATTTCACCAGTTGGCCAATGTTCTTTGTTGTATGCACTATCAAAAAAAAGAATATGCTTTTCTCAATGCTTTCAGTGCCACCAAGAGTTTTTCGGCAATGCAACTGCAGGATTTTTTTTTAACATTAACTGATGTATTCATTCTACTCAGGGACTCAGAACCGGTAGTATTTTAATACCGGTTACGTAATCAAAGCCATACCGGTATCGTTATAATACCGAAGCCGATATAACACCGAAACCGAAATCGTTTAGTCAATTTTTCTAAAACTTCGTAATTTAATTCAACTCTATAATTACATTTTTCATACAGTCCTTTCATTATAAATGTACATACTATGTGACTATATAACTGACAAGACAAATCACACTCACAATACACATGTACATACATAAACAGACAACAAAAGGTTTGTTTTAGATAATTGTACTACTACTGTGCATGCTACTAAAGAAAAGCGCGATTGTTGAAATAATATTCCAAGATAACAGTAAAACTTAATAAATCCATATAGTCATCTTCTATCATTTGAAACCAGGGACTTCAAGTTCACTCCTTGTCTGGGGATGTTAATTATTGGTCTTTATTGGTTTCATGGCAACATTCGATTAACTTTACAAGACTAGCATACTGTTGGAAACAATCGAATACGAAAACCTCAAAAATTAGCAGCAAATACATCCTAATATACCGATATTTATGTACAAACCTGTGCATGAAAATAGCAGTCTTCATTGAGAATCAGAATTTGTTCATTTCTTTTTCAAATTGTTTACATTATTGACGGATAGATGTCATTATACTGTTTTGTAGTACTGGTAGTATCTAAAGCTAACGATAATGTAGAAATCGTTCTGTCATTTACCGGGGAATTACCCATCTTTAAGGAATAACCAATTTCTCTTTGTGCAAAATAGCAGTGTCATTGTTTTTATGTGTATTACAGAGTGAAATTTGAAAAAACAGTAGGTTCGTAAAATTTTATTCATATCTTCAGAGAATTTAATTATATAAATTTATTCAGTAGATTACTTTTTGTAATAAAGGGTCGTGCAAAACATTCCACCGTGTATGCGCGAAAGTTAATTCTGAAACTGCAGAACAAAGGGAAAACTTATAAATTTATTCAAAATATATTAGGTTGTTCGGCAAAAAAGTTGCAAATGCAATCAAATGACAAGATAGACCCGAAAATCGTGGTGGCAAAAAGAAAACGACAGATAGGGAGGACATGCAAATTTTAAGGCTAGTTAAAAAAAGACCCTTTCATTACGTCTTCTAAGATAGTTAGCGAATTAAAGCTAAATATTAGTAACTCAACTGTAAGACGACGCTTAACGAAAGCTAACACGTTTGCCCGAAGACCCAGAAAAGTTCTGTTTCTAAAGCAAAGACACGTGAAGGCCCGAATTGAGTTTGCAAAAGAGCACGTGAACTGGTCATCTTCACGTTGAAGAAATATCCTCTGGACGGACGAATCAAAAATAATATTATATGTATAGTAACAACTACTCTTCGCAGTTCGTACGATGACCACCAAGCACTGCTTTGCGTCCACGGTACACAAAAAAAAACTATTAAGCATGGTGGGTTTAGTATCATGATTTGGGCATGTTTTTCTTGGAATGGGACGGGCCCTATTATTAAAATAAAGGGGGCATTATGATGCAAGACAGTTATCTGCAAATATTAGCTGATGTGATGTTACCATATGCTGAGGAGGAAATGCCTCTTGGTTGGGTCCTACAACAAGACAACGACCCGAAGCAGCATACGGCAAGAAGCGTGGCAGAATGGTTTTCTGACAACAATATTACGGTTATGCGTTGGCCTGCACAGTCACCGGATCTCAATCCGATTGAAAATCTATGGAACGACGTGAAGGCAGCTGTAGATAAGGCTAAACCATCGAATAGTGTTGAATTGTGGGACGTTGTGCGTACTGCATGGCTGTCTGTTCCCCAAGAAAGATGTCGGCGATTAATTGACGGTATGATAAGAAGATGTGATGTTTTGCAAAACAAGGGACAAGCAACAAAATGTTGATTTAGTTTTGGAAAAAGTTTTTCAGTTTTTATTATATTTATGGAATTTTGATTTATTTTTAATTGACACTGCTATTTTCATGAACGGCAATCATTGAAAGTAATTTTTTATTTTGCCATGGCTACTTTTTGGTTCTTATATTTTAACTTTCTTTGAAGCAAATTCACATGTAAAACATACCTATTATTTGTATTTACAACTGCTGTAAAAAATATCAGTAAACAGATTGTCTTCCAAAAACTGCTATTTTCATGCACAGGTTTGTATATACCGCTATTTTTATGTACCGGTATAAAGCAATACCCGTATTTTTAAAGGGTAGGCAAAAATACGGGTACGGTACCGGTATTTTATGTTTCGGCTTTATATGCACACTTTATTGGGAAATATTCTCAGGCAATAGAAATTGATAAAAAGAGTGCTTCTTTGTAGGCAAAATGTGTTTGAACAATCAAATATTCTTATTAATGGAATAGTCTCATAATTTTCCTCAACCTTTGCATTTACTAGTGGAGTCTATTGAGAAAATGATCAGGAATTAAGGATTAATGGAATGAAAGACTAAATCATACCAATTCTTAACATTTTGTTAAGAACAAATTTTCTGTTTATGTAGCTAAAATAATTCTCTATTTTTAAGTTTATGGGCATATCCGAAATTCGTATTAGATTGTGATGGGACACAAATGGCATCAGCATGGGCTGGGTTGTTGAGTGTTACGGTTGTTTCACAACTTTTGTAAGTATCAACGCGTATTAATTTATTACGCCTGTTATTTAACGCCATTTTGGAATTGAAATTATTATAGAAGGCTTTATAACATGGGGATAAAGTGGTCGAAAGGTTTGTTACATTTTAATGTTGCCATTAGTATTTTCTGGAGTAGAATTGTGTAAATAACTACTTCTTGGTATAGATTTTTCTTTAGTTTTGGAATTAGAGACATAATTTTAGGTTGTGTAGTTTGGCCGTTAGTTCATAGATGGCATATTTTCGTTAATACATATTTGCATATTAAGGATTTTGAAAATGGCGTACATGCACATGGAAACGTCACCCTGAAAATCTATAATTTTCTTGCTTAGAGCATCTCATCCCATCAGGCATAGTGTTGCAAATGCAGCGTATAGTATTTTTAAGTATTTTTGCTAATTCATTTGTGTCTTTTAGGGTTTTTTCCCCTTTTCTTCTCTCTTCGTCTGCTGTGTATTGAAACCTTAATTGGTATCTACTTGTTGATGATTCGCTGGTTATTGCTGTTCACTAGGTGTGTTTGGATCGTTGAAGTATTAGAAGCATTTACTCGATACGTCTTGTGGAATTACCCCTTTAGCTGCTTCCTATAGACACTCCGTAAGCTACCTTCGAAGTCTATTGGAGTAGTACGGTCAGGTTCAAGCATTTATTTATTTGTAACGTTTTAATTCTATGTAATTTATTTAAAAGTTCTTATCTTGCACCTTTTGTTACCATCGGTATCACATTTTGTGATTATCGTACACATTTTATTCATTTTGTTTGCATCCTTTTCATTCACTCTAATACTTATAATGAATTTAATCTATAAGATTTTGTAAACACATTGCGATTTGGCCAAGACGAAGTGCGGATAATTATTTTTAGCTTCGTTAATTGTTTTTAGCACTTAAACGTTCGTTATGTATACTGATGGACACTTTTAAGTACTCTTGGTTTGCTAATTAATAAATTTAGTCAGATTGTAATTGAACAAGTACGTACGTTTTAACTTCGCCGCCATTTCAATAGATAACTTAAAATTTGTAAACCTGATGTTGATAGCTTTTCTCCGTTTTTTTTTTTCTTGAATTTAAAATTTTTAGTAACTATTTCATTTAATTTGATTGTTTTCATTATCGATTGTTTTGTGTTATTTGCGTGTTACGTGGGTTGCATTTACCTATTGTTACATTATTAAACGATTTTATTGATACCACGTTGTTGTTTGGGTTTTCATTAATTGATTCCACTATACCTTTGAACATCTCATGTTCTTATCGCGTGGTCTCCGGATGGGATGGTAAGTGGCGCGTTTGAGTAGAATTTCGATCTTTGTTTTGTTTACGAATTCTCCCGTCTTCACTAAGCAGGCTGGCAATCCATATGAAGGAGGACAGGTAAGTGATAGGTTGATGGGAACCAATGAGTATAGGTATTATTAAATTCGTATTGCAGCGTCACAGGTTACTCATAAAATGAGGATTTCCTGACATGATGCAACTTTTTAAGGGTAAGTATCAATCGTCAATAATTGTCTATTTTTCGCATGGCTCTTGGTGCACGTAACATGTACTGTCAAACGTTGTTTTATGTTCGAATAAATTTGTCATATCAATGCATTTTCTACACATAACTTACCCGATGGTTGGAAATGTCTCCAATTCTTTTATAGAAATACTCTTTATTGAATATATTAGGTACTTATTATGTTTTTTATGAGATCTCTTTATTCAATGCTGTTCTTAAAATACATTAAAGTTTTTCTTTAATTGATGCATTGTTTTTTTTATGTACCACATATATATATAAAATATTTTATATTGTTTTATACATGTTTTTAATTTCTTACTAAATGCTAGATCAGATACGAAAAATTTTACAGGTTGCTGCAAACTATTGAAGAATTGTTCTATCCTGATCTACGAGCCAAAAAGTCTCATATAATCAACAAACTAATAAGAAGTCTGGGCAAACAGCGGTAACAGTCAGCGTAGTAGATATGTGGTGCAGAGTCGGCGATTATTTATTTCACGCATTCACAGCGTCAGTACCAAATCGACGCTGTATGCGAGTAGTTCTGTGTATATGTAGGCTGTCGTAACTTATTTCGTAATTGTAGGCTTATGTTTGCTTTAAAAATGTCACAGTTAGGTACGCCGCGAAAACGACCAATGACACAGTTAAAAACTTTATAGTGGACATGCCGGACTACATTTTTGAAGGAGGTAAAATTCAATGTCTAGTTTGTAAAATCCCTTTAATGTGTTGGTCCTGAAGCCATTGTCAACGTCACATCGAAAGTAAACAGCATTCTTCGGTAAAAAGTGGCATACGAGACCAAGATAAATTTACATTTGATTTATGTGTTACTCTTATTTTATGTAATCAATCGTTTCGTTTACTAGACAAAGAAGCATTTGTCTCCTTCTGGAATATGTATGCGGACTGTAAATTACCTAGTCGGACATCGATACGAAATGTAGTGCCATTTGCCCGTGAACATATAGAAAAAAGAATGAAAACGGAATTAAAAGATAAAAAACTGTGGTTGTGTGTGGACGAAACAACAGATCGTCAAAAACATTCTGTGGTTAATGTAATGGTACGTACAATGGAACCACATCGACAGTCATCCTCCTTCTTACTTGCTTCCAAAAGAGTTATAAATTGTACTGCCGATGAGATTTTAAAGGTGGTGTTGAACTTAGTGAACAAATTTGAAGTTTCAACTAAGCAACTTTTAATGTTTATGAGTGATGGTGCCGCAAACATGCGTTCTTGGGGCCGATCTCTTAAAGAACACAGTGGTGACTTCTTACATGTAACGTGTAAAATCCATACTATAAATCTTGCGGCACAAACGATTCCTACATGTTTTCTGCTAGTAAATGCATTGATTGCTAGTACAAAGGCAGTGTTTCTAAAGTCCCCGAAACGTACCCGACTATTTCACAAACTGTGTCCTGATTTATCTGAACCACCACAGCCGATTGTTACACGTTGGGGGACATGGTTGCAGGCTGCGTTTTACTACAACAAATATTTTGATCAAGTAAAGAAGGTAGTTTTAAAATTCAATCCGACAGAAGCTGCAGAGAAAAGCCAGGAAATATTTCAAGATAGTCAGGTTAAAAGAGATTTACAAACTATTCACAACAATTATTTCGGACTAGCGGAGGGAATAAAAAAATTACAAAATGTTTCGATGTTGCTAGTGGATTCTGTTCAAATTGTGAATGATGTTCACGCACAGTTATGCGCTGTAGAAGGCGAAACAAATTGGTGTGTAATACGAAAATTTGAAAGTGTTTTAGAGAAAGATTCCGATTTTCTTATATTAAGACAAATTTGTGAAGGTGTGCGTGATGTCGAACGGTCGTTTTCGGCATTAAAAAACATTTATTCCGCACGTCGTACTCACTTGACTGAAACAGCTGTGGAAACATATCCAATGATTCAAATATTTAACAGATGTTACCCAGTTTGTGATTTCACGGAAGACTTTTAAAACGGTAAGTTTTTCAGCACGTTTTATAATTTATTTTTTACCTTCTATTTTATGCGTAAACTTTTATATGCTCGCCCCGCCTCTGGCTGTTACCGCATATTTGCCCAGGTTACTAATAAGTACTACCGTTTATATAACCCCTTAAAGCGTTTTTAATATATCAGCTCGAATGCTTTTGAATTAAAATATGCTTTATTAAACAATAGTAAAGGACTTCTTCTTTTAGTTAATAGCTTCATCTTCTAGGGTTTTTGTTCAGTTTTCTTTGGATGTTCTTGGCTTTTTCTTTTATTTCAAATGAAAGTACATATCTATTTTAAATAAGTAGATTTATTTTTCTTTTATTGCTTCAAAACATGCTTTTGCTTCAAATCTAATATGCATTAGTTATAAATGTCGTAGAAGTATCAACAAATTTCTATCAAACCGTACTGTTTAAAAATATAAAATGTAACTAACATTAACAAACTAGTTCACGAAAATTAAATTTGATTATGTTTCGAAACGTAATATAGAAAAAATAAATCTAAGTATTTATAATAATTACCAGTCTCATTGTCAATAATAAATAAAGCCAAAGAAAATCCAAACAACTGCCAACTGGGTTGTTGATAGCAAATTGCTCTAGGTTGTTACATAACACCTTTCTTATTTCAACAAAAGGGCATTTTTACTTTAATAAAATTATTTAGTTTCGATCAGAAAAGAGTGATTTGTCAATTCAACATTTGCAAAGTAGTTATATTAACAAACAAATGGAAAAAATAACTTTGTTGATTCAAGGCATTTTTGGTTGACTGTATTTAAATGACTGAAATCATGACAGGGGAAGCTGCAGTACGAGTATTTTTATTTTGGCTGTTTTTATACACTTAAAAATATTGGTAAATTAGCTAATTTTTTGTTCAATTACGTAAATTTATTTGCTCCTAAAACGTTCATTTATTGCAAATAATGAAGTTTATTCTCCGGGAGTGAACTGCGTTATTTGAAACTTCCTTTGTGACAAAAAAAGAATTCATTTAAAATAAGAAAAAGCAGTTTGGCTATCACAAAAAGACAGTAAGTCAATTTGTCTCAAATGAACTGCTCACGTGAGCGTTTAATGTAAATAAACTAGTTTAATCGAATTAAATCTACCAATTTATTGGTTAGAAGCCTAATTTGCAAATGAACTACAGGCGTTTGTTTGTGCCAAATAAACAATTACTTAGGGAACATGAAATATTAAATGAACCCTTTATTCAATATCAGTATATTAATACTGTTTATCTATTCCAAGTAAAACGTTCACTCCCAACAAATGAACTAACAAAACCCATTAAATCAGCATTTTCTCTTGTCGCCATTCACTGCTTGCGGTCTGCAGTTGTTTAACTTGGTTGATAACATTTCGTGTGTTGTGCGATGGGTGAGGAAATTGTGGGAGCTAATGTTCCAATATAAAATTTTAATAATTGTTTGCCCATCTACATTTTTGTTTGGATTTTAGAAAATTTATTTATTGTTATTTAGCGGGTATAATTATTTACCTACAAGTAAAAGAAATATCACATAAATATTGACGTAATTAATTAATGAAATTAAACTAATTGAACTATAACATCTAGGTATTAAAGAGAGAACGAATCTTGCATAGTCCTCGTGGTCTAGTGGTTGAGACGCCGGCAAGCAGGAGATGCGAGGTCCTATTCCTTGCCATGGACATCGCTTTAATTTAATTAATTAATTACGTCGGAAATTCCAAGGAAAAATTATAGATTTCATAATTCACCGATGGAAGGCAGAATATATTAATTCACAACTAAATTTGATTAATTTCTACATATGAGATTAAATAACGAAATGAAATTGGTCATCTTGCCACCAATGGTTAAATGTTACTTTCTTTGGTAGATGGCAAAAACTGCTTTTGTAAAATATGCTTCAATTAGCAATGTAGAGTGCACAGACTTTTACAATGGGCTGTGTATAACCGAGACAATAAAAATGCTGAAGTGGTTATATAAATAAATATACATATCCAATGAAGGCATACCATTAATAACTAAACTAAGTTCATTACTTAGTCGAGAATAAATTGGCAGGCTGCTTTGATGTCAAGTAAAGTTCATTACCAACACCTAATTATAATACTGATGCATTGAGTGTTAATGTGAATTGTGCGTATATAGTAGGCCCTATTAAAAAAGTAATTATGGAAAGGTATCTTGTGAAATTGAGATTCAATCATATTTTATGATGATAACAAGTTTGTTGTTGCAAGACATACATATAACATAGAAAGAATTGCTATTCAGATATAGAGCATAGAGCAAGTGATCAAAAAATATTATTTGCATCTACCGGGTGCAGCAGAGTTTATCGTGAAAACTAGAAAGATGGAGAAATAAGATTTTCTGTGAGCCTAGTTTGTAAAATTATTTTCAAATATGCAGCTCGTTTCAAATTTCCGCAACCACCTTCAACTTTCTTATTTTAAGTAGACTGCTGTATCTTTTATTACTTATTTTTATAGCCGCTTAAATTACATTTGCGCAATGCATGGTTATGTGCACGACAACTACTCTTGGCTACATAGCAAATTTTGTTAAAATGTTGACAGTTGCAGACTCATGATATCTCAAGTTATTCTTTTGCTATCAATTTAGGAGCTAACACTTTATATGTGTATATGTTACCGGCAATGTGTATATTTAGGAAATGTATAAAATGACTTGGCATTTTATAGAATGCGTACACAAGTTAAGCAGTGTTTAAAATATTATGGTCATTTAACACATTTCCTAGGCACTATATATATTACCTACACATCAAATGGCAAAGCATGAAATGAACAAGCGATTGACTTATTCAAATTCGCACTCCTTCCAGGAAAGTACATAATAGTCGGCACTGTTGGCAATCTTAACTCAACTCCAGTTTAGTTATTATTTGCTTCCTACGTTGATGTGAAGTGTGTTGGCTGTATGTGTAGACTCATGAAAGTCATGAGTCATGAATACAAAAAATACATTTTATGAAGAGATAAATAAATCAGGAAGTGGCGCTGCTAAAAACAGAGCATTTTTAACAGTAGAACATTATAATAAATTAATAGATGATGTCATATACGCTAAAACATGTAATAAAAAGGAACCCCGTATGTATTGGTTGTTGAAACAGTATGATGTACTAGAAATACAAAACAATAGAAAACTTGTATTTCCAATATCAGCTGACGACGCTGTTTTCTACTACGTACCAGACGAAGAACTTTATGATATTCATAATGCCCATATTTCAATCGAACATGGCGGAAGAAATCGAATGATTAAGGAATTGTCGAGAAAGTTTAAAAATATTACACGTCGTGATGTGGAAGTTTATCTGCAACTGTGTGAACCTTGTGAACAGAAACGAAAAGGGGTTAGAAAAGGAATTGTGGTCAAACCAATGGTTTTCTCAGAATTCAACTCAAGATGCCAGGTTGACTTGATAGACTTTCAATCACAGCCGGAGAGTTTAAGTTTATTATGGCCTATCAAGACCACCTTACCAAATTTGTTGTTCTCAAAGCACTTAAAACAAAAACAGCAGAAGAAGTTGCTTATAACTTAATATATGATTTACGCTGTTAGGAGCTCCGGTTATTCTTCATCAGATAATGGTAGAGAATTTTCTAATAATGTAGTGTCAAATTTGAAAGAATATTGGCCAGATCTACATACTGTGCATGGAAAGCTGCGGCACAGTCAAAGTCAAGGCAGTGTCGAGCGTGCTAATCAAGATATAGAGAATATGCTGACAACACGGATGCCGGATGAAAAATCGGGCATTTCATAGCGGTATTAAGAGGTTATCATATGAGGCGTTTTTTGGACGTAAAATAAAGGTTAGACTTAAAGATTCCAATTTACCGCAGGACATCATTCAAAATATAGAAAACGAGGAGGAATTGGATGGTGTTATTAATTCTATTCGAAATAACGCATCTGATGATCCACAGCCGGGCACTTCATCTTCAGCTAGAGAAAATAACGGGGAACCAAAGACAATATGTTGCATCTGTTCCAAAAGACATGAAGTACTAATTACATGTTATAAATGCAATTGTTTTCTTCATGTCACCTGTGGACATTCAGATATTTCTGAAAATGGAGACTATGTACTCTGCGCTTTATGCACTAATTCCCAAAATACTGTCAACCAGCAAGTAGAAGCCAAAGAGAGTCTCATATAGCAAGGAAGAAAAATGAAGAAAAATTCGGAAAAAAAAATTCCTCCCGTTGCAGCAGGTGCTACTGGTAAGTGTATTTTAATAAATGTTGCGTTTTGCTCACTATGACTTTAACAGTTCGTGTGCCAATACCAGACGTAAATAGAGGCAGAGGAGATGCAAGGAATATATTGGCTGTTATAATAGAAACAACATGATAAGTTTTATCGGCTTGGTTCGAAAGAAGGTATCCTAAAAACAATTGTATTTGAGAAATAAATTTACAGAATGTCAAAAAACGTTTCTAGCAATTGAGGATGTTCCTCAAGATAAAGAAATTTCTTTAAGATCCGTAGCCAAGGAACAATCTCTTGGAACAGGTCATGGCTTTTTCAAATGTAACTGCAAAACCAAATGTAATAGTGTAAAATGTGCTTGTATTAAACACAATGTTCTCTGCAATTCTAAATGCCACTCGGCACTGTCTTGTTTAAATAAATAATTCCTTAAATAAAGGAAAATAACATAAATACATTTTGTTACACCGGTTTGTCCATTCATTTCTTGTTTTTATGTTTTGATTCAATAGAGATATTCAGATTTTGTCGTTTACAAGCTTTGCTTAAAACCCATAAGTATTACATATAATGCCTAGTCAATGTACAAAAATAGCAGTTTTTTACACTTTACCCAAGATTTGTAGGCATTCTATACAATGCCTAGTCATTTAATATAATGCCAAGCTTATACACTTCGTCGGTAACATATATACATACATATATTTCAAGGTAGTATAATGTAAAAATATATATACCGCGTTAGTAAGTTTCATAGTAAAGTGGACCGCTAAAATATATGGACATTGTTGCAACGTTTGTTCGAATAAAAGTAAAAAGACCTGGAGTGGCGCGACGGAAATGCATCAGAATCAGTAACAATCCAACCGTTGTCAGAGGACCATCACGCTAGGCTCTAGTCATGCATTATACCCTCAGTTTGGTTAATTTAATTGGTCATCCTTGCCCTTCTCGATCTTTTCTCCTTGATTATATCTGATTTGCTTTGTTTGTGTCTCGAAATTATACTGTGCAATAGTTTTCTTTTTAATTACGTTCTTATAAACTAAGAAGTCATGAAATTGTACCACATTAGAGGCAGCATTGCAAGTGACTGCTTATTTGAATATCTATTATAATAATAGGTTCAACTAAATTTTTACAACTACAAATACGATTCATTTTGACATAAAATTCCATTAATTAGATTTAGAAAACATGTTTTCGTTTTGGAATCTGCATTTAAAGGTTTATATATTTGTTATGCACTTACTATCTTTTAAACATTTAATATATTGGATATTTGGAAATTTTATTTTATAGTGAGAGGTTCTATTTACCTTTAGAATTCATAATTTTTCCTTTTTAATTAGGAACGTTTTCATTGTTTCATATACGACAATATTACATTTGAGTATTTATTTGGAAATAATCAACGATTAAAGTCCATCAATAGGATAAAAATCAAATAAGATGTACTACGTATTTCCATAAATCTGTGTGCAGATATTCCGAGCACGTATGCTAGGCGACTGACTTGCGACTATGTGGGATTGTCTAGGGACATTGAAGAGTGGAGAGGACGTTCCTAACAGAAGCGAATTGGTGAATTAAAGGCTATGTAAATTCAATCAAAATATTCATTGATTTTAGCTTAGGAAAACTCCAAGGCAGAAAGCTAAGAACACGTGTCCCTGATTTTCTCAAACGGATATCTTGGGGTCCCGAAATATTTGAATGAAGTGATTAATTTATCAACAAATAAATCACCATCAGACCAAAATTTAAAGCTTTAGTAAGTATTTTGAAGTAACTGGTAAGAGGAAGAAAGTAAATCTGGCAACCCTGTCAATTTTATTGATTAAAGTGAGCATCATAGATGGAAAAAATTAGCCTTTGTTTGGCATTTACAAACTATTTTACTTTTCTTAACTTGTCTTGAGAGTGAAAACCAAATATGGAAAAAAAATTGTTGTTAAGGTCGTTATAATAAAGAATGGGACAGATCTAGTATATTAAGACAATCCATGAGCATTTAATAGATATTTAAGTGTAATACAAAACATTAGGTGTTTAATATCTTGGCAATAGTCTGATAATTGCTTGAAAGTTACCAAAAATGATTTTTCCCGAAAAAATATTTGGACTTCTGCACTCTACTGTAATAATAACGACACAAATATAATGTTTTCAATACAGAAACATAATAAGGGCTGTGTAAACCCCACCCTACACATCGGAACTCTGCCTCATTTAGCACCAAATGTTCCCAATTGGAAAGCCTGCAACTACGGACAAAAATTCAGTGGTCTGCTAGGTCATAACTTCATAACAAAATAGTGAACTAGAGAATACTTATACCTAAGGTAAAAGAGAAACATATTATTCATTATTATTAAATGATTCTCCAAAACTCATTTACTTTGTTCTTGTTCATATTCACATGATGATTCATACATATTTTCACACAAAAGAGGTAGGTTTTTTCTTTATTGGTTGACATTAAGGGTGTATGTTGTCGCTCTTTTAGTAATATATTTCTATCCAATGTGTTTGTGTTAATGTTTTTTAAGGAAAATGTTAATTGTTTTGACTTATAGAACATACCTTCATATAAAACATGTATATTTACTTTCCAATTCAAATTGATGATGAGACGATTATGAGTATGCATACTTTATTACAAAATTACGTAAACAATTTACGCGATATCTTAATAACAGTAAATGTAAGCAAGCGTCTAATTTTAGTTTCTAACTTACCTATAGCGAAATAATTAGACTATACACCTCATCGGGATATATTCACAGCGCTCTGCGTAGTATAAACCAGGTAAAACGTTCCACACACGTATGGAAAAAACACTTTGTCGCAAAAAACAATGGATCTAGTTCTTTAGTACAAGTATTTTGTAGCTATAAATAGACATGTATCCCTGTAATGTATAAAGCACTTTGATATAAATGGAGAAATAATTTACCTAATTCGGGTATTTGCACATTGTTTGCACTTATTAAATAAATAAATATTTCGAGCATTAAGTTCAATAACACCATTAATTTATACAATATCGTACCATATACCAAAAGTTCACTCGTATATCGTATAAAAAAGATCACTTTTTATGATTGGTTATAAATGTTCTAAATAATTCGAAATACATGTTTTGTGGTATTTCTACTTTTTATTAATCTGTTTCATTTTATATTAATTATTCCACAGCATAGAATGAACGCAGGATGCAAGAGAAGCGGTACCCGAGGCGGCGTCATACAAATTATAACGTTGAACGACGTCGGGGTGAATGATATTGTAGGTTAGGATACAAAATCAATACCGGGATCTCGATGCTTTCGGCGTTGCACGCGATTTTAAACACTTAGAACGAGCAGAATACTTGTACATTTGCGTTTTTTATCATTTTCTTACTTGGATCTAACTGAGTAAACGACGTTTGTGATTTTCACTTTTAAGTTTTTTGTTTACGTAGTAGGGAGCACAGAACCATACGACACTAGGCGACATGCTCAGTACGGCAACGCAACACTGTTGTGTAAGGTTGACTGGTATCGGGTTCGGTCGAGACTGCGCTCACAACTGCGGATATCGGATATAGTCGCACCATTGCAATATAGGAGTCGGCCTCTGCGCGTTCGAACTCAGCACAGGGTAAAGTCGAGTGCCAATACAGAACGCACGCACACATAGCAGATCCCGTATAGACCGCACGGGCACAGGAAACTGCACAACATACGTCCGGTTTTATAATCAATACTGCTAGATACTATAATATATAAGATTATATTACATATGGGTACTTAGATATTGCATTGTGCAATAATGGGATTATATTTTGATTTACAATACCGGACAATTGAATTAGAGCGATTTCGTAATAGAGAATTTGCACTATTTCATTTCAAGATGATAAAAAAAAACATTAAAAATTAAGGGTTTGATGTACGATTAACTGATATTAGGTTCGTTCCAACACACCAACAAACTAAGCGCAAAACAAATTTGGCGTTCCAACATAACTTCTGACTGAAATGTGTACGAACAGTCGGATGTTCCCAAGGTTGGTGAAATGTATGGATTCTAAAGATTGTCTCGGTTCCTATCTTGCAATACTTGGCCGAAAATTTGTGGGTGAAGAGGTGAAGGACGCATATCGCATTCGAAACAACGTTTAAATTGATGGATATCATATTCTAAATTCTACTACCACTGACGTCATTGCGCACGCTATTTATAGCGTAAATGTATTCTACCAACCTTGGGATGTTCCAACATTAAATTTGACGATGACCGAATTGTTCACTGAACAGTCGAATCGATCCGCAGATTTTTGTGGAACCACTAGTCAGGCTAGGCATGCGCAGAATGTAATTAGCTTATTTGATTTTCGTACGTGCAATAAATGACTGCAGTTTATAACCTCAAGAGATTCTCGGATTTCTTAAATAATTCTTCCAGTGATGATGACTAGTCTGGGCAAACAGCGGTAACAGTCAGTGTAGTAGCTTGTGGTGCGGAGTCGGCGATTATTTATTTCACGCGTTCACAGCGTCAGTACTAAATCGATGCTGTATGCGAGTAATGTGCCAAAATCAGAATTTTTCTCAAAAACACTTTCAAATTTTTCTAGAACAGAAACATTTTTTGCGTCTTCAATCGCGCATAGCTGTGCGTGAACAGGTTACACTATTTGTAGAGATTCTTCTAACGGCACCGCAGGATTTTGTAATTTTTCTATTACATCTGCTAGCCCAAAGTAATTGTCGTGAATGATTTTTAAATCCATTTTAACCTGACTATCTTGAAATTTCGACTGGCTTTTCTGGATAGCGGCAGCTTCCTTTGTATCGAATTGTAAAACCACGTTCTTAATATTGTCAAAATATTATGATAATAAAACGCGGCTTGCAACCATGTTCCCCAACGAGTTAGAATAGGTTCTGGTGGCTCTGGTATACGGGGGCACAGCCTGTGAAATTCGCGAATACGTTTCGGTGATTTGACAAATACTGCTTTGGTATGCGCTATTAAAGCGTCTACCTCAGGATAACATTTTCTGATACTATCCGCCACAAGATTGAGAGCATGAATTTTACACGTAATGTGTAACAAATTAGCAGAATGCTTTTTAAGAGACCGGCCTACAGAAAGCATGTTTGCAGTACCATCACTCACTAACATCAAGAGTTGGTTTGTTGAAAGTTCAAACTTGTCCAATGTATTTAACACTAACTTTGAAATTACTTCAGCAGTACACTGTTGTATTCGTTTGGAGACTAATAGAATTGAAGGTGCCGATTGATGAGGTTCCAATTTGCGTGCCATTACATTAAGAACAGAATGTTTCTTCCGACCTGTTGTTTCGTCGACGCATAACCACAATTTTTGATCTTTCAACTCCGATTTTATTTTTTGTTCAATATGTTCGCGCGCAGATGGCACAATTCTTCGTAACGATGTTCGACTTGGTAATTTGCACTCCGAATAGTTATTCCAAAAGCAGATAAATGGTTCCTTGTCTAGTAAATTAAACGGTATATTACATGCGATAAACGTAACGCATAAATTAAATATAAATTTTTCATTGTCTCGTGCGCAATTTCTTTTTGGGGCATGCTTTTCACTATTTACGTGTCGTAGACAATGTTGTCTGGACCAACACATTAACGGGATTTTACAGATTACACATTTAATTTTAGCACCTTCATACATTAAGTCTGGAATTTCTGCAATAAATTTTCGATGTTTGTGTCGTTTTGCTGACGAAATCATAATTTTTCTAGGACAGCTAAACAATTGCGTAAATGACCGGCAGCGAAAATGTCTGTACTGCTCCGCAAACGAAGTAATACTACCGTTCCTCTCGGTCCGAACTGATTCTACGCCGATGCGCGGTACCGCTCGTGGCCAGCGTTAGTCATGACTTTCCCGGCAGATAGAACTGCTTTGAATTTTTTCGGTTTTGGCGAACCTTTGTGTCTGTACTCCATGGACTGACGTTTCATTTCAGGGTCGTAATGATGTGCCCACGACTCGTCGCCGGTCACAATTCTGTGGAGAAAAGCATCACCTTCTGCCTCATATCGAGTCAAGAGTTATTCGCAAATTTGTTTTCGATTGGCTTTCATTTCATCACTAAGCATTCCGGGCACCCAACGTGCGCATATTCTCCAGCACTTCAGCACATTGAAGATAATGTGATGTACTCTTTCTTGTGAAATACCCACCCTATTGGCAATATCACTTTGTTTACACCGTCGATTCTCACGAACCAGTTCATCCACGAGAGCCACCTACCTTTGACCACACGCAGACACTGGTCGGCCACTGCGTGCCTGACCTTGGAGATCCGTTTTAGCAGGATTTTTGTCTTTCACAGTCCTTACCCACCTCCTAACAGTACTCACATCAACACACGCATCACAGTACACGGCACTTAACCTTCTATGGATGCCAATGGGCGCTAGACCCTCCGCAGTAAGAAATTCGACGACAGCTCGTTGCTTTAACCGCACGTCCATGCCGGTCGTGTGCAAACGCGATGTTGCTGAGAATCTCCATTAGGGAAACTTATGTACCAACAATTAAGGTAAATGGCAAACCACTTTTGACACTGTCTGGCCCATCATTATAAAAGTTATGGCCATGGAGGTATTAGTTATCAATACGCCCTCGTAGTATATTAGAAAACAAGTTTCATAGGAGGTCATCTTGTCGGACCCGAAATTTCAAAATGGCTTATGAAACAAGTTTCCTATACCCACTATTTTTTCGATTTTGCATTTGTATGACTTGAAAAATGTATTTTTTCAGTGCTGTTGGAAATATTTATGCTTATGTGACATGAAGGTTGGTCATATTGACCAACGTTGACACACAGTATAGAGAAAATACAATAATGCTCGTTTTCAGTCGGCCAATTTTTCAATATGTAGTACGCGCCTGGCGTCAGAAATCGGTCCTCCATTGGTTTACGAATGAGCGCGGCGCGAGAAATATAACTTCCGATCAGCGTTGTTCAGTACATAAATGCATATTAAGGCGATTACGAGAAAAGGCGCCAATGTAAACATTCTTCGCAAGTTTTAATAAGCAAATTTACATGTATAAAAAAGGAACATAATAAATATACAAAATCACTACGATTAGGACAGACAAAATCAATACATGTGATTTTGTCTGCCCTAATCGTAGGGATTTTGTAAATGTGATTGCCAAGGCCGTATTCAGGAAGAGGCAGGAATGGGCACGTCCCTCTTTTCCGCAGAAATGAGACATTATACTTACTTCGCCTCTTAATAAGTCAAGACATTACCCACCTCTGCTCAAAACTTGTCTGCCTCTGCTCACAACTTGCTCACCCTTACTGAAAAACCTGGCTACGCCCATGGTGATTGCAATGGTTTATGAGATCATATAGACCAAATGATAAGCATACAGTCACAATATGCTCATGTTACTAAAAACGATGCACTTGTGCGCCAATAGACGGAAGAAGCCTGCCAACAGCTAAATTATCTTTTGACTAAAGACTCCTGGATTGATAGTAAATCTCACACGGTAATTAGCTTTTCCGAAGTAATTCTGTAATGCAAGTAGGAAGCCTTGGTTAACTAATAGGATCTGCAATTTTTCCAGAAAGCTTAAAGAACTTTATAAGACAGTTCTTAAAACTCAGAATCAAAGTGATTATTACAAAAAGTATAAATCGGCAGTCATTCAAAACATTTTGAGAGCGTGATTATTATTTTTTCTTAAATGTCGTTGAATATTAAGGATACTCTTGTGTAATTGAGATTTGCTATTGACAGATTGATAATTGTTGTAATTATGTTACTTAGCAACGAGCGTTTTATGTGGCCTTTGTCACAGGGACCTTGCAGGCAACTTTGCATAAAAACATCATGATATTTTGACAGCTGTGGTATTGTTAGAATACTGTTCGCTTCCTTTTCCCATTATTTTTCTGAAAATGTGCAGAGGTATTACAGTTGACATCCTTTCTGTCCTTTAGATTACTAAAAATAAGCTACCAACGGCAAACAACCCTGCATATACAAAGTATATTAAAAAAAAGTAACGTATTTGCAGAATCAATAAATTTCAAAGCAGCACCAAACACAGAAAATTCTAGGTTAAGTTTCATTATTTACGAACTTGATTTCCTGGCGCCATTCATTACCTCCACCTCTAGCAGCGTCTCTTCTGCGATGGCGATGCTGTACTTCCTTATAAATCAAATACCCTAGCATTTCATTACGACGCCGAAAGCTGTAAGGTCGATATTAGAGGAGTCGCCGTACATGGCGACACTTTGGCGGAGAGACGCGCGCGGGCGTTCCGATTACACCACTATTGACATACTTTTTGTACGACGTGCTTCGTTTGGATTGTTCACAGTTACTCATTGGGTATAGAAGTAATGCACTTGCAAAAGCACAATTGGTGATGCAGGTGGATTATTACGAGTATTACCAACGATTGGCCAAGGAAATTCCTCAAAAAAATCCTTAGATAAAAAGGGTACAGTACGATATTTCTTGAGGATTGCATTGAGAAATTAGGAAGTCACTACCAAATATTTGTTATTTAAAAAAGTTGTCGGCAAAGTTGAAATAGCATCCAGCACACGTACTTTGTGAAAACCAATTGTCCTTGACCGTTGTGAGTTTATAAAAAACTGACGATTTCTGTCCGAGGTGCATTACAATAGCTACACCTAAACAAATTATCAAAAGCTTATTTCTCATGAAACTTAATTGGTTTCCACTAGAAGTGGGCATTTTGAGATTTGTAGGTATGTTCGGTCCTGCAAGTTTATCAGCCCGAAGACCCGGATTGCCGGTCTGTTCCGCGTATCAATTCTGCCCGACAAGCTCGTTCGACTCGCCAAGCTCGCTATGCCCGCAAGCAAGCAAGTTCAGGCAGTCAAATCTGTTCGGACAAAGAATTAATTTTTTACGAAAGTATTTTCATTTATGCGTTAACATGTTCACTTAAAACCATATCGGGTGGAACCATATTTTAGTGGTACTATCTTAGGATCTTCAAATATATGGCATGCAAATTCCAGAAATGAGTTTCTAATATGCTATTCTCTGTGACAACACAAACTTTAGATATTTTATCTTTTATTGGCTTTTGTATGGAGTATACTTCATACTGTTACGTACAAGTGTTCCAACCTTCTGAGTAGTAAAATTGCAAACCAGGGGTTCCCTAAGCGTGTGCCGCGGCGCCCCGGGCCCGTAGAGAATAAGCAGCGGATTGATGGAGTTTTTGAACCCCTGGTCTAAACATCATAAGCTATCTTTCGAAAATATTTCCGTATCTACAAGGTGATCGATAAGCATCGAACCAGATACTTTGTTATTTTTAATGGAACACCCTGCATATCGTTACGTATTTGGTTTCTCCATCTAGAAATAGACCAATATAATATTGGTTTCATATGTCTACTTCTAACAAATTTCGAGATATTTATAGTTTTGTCCTCAAAAATCCGAAATGCAAATACATTTTGGCCTAAATTTTTGTAACATGAAATTGCATACTTCACTCTATCTACATATTTCATTAGAATGCCTTCGAAATGTACGGAGTGTTCAGTATTGACACCATTTCCTTAAATAGCATGATATATTTTGTTTCCACCGTATAGGAAATTTATATCTTTAATGTTTTTTTAACGATCCATATGTCTAACATTGAAAGTAAAGGAGGAACTTACGGTTAAACGCGAGTCCTGCATTTGGATATTGCATTCAAGTTAATATTGTTTGGGTGCACTGACAGCAGTAAACAAAACTTACTGATATTGCTATTCTTTACTGTTGATTTAAAACTTTAAGTCTAAGTAGCTACTTGCATACGTAATGAAGTTGATAAATATGATTTATGTATGAAGTTAAGGATAACGCAGACACTCGCAGTGTGCTAAGAAAAGTGCAGTACAGCTTCTACAGATTGCTGGAATGTATAAAAGCGGAAGGCAGGAACTACAAGCGTTTACTGTAGATAGATAAATAAGTATTGCAATAAAAATTAGAATGAAGGTTATTATATTAGGTTTGATCAACATGTTTTGTTTACTGTTGTCACGGTTACCAAACTATATTAAGATCCGAAGTTATTTGGATGCCATTTTTAAGTTCAAGCCTCGCTTTTGTCTGCAAGTAGCTACTTGAGCCGAAAATGTTGAATTAACAGTTTAAAATCGTCAATGCTGCTGTATTTTGTTTACTGTCGTCATGGTAACCAAACAGCATTAACATCAGAAACCACCTGGATGCGATACCCAAATGCAGGACTCGCGCTCAACTATAAATATCTGTTTTACTTTCAGTGTTACACATTTGCACCATTACTTAGAAGCGTTCGAAGTATAAATTATGTACGATGGTTACAGAAAAAAATGAATCGCGCTATCACACCATGTTTAGATAGAGACAAATTCGCAACTTAATTTTGCATTTTTGGAATGTCTAGAAGGCCATTTTAGACAAAATTATAAATATCTCGAAATCTGTTAGAAATAGACATATTATATTGGTTTTTCTAGGAAAACTGATACTATACTTTGCCAAATTTAAACCTACCCTCTAACTCCAGTAATAAGCGAGATCCCCAATGGTGAGGGTCAAAAGTGAATCAGCTTGTATACAGGCCGTCCCAAAACTTCATGAAGTTGTACCAGTACAGTAACAATATGCTGCAAAGAAATTCAAGAATTTCACCTCTGCAAGCTGTAATTATAACACAAAAATGGTTGAATATCACCTGAAATTTGAGGTCAACAAAGTTTTAACCCAAAAGTTATAGTTTAATATAGTTTTTAGTACAATTTAACCCTTATAAAGTTATTTTGGTTTATTTGACATTTTTATGGTTTTAATTACTGGTTCTTGTATATTTTTTCACTTCTGTAATGTTTTTCGCGCAGGAAATATTAGAATTCCTCATTATTAAGGTACATTTCTCTCGCTGTTGTGGCTGTTGTGTAGAATTGGTGACGAAGGGATATATTTTGATGTATGGTTTTCTTGTTTATGTTGCAATGTTAGTGGCGCGGCGTGATAAATAAAAAACTATAATTGTAGAACTTTCGGGATTGCGCTTTAAAAAAGGAATAAATTTCAGAAGACGAAAGTGTTTTTACATAAAATGTCAATAGAAATAATTATGAATTAAAGTCAGACGCAAGGCGGTGCAATAGTGGGACGGTAACCATACAAACGATCGCATCACGTTATATGCAACTATCTCTTTCTGGCATGTACACGAGTCGCGTTGATATTCTACCGAACCCGTACACGTACAATACATTAGATAAAACAGACAACATTCGATAAGATGACCGTTACGCGTTTGCCCCTCCCTGATACAACACAGAGTGTATTACTACGTTTCCCGCTTACTAGTTAATAGTGGCAAAAGTGTTTGAACGCGTTGGCCGGTAAGTTTATTCTGTTCCTATTAAATGTAGATAGGTAAGGTTCGACATATGAGTGCAACGTCAGAGGCGTATCGCGCAAAAGTATGTACGTGAAATACAGCATTATTAAAAAATAATATATTCTTACGTCTTGATGTCCACTGCGACAAAATACTACTGCCCCGGTAAGCCGCGTAAAACTGCAACATAAGCAGCGCTTCCATTGTCGATTCACTTAGCATTCGACTTTGGTCTGAAAACGTTTTCGTGTATTTCGAAAATGATCGTTCTACATCTAGCGAAGTATGATTTGCGTAATTCAGATATTCTTTTATCTCTTCTGTACACTCTTTATTTTCAGTAATAGACCGAACTTTTTGTAAATCGGTTTTTATTTAAAACTGCACGAAATTTTTGAGCAACATCTAGTCCTATAGGATCCGTCAAGCTTTCTAGAGCGGCTTGTAAATTATCTAAGGTATTTAATGAGTCTCGTAAAGATAAGTGACTGTTTTGTAACAGCGATATAGCTTGTACAACTGCAGAATAGTTTACCTATTTGTAATTTAATGTCCGAATTGGAAAAAAATTGCTGACTCTCCCGAATCGCTGCAGATTCATTTGATTTAAATTTTAAAATCACATCCTTCACATTTGCGAAATATTTATGATAATAAAATACTGCCTGGAGCCATGTTCTCATCGAGTTATTACAGGCCGAGGTGGTAGTGGAAGTTTACTTTTAATATTCTTCTACAGTGAAATATATCGGGACCTATCAACCGTATATCGCAAATTTTGCATTGAATGATAGTACCTGTATATTCCAACCCAGGGAAACGGCTAATATATTTATTCACATGCGATGCTAAAGGTAAACCTCGCTTACGACGATCCATGTTTTAAACTATGCACATAGATAAACCAATAATTATCGAACGATCGAAATGTTTATTCGAGCGTACGAGACCGTCGCTCGCTGCGAACTAAATACCAACACGGGAAGGGGTATGCAATAGATTCGAAGAGAGAAAAGTAGCCTGCGCAGAACTCACTTAGTCCGGATATATAATGACGTTTCTGTACATATCACAAGTTGTAGCACTTACAAATGCACAAATCAGTGTACCAACTCTAAAGAAAATTGTTGGAGCGACCCTTTATAATATTTAAAAAAAGTCGGTCTCATTGAAATGTGCAAGTTGAACCACCTGCGATATATGAATATGTGTGTACGATAACTTTTTTGACTGATCGTGTTAACAGATATTGTAGACACTGATCTTGCTACGAACATTATGTTGGTGCCATTCGGTTCTCGTGAGAATTATCTTAGTATGTAAAAATCCCGTACAAAAATACATGTTAGGTTAAAATTTCTCGGTAAAAATATCCTACAATATAACCCCGAAGGTGTAAAAATCACTTATAAAAATACACTACCGGCCATTGAGGTTAGGACGAATATTAGAATTTTAAAAGATTGAATTTTTTCAATATTCGATACCCTTAGTATTACTGTAAAAACTTCTATAATAAAGTTGGGATAACAATAAAGTATTTAAGAGGGAAATCCTGATTAGAATAAATATTATAGACAGAAATGTCAATTTATCCTAATAGCAGGTAATAAAATCACTAGAAACGAAATTTAATCAGTCGCCTATAAATATGTTTACAAAAAAGGGAATGGGTCTAGGGGGCCGTAAAATTTTACCTGATTGTCGTTGATTACAATACGGAGTAATTCTTATCGTATGACTTGGTAATCATGGTAAGAAGTAAGCAAGAACTTAAGGAAGTAGTCACAAGACCAGAACAACAAGGCAGCAAAGAGGGTCTAACGGATTAAAAACTATGTGTATGTCTTGGACAGACGAAGTTTACAATAAGGGGCAGCATTGAGGTATAACAACAGATAATGGAAAGGTCTACAAATTTGTAGAAGTAGAAACATTCACTTATTTAGGAAGGACTATCACACGAAAACCGGAAATTAGAATGGAGATACAAGCAAGAGTGACCTCGGGGAGCAGGTGTGTTCATGTATTGAATAAAATAATAAAGTCGAAAATAATTTCTAGTCGGCATATATAACATTATATAAAACGGTAATTAGACCAATAGTCACATATGAAAGCGAGACTTGAGTATTAGGGAAAATAGAAGAAAAATGCTTCAAGTATGAGAAAGGAAAACTTTGAAGAGAATTTATGGGGGTAAAAAATAGACGATATATGGATAAGAAGAACAAATCAAGAAATTAGTGACCTATATAAAGAACCCAGTATTACAAGCGTAGTCAAAGCGAAAAGAATTGGGTGACTAGGACATATAGAAAGAATGCAGGAAGAGCGAATACCAAAAATGATGATGGAAAGAAATACCGGAGGAAGGAAAAGAAAGAGGAGACCAAGGATGAGGTGGAAAATTGAAGTATAGAAGGATCTGAAATTGGTGAGAGTCGACAAATGGAAGGAAAAGGTCAAAAACAGGAACACCTGGAGAAATATTGTAGCTAAAGCCATGGGGGTGCTAGGCTCGGAGTGCTAACCTATATACATATATGGTTATATTATATAACGATTACAGTGGACCGAAAATTATAGGAATTGGATAGAAGAAAATTAGAGAAATGTTGGACTGACGGATCCAAGTTCGAAGTGTTTGGTCAGAAGCGCGAGTTTTCGTGAGATGAAGGAAAGATGAAAGGATGTTGCGTGTTTGCGTCGTTCCCACAGTAAAACATTGTCGTGGTTCAGTGATGACTTGAAGTTGTTTTAGCAGTGCGTGGACCGGAGAGCTAATAAAAATCGACGGTATTACGCGCAAAGAAAAGTATTGATTGATACCAGAAGAGAACGCTGTGACATCCGGATTGCGGTTAATTGAGGAGAACTTCGTGTTTTCGCATGATAACAACCCCAAACATACTGCACGAAACTGTAAAGATTATCTAACGTCTCAAACAGAAGGGAGCGTTTTGTAAATAATACCCTACCCTCCGCAGAGTCCACATTTGAACCCGATTGAATTACTGTGAGATGAGCTCGACAGACGAATACTAAAAGTCTGTCCAACTACGAAAGTGCACCAGCAGTGGCTTCTCCAAACCAAGTGGAACAACATTTCCGGCGAAACTCTAACCAAACTAAAGAACGCATGCCACGAGTGGTCCGGGGAGAATTGCAAGCCAAAGGGGGCAATTTCGGTGAGCAAAAGATATAGCCTAATATTTTAATGAGAATGTTTTGTTTTTCTTTTTTCATGTTATTTCCTCTTCTTATTTGTTTATGTTTTTATTTCTAGCAATAATTTTTTTTATTTCCTTTTGCATTATTACCGTTTTTATTCGCGTTTGTAATAATTCACTAGTTGTCCTAACTTCAACAGCCGGTAGTGTACATTGAAGGTTATAAATCCTGGGCTATAAATAGAGCGGGCCAAATTGCGCCATCCAACAGAATCGGAATCAGGCGCAACGGCCGCTTATTGTAAATAGCGTATATGTGAGTCACAGCAGATATGTGATATTTCGAAATTAATACACAAGAGTAAAAAAATAAAAGCTGACGCAATAATAATGTTTAGTAATTAGAGCGGATATATATATATATATATATATATATATATATATATATATATATATATGTACACGCTGAGGTGTTTTATTTTCATTATGATTTTTTATTTGATTGAAAACGGTATGCGTTGTAAATGGGATGTAATAAGGAAATAACTGAGAAACTGAACGCTTTTTTATTCTGTTGTACTTAATAATGTAACTGTAAATAAAGATATAATAAATAAATTCTATCCTTCTTAATAATGCGGATAGGCTTGTTTAAAAAGTTGCACCATCAGATAAGTTTCCACATTTGCCTCGGTGAAGGATGTTCGCCGAGACGAAAAAATGTTCTTATATTTCGAAAACGACCGTTCCACGTCTACCGAAGTAAGACAGGCATAATTAAAATAATCTTTAGACTTAGTCAAGAAATCTGCAGATGCCCCATCGCACATTTGTCTTAATCTCGTGTAGTCCGGATTCTTTTTTAAAACACTATCGAACTTAGCTAAAACTCGTCCACTTGTTGCATCGTTTATACTGTGTAACAATGTACTAACTTCGTCCACGACTTGCACTGATTCTACCAACGACAATCCAGAATTTTGCAAATTTTCTATCGCGTCTACTAACCCTTTGTAATTGTTGCTAATATTCTTTAGATGTGTTTTAACAGAAATATCGAGAAATCCCTTCTGGCTCATCCTAATAGCTCTAGCTTCGGCAGGGACGAATTGCAAAATAACGGATTTGACTTCTTGAAAATGTTCATTATAATAAAAAGCGGCTTTTAACCACGTTCCCCAACGCGTAAGAATGGGCTGTGGTGGTTCTCGAATGCCAGGGCATAACCTGTGGAATGCCCTAGTCCTCTTAGGACTTTTGAGAAACACTTTTTTTGTGTTTGCTATTAATGCATCCACCTCCGGGTAACACTCTCGAATAGTTTGTGCCACAAGATGTAAAGCATGGACTTTACACGTAACATGTAAAAGTCCTTCACACTTTTCTTTAAGGGAACGGCCTACACTACACATTGTTGCTGCACCATCGCTCATGAACAACAACAGTTGACTGGTAGACACTTGAAATTTTTGTAACGTTTCGAGAACTACGGCCGTAATTGCTTTACTAGTACACTGTTTTAATCTTCTGCTGGCTAATAGAATTGCAAAATTTGGTTTAATAGGATCTAATACGCGCACTATTATATTCAAAATAGAATTTTCTTTGCAATCTGTCGTCTCATCAAGACATAGCCACAGCTGTTTATCTTTTAATTCGGCTTTAATTCGATTTTCAATGTCCTCACGTATTCGTGGAATATCTCTCCGTAACGCTGTCCGAGATGGTAGTATCCACTCGGTATTGTATGTACCCCAGAATTTTCGAAATGCTTTTTTATCAAGTATACGAAGTGGTAGACCACATACCATAAACGTTAAAAGCAATTCTAATTGAAATTGACGTTGTTGTGACACACCATTTCTTTTATTTCTGTGGTGTGCGCTATTTATATGTCTTTCACAATCACGTTTGCTCCAGCACAGTAGTTTCTTTTTACAAACTTTACAGAAAATTGTACTCCCATTGTAGTGTAAATCCACAAATTCACTAAGAAATTTATTAACTTTCGTAGGTAATGGCCGTTTATTTTTAATAGTTACGTTAGACATAATCACTAAAGCGAGCACACCGACGCTTGTTTCTAGTATGCCACGAAGTGGTGCAAACGTAACATCTGCAGACTCGTCATTTGTTGATGAATAGAGCGCGTCATCCGTAAATGAATAAGCGCGCTGTTAGTTCGTAGCCGTCGATGAATGAACTTTTTTTTTGTAGTGGCCCACTGTGAACAACGCCCTATTTATCAACGAACACCCAAACTGCAGGTGTATATTTGCGCGTCTTCACGACGTAATAGACAGTGGTTTTGGTCCTCGTCCTAATAATTACATATTTAAATTACCTATGTTTACATACATATATGCGCCCGGCAGCCTGATTGCGAACCTGGCGCGTGGCGCTCTTGGCCCGCTCTAGCTATAAATTATTTTACAGTGTAAAATTTTCAGGAAAAACACTAAACATTACTTCGGTAAGATTCGATGAGAAAGGAAACAATAATGATACAAGCTACCAATATCCACCATGTACGGACGCGCGTTTCGCCGTCTACGGCCATCGGCGTGCCTTTGTAGAAGGTGGCAGCTGTATTTGAAATTGTCGTATATACACAGTCTGAGAATTAAGTAACGGAACTTTTAATTTAAATCACAGAACACTTAGCGCCATCTATTAAACGGTAGCAGCATTAGAAACATACAGGTTTCCTCTTTTAAATGCACTTAAGTTCATGCAAATCGGATGACAGCTTATAAAGTTACACGCATTTTAGTGACTGTAGTTTAGGTGCTCATGTCCTGAAATCACAATGGAACAAAGAGCTAATATTAAATTTTGTTTTAAAATTGGAAAAAAAATTGCTGATATGTACGAACTGTTGAAAAAAGTTTATGGTGATGATTGCACGTCTCGTACAAGAGTTTATGAGTGGTTTACGCGATTTAAAAACGGTCGAGAAGATTTAAATGATGATGCAAGACTTAGACGTCCACAAGGTGAAAATCACGCTGAGTTGGTACAAAAAATCTATGAAATCATGGAAATTTCTCTGTGGGAATGTTGGCTGAAGAATTAAATACCAACAGCGAGACTGTTCAACAAATTTTGACGATCGATTTGGGTAAAAGAAAGGTGTGTGCACGTTTTGTTCCACATCAATTAAATGAAGACCAAAAAATCGCTCGTGTAGGGCATTGTAGAGACATCATTCGAACTGCTGAAAACGACCCAAATTTTCTTGATTCTATCATAACTGGTGATGAGACTTGGTGCTTTAAATGTGACCCTGAAACTAAGCACGAATCTGCACAATGGAAGTCGAAAGGCGAGCCAAAATCACAAAAAATGCGCTTTCAGAAGTCAAGAATCAAGACATTGTTGATTACTTTTTATGATTCAAAAGGTATTGTCTACAAGGAATTTGTTCCAGAAGGTGAAACTGTTAATGGAGAATACTATCTAGGAGTTTTACATCGTTTGTGGTCGAGAATTGTTCGAGTTAGGCCCGAATATCCAGCAGGAAAACAGCTGTTTTTATTGCACGATAATACACCACTTCACAAGAACTTAAAAGTTCGTGAGTTCTTGAATAAAAAACAAATTTGTCTCATCGCTCACCCACCGTATTCGCCTGATCTATCACTGTGCGACTATTTTCTGTTCCCGAAACTAAAAACTGCAATGAAAGGACACTTTTATGATGATGTTCCAGCCATTCAAGCAGCCGTGACAGAGGTGCTGAAGAACATCCCAAAACCCGACATCAACAAATCGATGCATGTATTAGTCACCCATGCCAAACGCTGTATTGAGTCTAATGGAACATATTTCGAATAAACAAAAATTTTCAACAATAATATAATGTGTATTTTATTCTATATCTAAAAAGTTCCGTTATTTAATTGACAGACTGTGTATACGAAGATAGTGGTTTCAGTGGTTTCATGTATGGATGAGTACATTGTACTTTAACATTTTTGATTTGGTGTAATATTCCCTAAAAATTTCTTGTAGTGTACTTATGACATAAATAGCTATACTGAAAAACAGTATTCATATAAGTTTCCTAGTAACTGAGAAATTACGTGGTGTCTATAAGTTTCAGTAAGCTGTTCGAAGTAACAGATTTTTTTTCGTATGTATGGTCTAATTTTGTTGTTCTATTAAACTTATCTTAAACATATAAATGTATTTATTCAGTAAATTATTTTTTATAGTACATGGAAATGAATAAAGCTTTATTTCAATTCATACAGATCTTAACAAAAATTATATATGAATAAAATTCACGTTTTTCTTGCACAATGACAAACAAAGAATCATTCGTTATTGTCTTCTATGCTCGTTAAACCAATAGTAGTCGGCGACACTCTAAGCACGGAAACGTATTCGGTTGAAGAAGTAGAAGGAGATGTCAACTGCGTTTGTTCGTATTCTATTTCCGCATTTAGAATCAATGTTGAGCATTCCAACTTCAACTTAGCTTGCGTAACTTTTGGCAATTTCTTAACAACCTTCGCCAATCCCGAAAAGAAGATATCTATGTCATCTTCTTCTCGTCGGCTGCGTAGTTTTCTGTTCTTCTCGATGCAATATACCTTTTGTTGATAAGACGAATCTAATTTTGAAATGTTATCCTCTAAGGGTAAGCCTGTAAATGATTCTCTTACTTCTGAATCTAACGGTTCAGTTAAAATGAACTCTTCTTTGTCAATTAAACTATCGTCATTTACCATAAATCTTTCGGACCAATTTTCTTCATAGTTGTAATTCGCTCTGGAACAGATTTATACGTTGCATTAGGGTAACTTGTAGGTATGTATTTCTTTTAATCTCACTTGCTTCTGAATTCAATAAACGGTTCCAGAAATTTCATTTGCTCGCCGTATGTCCAATTTGCGTATCGTCCCTTTTTCCCTAATTTTGAGTCTTTCAAAAATTTAACGTAACTGTCCCTTAGGTTTTTCCATTTCTGTCTCGCTGCTATTCCTGAAAAGATACCAATATATGTATTATAAGGTTAACAAAAAAGCTACACACAGAGAAATGGCCAAGAAATTAGATTTTCTTGCAAAAATCTCTTTTCTATTCAAGAAAATATTTTTATTTCAAGACTATAACAATATTTATTATTTTAAAGAACCGGTATCTTTTGAAAATGTTTATGAAACGTAGTACATCTGCCGCTACTTTCTAGGACTGTATGATTATATCTCTTGGCATTAGGTGGCGCCAGGAAATATTTCAGTGCTGTTTTTGGATATTGGTGGCATAAATTGAAAGGCGAACAGCAATGTGGACAGGAGAAAAAAGCGTTAGTGATTTTCTCTTCTTCTCTTTTGATTCCATCAATACTATGAGCTATATATCAGCATTATCTTGGTTATTGCACCTAGTACACATTAAGTTCATATTTATTTGAACATCTTGTTACATCTGCGGAAAATAAACAACCGGATTGGAATTTGTGTTTTATCGGATTTGTATTTTCCTTTTTTGAAGGGATTTCGTTTCTAGAACATTCTTTTGGGGGAGTTGGTTCTTGATATTTTACTGGTATACATGAAAACCGCATTTGCGGATTTGTGAAGGAAATTTTCCGAATTTTGAATTTATTACAAGGATATTGTTGAGAACTTAGGACGAAAATGAAAGTTGTTGAAATTAATTATTCACTCGCACTAAGCTCCGCTAGTTCGCCACCCACGGGTTGTAAAGCCATATAGGTATTATTGATAAACTTATTCGGCGATAGTTATTAAATGCATTTCCGCACGGTGACGCACTGATCACTAGAGTAACCAAAACTTGCGGACTCGCATAGGCGTCGGTATTACGGGTTAATATAAGAATACGAAAAATTCATAAATAAACTTACTTGCTAATTATTCAACAAATTAGAGGCATCAGGATGTGAACTACTGTAAACTTGCATCATTGCATATGTTTCCACAGTTACTTCTTTAAACCTTGTGCGTCGACAAGAAAAAATAATTTTATACATAGAAAACGATCTCTCCACATCTAAGGAAGTTACATTTGCATGTAGAAACTGTTTTTCAAAATCACTTAAAAGTTCACTATTCTTACACTTATTATAAACGGCCTCTAAGTATTAAAATCGGGATTTTTCCTTAAAACATCTGCCAACTTTTGACTAGCGCATAATCCTGGCGTATCATTTAATGTGTGTAATTTATTTTTTACACTCTCCACTATGTCTAATGATTCCTGCAATGACAATTCAGTACATTGTAGTTTTCTGATGGCATCTAGTAATACTGTATAATTGGTTCATATTGTTGTTAAATCTTCTAAAAGTTAAGGAATTTGAAATTCTCTTTGACTTTCTCTAATTGCTTAGGATTCATTCCGATTAAATCGCATTATAACTGATTGAATTTGTTGAAAATGGATCAAATAGTAAGAAGCTGCTGTTAGCCAAGTACCCCATCGCGTTAAAATTGGTTCAGGAGGTTCTGGAATACCTGGACAAAATTTACGAAATTCTTTTAAACGTTTAGGAGATTTACGAAACACTGCTTTAGTACTTAAAATCATCCGATCAACGTTTCCGTAATGTTGTCGAACAACTTCACCAACTAAATGCAAAGCATGCAGCACGCAGGTTATATGTATTAAGTTAGGAAATATATGTTTTATGGATCGCCCAACACTTAACATCGTTGCTGCACTATGTGTCACAATCATCACAACTTGATCTTGGGCAATTTTAAATTTTTTCAAAGCGTTCATTACCACTTTTTGAATATTTTCCGCGGTACATTGTTGAACACGTTTGCAAGCTAACAAACATCGAGATGCTGTGTTCTCGCTAGATAAAACGCGAGCTATTACATTCACAATACTGTTTTTCTTTATATCGGTCGTCTCATCCACGGTAATCCATATTTTTTTGGAACACAAATCACGTTTACACACATTTTCTAGCATCTCTTTCATTCGCGGCAAATGATTCTGTAATTGTGTTTGTGAGGGTAATGGGTACTTTGGAACGTATTGTCGCCAAAACGTTTTAAAAGCTGCTTTTCTCACCAACGACAACGGAAGATTACAAGAGGTAAACATAATTAATAAATGTATGAGGAATAGTGTATAAGGTATTTCAGTTCTTGCATTTCTCATATGCTTAATACCATTGACATGCCTCTGGCAATCAGTTTTGTCCAATGCAGCCAAACAAACATTGCATATTAAGCGAAAAAGTGCACTACCGTCATATTTTAAATGGGGAAAAAGTGACACATACTTATGTACATTAGTAGCAAATCTATTACGAGGCTTTGTTTTCTTAGGTATGTAAATATTAGTTCTATATGAAACGATACACTAATTATGTACTTGGTATAATACTACAACACAAAAAACACCAGCTATATTTTCAAAAGCGACACGAAAGTACATAACCTTGACCGTTCGACTAATCTCTGCAACAGCTCAACCGGTACTAAAACGAAATCTCTCTCAGCGCGGTTTAACATGATTTATATTCAAGGTCGACACTACATGCCTGCTTCTCTACCGGCTTAGTTTATTTATGAATTTTTCGTATTCTTATATTAGCCCGTAATACCGACGCTTATGCGAGTCCGCAAGTTTAGGTTACTCTACTGATCACAATGGTAGTATACACAACTTGGTAGCTGGCCGTTTTGTAGTACCGTCCTTAACACGCACGGTTGCTGCTCGTACAATTCCATCTGGTCCAGGATGTGTAGACTGAACTCTTCCCATCAGCCATTGCAGGGGCGGTAGATTATCTTCCTTGATGATCACGAATTGACCAGGCAAGAGGGAGCGACCAGGTTGATGTTTCCATTTTTTACGTTGTTGTTAACTATTGAGATACTCCTTGTACCAGCGTGACCAAAATTGCTGCTTTAACTTTTCCACGTGCTGCCAATGTGACAGCGGACGATTCCCTAAACCTTGTAGATCAGGATCTAGTATACTGGTGAATGTGTCTCCAATTAGGAAATGAGCAGGTGTAAGGAAGGAAAGATCATTTGGGTCATTGGACATAGGAGTTAATGGTCTAGAATTTAAGATTCAATTTGTCTAAGAAATGTGTGCAATTGCTCGAAAGTGACGGATGCATTTCCTATTATTCGTCTTAAATTATGCTTTATAGATTTAACCGCTGATTCCCACAAGCCGCCAAAATGCGGGCTTCGAGGTGGGATAAAGTGCCATTGAAATTTATCTTCAGAAAAATATCTCGCAACAGCATTTCGGTTACTGTCCGACGACAACTTGGCATAACTTCGTTTAATTTCATTGCTAGCGCCCACAAAGTTGGTAGCATTGTCCTCGACGCGCCATAACTCTCTTGAGGGTGTTTAGAAACGCTTCGCTGGTTAAATCATTTACAGTTTCAATATGGACTGCTTTCGTAGACATACAAACAAAAACTGCAACATAGGCCAGTAACGCTAATGTTAGCAGTTTAAATAATTACGATTCAATTCACCACACATTTCACAATGCTTTGATGTTTTCGTTTTCACATTTTGTAACTAATTGTTACTATATTTCCTCTCTTCTTGATATAACGGGTATTTCAGCAAAGGCAAGTGATAAGACATGCTTGCATGTGTAAGTTGAGGTAACTGCTGTTCTATCTCCTACCCTTTTTGTCATAATACCTAGCATCCTTCTAGCACCTAACCATATAGTTGTCCCATATAAAAGTGCATACTTTTTAGCAATTTTTTTGTCGACGTTTTTTTTGTTGCTATATATTGTAACAATTTAGACATACTACAGCCTGTTTAAAGCTATCGCCGCATCATACCCAACTTTGATGTTATTAATATTGTTAAAATCAGGTTACAACTTCAAGGCATCGAGATCTAACCTAACCTAATCAGAAATGTGAGTAATCTCGAAGAAACTTGAAGGGAATCTGTAAGACATAAGGTTGACAGTTTTTGTTTACGTACACTGATTTCAAAGACTTTCGTCTGTATAGACGTTTGTAAGGCACTGAGAGTTCAGTGGAAATACTGAAGGTCGATTTACTATTGCCATTGGTTTCAAGGCACCAATATTAAATTTCACGCCAGTAACACTAAGTTGCATGTGAACAACAATTTATGAACATGTTATTGTACGCATGCAATTTGATTTTGCTGATGTGACAGTTAACACTTGTGTCACTACATACTGCATATGTAAACTCATCTTAGCTAATATTGAAGAGAAAAGATTTGCTTCAGAGACAGTGAATCACTTGGGAAAATTTGGAAGTCCAAATCTATCAATGTCTTCCATTCTTTTCACCAAATCTGAAAGTTCGCATGTTATTGTGCAGGGAAGACCAATACGAATTTTCAATTGAAAAGTGGTCTTAGACACTGAATGGTCGCTGTGTTAGTTGCGATTCATAATCAAGCAATAGAAGCTTTGCCAAAATCATTGTGGGACGGTAGGTGGCAATACAGGAGTATTTGGACGCGTAATAGAAGAAAATGGAATCATATGGTGGCATTTTATTTTCGTAGATACGAGGTAGGCGCCCCAAATTCTCGGCCTGATATAGAGAAAATAAACATGGTAAAATATAACAACTTTTATTTTTCAACATAATCTCCCCTAGCTTTACTACGATCAATTAATAATTCTATACCCTTGTAAAAATAATCTAAAGTTTTTCCCTCAAAATATTACAACTCAATATCGTCCTTAAAACGACGTCCCCTATGGTCTTTTTTTAAATAAGAAAATAAATAATAATCACTGTTTCATCTCGTGTGGCAATAGACTCCAAAATCGGTATCGGGTCGTCTCCACACATGTTTAAAAACGAGCGCGCACATTCGAACCGACGTTGGAAACCATCTTACACTAATCTTATTCATACCCAAATGGTTATGAAGAATTCGGCGAATACTTGTTTCAGAAATGTTAGATATCACTGCTTTCCTTCACTTTAAAACGGCGATCTTCTAATACCATTTCTTTAATAATTGAAATGTTTTGTGGCGTTATCACTTCAATTGACCGACCGGGGCGCTCATCATCTTCAAGGGATCCTTGCCCCAAACGGAAACATTTTGCCCACTTTTTTACAGTGGAATATGGAGATAAGTCACCATAAACGCCGTCTAAACGTTGTTTAATGTGATTAGATGTATGCCCTTCCTTTGTTAAAAATTTTCGTTACCTGAGACATTTTAGTGTAGGCCTCGCACATGTGCAACTATGACGCAACGGAGTCTGAACACGCTCAAACCTGTTTAAGCCTGGCAGGCTGAGAATTTATGGCACCTACCTCGCAGTTCTTTAAAGTGAAAATTCTACGATTATACTGCTGCGCTAAAATAAGAAGTCCTAACTCTTATGGGATACATAAGCAAATACGACTTCTTGTCTTGACCTGTTCATGTGACTCATAAGAGTTACTTCTTGTCATCGAATGCCACTTTGCATCCTTCGTAGAAACTTTCTTGGTTGTTATAGTGAGAGGAACATAGCTACGCAAAGCTATTCCATGTAACATTTTCAAAGCTTAGCAGATGTATTTGATAACTTTATATCACAGCATTAAATATTATTACTTACCACCTTCGAGATTATACTCTTGAGCGATTTTATTCCAAACAGCACTTTTCTTCTCAACATCTTTGAACTCTAGATTGGAAGGATCGTACAATTGCGGATGTTGTTTGATGAGCTCAATAAAACGTGCATTTTCCATGATTTTTATATCGTTTAGTTGTTGTTCTCTTAATAACGACCGCCTAACGTCCGCCAGCAAAGCTTGCATTTCTATTACTGAGTTTGTATGTGCTACATGGATGGCTGCGACATGTATCCGCCTTCGACTGCGTACCAGCGGTTACCGCGCGCAAACCGGCTGGCAGCGCGGTAGAACATCGATCCTATCGCAGCGGGCAACGGCAACGGGTCGACGCACTAGAAAAACCTCCGCTGTTGTGAGTCACTCATCAAGAACGTTGTGGTGGGAAGCATGGTGCTGGTACATTATTGAAATTCCCGTGGCAATTGTTGTACTTCGTTTGTTTTCGATTTGAAATAATTTGCTTGAGTTATAAATAGATTTGAGATAATAACAAAGGAATGTATTGCATAAACAAATGAAACTTGTATTAACGATATGTCCAAAGACTTGTAGTTTGATTCAAAGTTAAGTAAGGCTCCCACGCCTTAATCAAATCGAAAGCTATCAAGTTCTCCAAAATAAGCATCGGCGGTGCGTGTGGTGGTCGATTGAAAATTTCTAGCCTATTGGAAGTTTCTTTGTTACAAATCGAAACTAAATTCATAATTTTTGCCACAGCGGTAATATTCTTGCTGAACCGTGTATTTTCTCAATTAATAACTTTCTTTTTACTAACACGGTATTTCCTTGTGATGGTTTGATTTTTTCGGAAGTCAAAATCCATCGCCTTTTTTAGAAACGAAGAACTAATGTTCAAATTGTTATTTTGACGCTAGGGTACAATGATAGATCCAACTTTCATCTGTGTTAATGGTTGAAACATTCATCCAAAATTCGCTTTACATGTTCTTTGAAGATGTGCGCAGTCTCTACCATCTTAAATGTCTTCAAACGATTCGACGATCGTTTAACAGAGTTCAGTTTTGCTACTGATGATGATAGCTTAGCCGTCAAAATTTGCGTCCAGTACAACTGTAGTGTTGTAGTAAGTGAATAATAATAATAATAATAATAATAATAATAAGCTTTATTGCCCAACAGAGAAATTTCCAATTACTGGACAAGTAATTAATTAAACAAAAAAAAGTAAGAGTAACAAGTTACAAAAAATTATTAAAGTAAAGAGCAGTGACTATCCTTATTGTATGTAAAGTATCCTGAAAAATATCACATTGCGAAGATATGAGATTAAAGTTTGTACAAGTCACATAAATAGGTGATTTTAAAAGAGCATTTGTTCGAGGAAACGGTAGATAAAACGTATTCGAATACCGGACACCAGAGCGTGGGATTATAAATTGTAATCTTTGAAGTAGTGCAGAGCAGTCAATGCAGCTATTACACAATTTCCAGAGAAACACCAAACCGGAAGATATGCGCCGAAAGTTAAGAGACGGCAAATTAAATCGGAACAACAGTAACATATGATCAACGCCTCTCGGTGGGTACACTCCGTCTTGCCGGAACTAGAGGAGTTTAGCAAATCTGCGTTGGACCAATTACAATTGGCGTTTATGCGTTAAATAGTAAGGGCACCATATGATGGACGCGTATTCCAGACGGGATCCAACAAGAGCGTAGTACAATGATTTCAAGGCTACCTCATTGGTAAACTCTCTGCAATTTCGCACAATAAAGCCAAGAGTGATGCTAATGAAGTGTTTTAATGTTCCAGCGTCGCAATATTTGACTTCAACAGCTTATGGTGTAGTGGAAGATTTATCAACAGTGAGAAATAAAGGGAGGGGTCTTCCATTTAACTCATTATGAACACCGGTCACCGATATAGCTTTTAAGAAGACGTACTTAATTATAAGTCAAATTTCAACGAACTAACGGATCTGAAATGTACCTAATAGTTGACAATATTAAGGAGAACATTATCAGGGTGTCATAAAAGCAATTTGAATGTGCGTCATCTATCTACGTCATTTTCAGCCCATTCTCGTAATATAACGCGAGGGTTGTTCGCGTCTTCATGCCGCCTGGGTTATACTTAATTTAAGGGCATTCTCTATCAGGTTGTGGTATAGAAAACTACTTGTAAACCTGCGCCACCCTAGGTGAGAAATGGACCGAACAATTTTAATTTTTTTCCAAAATACAATCTTTGAATCTTTATCTGTGACTACACCGGTTATTTTCACAAAATTATTTTCAAGTCCTTTCAAATGTAAGATAAAAAGCTATTGATTATAATTTTTGATGTAATCGGAAAGATGTGCTAGATTAAACCGGTGTTATCGTAAGTTTCAAGACTCAGAATTCATTATATTTTGTTTTCATTCGAACATATTCAAAAATAATTAGCATCTCATGGCGCAGGTAATTAACACATTTTCAGAAATTGAGATTTTATGACTAAAGCGAGGTAATGTATCTACGCGGCACAGGCATGCGCTTTCTTTTCAGTAAGTAGAATACAAAAAAAAAGTAATAAATCGAATAATAATCACAAAACCAATCAAGAATTATAATATTTGAAAAGTTGTGAAACACTCACCCTCTTAAGCAGCATCAAGCAGGTTGGCGGGTTGCATCGGAATCACCGAACATTGAAAGTAAAAGCACCATTATCAATATTATCATCCACTGGATAAGAGTCGTAAAAGATTGACAGTATTAGATATGTTTCCACAGTTATCTCGTTGAATGATGTTCGCCGTGGTGCAAAAATGTGTTTATATTTTGAAAAAGATCGTTCGATATCTACGGATGTATTACGTCATGATTAAAACACTCTGTGAATTCGGTTAATGAATTAGTCGATGCACCATCAGAAATTTGTTTTAATGTGATAAATTTCTTTAATACACGTTCGAACATTTCTAAAACGCAGTTATATTTTACGTCATGAATAGTGCGTAGCAGTGTATGTTCTTCGTAAACTACTTGCAGTGACTCTACCAACGACAACGCTCTGTTCTGTAACTGTTCTATTGCGTCACCTAATCCTTTATAGTTGTTAGGAATAGTTTGTAACTCTGTTTCAACGGAAATATAATGAAATTATGTATGGTTCTCCTTAATAGCTGCTGCTTCGTCAGGATGGAATTGTAGAGTAACAGCTTTTACTAAGAGCTGCCTGCAACCATGTTCTCCAACGTGCAAAAATCGGCTGTGTGGTAGTTCACAAATACGTGAAATGATCCAAGACGTTTTGGAGATTTGAGAAACACTTTTTTTGTACTTGCTATTAATGCATCGACCTCGGGTGAACATTGTTGAATAGTTTCTGCCACAAGATGTAACGCATGTACTTTACACGTAACATGTAAACACTGGCAACCGTGTCCAAGAAGAGAACGGTCTACCGAACGCATTGTCACTGCACCATCGCTCATAAACATCAACATCAGAATTATGTAAATTACATTTTTAAACTTGACGTAGTGAGACTTGAAAGTTTTCTAACGTACTAAGAATCACCCTCACAACTGCTGCACCAGTACACTTTTCCAGTCTTTTGCTAGCTAGTAACAGTGGAAATGTCGGTTTATGAGGGTCCAGTACACATATTATAACGTTTAGAATAGATTTTCTTTCCCACGTTTTCGTGTATGCTTACGTGCCGTTTTCGTAGTTGACAACTTCAACTAGGGGTTGCACTTATATTAGTTTGTAAATCTTTTTTAACCTATCTTGAAATATTTCCTTGCTTTTCTTGATTGTCGCAGCTTCTGTCGGAATGAATTTTTAAACTACCTTATATATTTGTTGTAGTAAAACGCAGCCTGCAACCATGTTCCCCAACGTGTGGTGGTTCAGGTAAATCAAGACACAGTTTGTGAAATAGTCGGGTACGTTTCGGGGAAAACATGTAGGAATCGTTTGTGCCGCAAGAATTAGAGTATGGATTTTACACGTTACATGTAAGAAGTTACCACTGTGTTCTTTAAGAGATCGGCCCAAAGAACGCATGTTTGCGGCACCATTACTCGTAAACATTAAAAGTTGCTTAGTTGAAACTTCAAATTTGTTCAATGAGTTTAACACCACCTTTAAAATCTTACCGGCAGTACAATTTATAACTCTTTTAGAAGCAAGTAAGAAGGAGGATGACGGTCGATGTGGTTCTACTATACGTACCATTACATTAACCATAGAATGTTTTTGACGATCTGTTGTTTCGTCGACACACAACCACAGTTTTTTATCTTTCAATTCCGTTTTCACTCCTTTTTCTATATGTTCACGAGCAAATGGCACTACATTTCGTATCGATGTCCGACTAGGTAATTTACAGTCCGCATATTTATTCCAGAAGGAGACAAATGCTTCTTTGTCTAGTGAACGAAACGATAGATTACATAAAATAAGAGTAACACATAAATCTAATGTAAATTTTTCTTGGTCTCGTATGCCACTTTTTGCAGAAGAATACTGTTTGCTTTCGATGTGACGTTGACAATGGCCCAACACATTAAAGGGATTTTACAAACTAGACATTGAATTTTAACGCCATCAAAAATGAAGTCCGGCATGTCCACTATAAAGTTTTCAACTGTGACCGCCATTGGCCGTTTTCGCGACGTACCAAACTGCGACATTTTTAAAGCAAACATAAGCGTACAATTACGAAATAAGTTACGACAGCCTACATATACATAGAACTACTCGCATACAGCATCGATTTAGTACTGACGCTGTAAACGCGTGAAATAAATAATCGCCAACTCCGCCCCACATATCTACTACACTGACTGTTACCGCTGTTTGCCCGGACTATTAATAAGGATTTTTAGTATGTTTGAAATGTCCTAATTTTGTAAAGTAACCTGGCCTGTGACATGTGAAATTAATTTTTGTGTTTACACTAAAATAGTTCTACTATTCTGTTTAACTTTTCAAACTAATAGGCTTCATGTTATCATTTGGGATGTATAATGTATGGTATTCATTTTGGATTCATCTTGCCAAAATGGTCTGTAAATTTAAATAAATTACTTAAATTGTATACAATAACTGCCTTAACGAGAATAGATTACTCTCAACACAGTTTTTAATAGAAAACTATTGCTTGCATACGAATTTCATAATTAAACACTCAATCTTCAATAGAATAATGACATACAGTAGCAATAGGCACTAATTTATATTTTAAAATATGTTGGTGACCTTCAGAGTCAAAGCGTCTTTAATAATGTATATACATGTGCCCTCCAATTTACCAAATAATATAATGACCATCGTACGTCCACAGATTAAATCTTCCATGACTACAGGGAGCCAGAACGATCGAGCAATCACCGGCCAATTTCGCAATCATTTATAGTCAAACTCTTATTCACATGGTATAATAGATTATCTATCCTAATATATCTACGCTGTCGATCTAAGTGGCAGATTGTGATGTAATTAATCGTAACTCGTGATTATCGCGAGTTCGATAATTAAATTTGAATGGATCATTCTCTGTAGTGTCCGTTCTTTTATATTCTTTAGGCTAATAAAGCTTCCTTTCACTCTCGCTAACCTATATAACCTGTTTCGATAGTATTGTGATCGCTTATCTTGATCTGAGATTGTATTTAGTGTTATTTTATGACGAAGCGAATAAAATAAGTAACTTTAAGGTAAACTTAATTAGATTTATTGTAGTTAAATTAAGTGATATAAAAAAAATCAATATATAGTGAAATATCTTTCTCATGGGGTTTTTGGGTAAATTGTTAAATTTTCGAATTTTAAATTAAATTAACGATTCTTGTAGGATCCCTGGATACCCTTTCGGCAATTTTATCACGAATACCTAAGTGAATAAAATGAAATTAACGAATTTTAAGATTCTAAAAGTAACTAACCTTGAACTTTTAAATGATGCCAATGTTATATAAGTTCTCTGTTTATATAACCACTACAGGAAACTGCCTGCTCTGGATATTTAACCCTTTTCTGTTTACATAAAGACTTTGATTTCACAATCGAGCACTTTATATGGGGATCGGAGTTAAGACACACTTTGATTCAACTAAGGCTGAATAAAGATTGATGAAAAATTATGGCGTCGTTCATCTTTCTTTTATTTTAAATCGCGAAAGACCGGCGATTGTTTTACTTCGCAGCCAATTTTGATAAGTCAAACCAAATAGAAAGTTTTACGATGAGTTTCGATCAAATGAGATTATTTCTGCAAATAGCATACGAGAATGAACGCAGTGACTCAACTAAGAAGTCGTATCTCGATGATTCTATGATCCAAAATGTCACTGACAAGCTTTAAACGTGAAAATTCTCTACTAATTTACATAAACCTTTCAGATACAGATTTAATTGATGAAATATTATTTAAAATACCTTTACATTTACGCTGTTGCTTATTTCAGACGATTTCTACATGAATTTATACGAATTGCGGGAATAGGAAAATTAACTGACGAGTAGATTTGTCCATGCTATCCCACACTCGTTATCTGGACTTATAAATATAATGTCCTCGCCCCAGGGCCTGTTGGCTGAGGGGAGATGGTAACGAGGAAATTTCCATTTTTCCCTGCAAGAGGGATATTTAGTTACCAACCTGGCCAGCCCGACATTTAGTCGTTCCGTGACAACTGAGAGAGGCTGTTGTTGTCGTACATACAAAGTTGAACATAACAATAGTTTCCCGGCACATGTTGTTGATATCGGTGAATTCGTCATCTAAACTATGAGTATGAGAGTTCTAGTAAATCATGCGAAAGGACCGACATTGACGTATAAAGCGGCTGAAAAATTTATGCGGAAGTCAGAGGCATTCGTTAACACGTGGGTAAAGCGATATTTGGAAGTTGGAAATGTAGACGATCTATCGAAAAGGGGGCTAGCTCGCGTGACAACAACGAAGAAGGGTAAATCGATCTTATATCTTGTTCAAGATAAACCAGGCATTTCGCTGCGCTGCTCTATGCTCAAATGAAACTCCGCAAAAAATTCACGTCTCTCTAAATACGATACGAAGTCGCCTGCATTAATAACACTGTGCTAATTGCAAAAATGCAACAAGCTGGGTTAATTCGAGTACGCTGAATCCAATGGTGCCAACTGTTTTTAAAAGTTAACTCGCGTTTTCGAGCAATTTCAATTTAAAAATTTTAGAGCCTGGGACATTCCGGAATTTTCTGGAAAATCTGATCAATGGCCGAAGAGCTTTTTGGAACCTTCGAAAACCTTCCGTAGACCGTTCATGGACTACTCGTGAACCTTCTAGAAGCTTCCATCCCCGCTATTGCCACTTGGTCAAATAAGCGGCGCTGTTAGCCGCTGAAAGCTCAGTCTAGGGATGGGACATCGGTGATAAAACATCTATGTTGATTATCGATGTAAATTTCGAGCACCAATATCGATATTTGGAAATTATCGACTAGAATTATCGATGGTTTTCTAACATCGATATTTTTTGTGTAACTAAACATTTTTCAAATTTCCCAAAGGCAAAAAGAACTTATTTGTAACAATAAATATTACTTCATAAATGAAAATAAACTCCAGTAATAAATAACAATATAAAGTCTATCAACAATAAACTCCACTAAAACTATTTCTTAAATAATATTGATTCCTAAAAAAAAGCACAATAGGAACTGGGAATTTATAATTCCCAAAACGTTTCGTTTACTAACCAAAGAAATAAAATGTGTGAGTCTTTTTCGTTTCAACCTATTTTTTTGCTATGGGAGCGTTACACCCGCGTTTGGAAATAAAGGCTCCGATGGTAACGACAATAGCCACATATTGTTGAGCTATTTTTGAAAGTGATGGGCGAGTTTCGCCATTCATCTTCCACCAATTCAAAGGATTTTCTTCAAGCTCCACTACAGGACTTCTTAGACACAAAGGCAATTCCGAGAGTTGGTCACTTTCCCCAATTTGTGATAAGTTCTTTTCCACTAGCCCTTGGTGACTTGCTCACATCATCTAGACAGTCTAGACGCATAATTACGATCTGTGGGACGATACATACAACACACATTTTTTTTCTTTTTTTGAAAACCGAAGAAGCAGGCGTACCAATGCATGAACATCAAAAGTTGATCGATTATAATCGATCAACTTTGAAGAAAACTGTATTGTCAGGAAAGCACGTGGAAGAAACGACTGGCGTGGGCAAAGGAAAATTTGAGATAATGTTTCCTTCACGGACGAATCTTCTTTCTAGGCATGGTCTTTTCAAAAACGTAGTCAAGGAAGAGTAATAAGACTCTTCAGCGCACAGTAGAACACCTTATAAAACTGCATGTTTTGGGATACTTTTGTAAACGCGGTTTCGGTTCCCTCTTTCTGTTTAAACAGCGAGAAAATGCGCACCAGAAATACTTGCTGAAGTCTGCTGAAAAATTTTGCTGTGCTGCAAGAAGACGGCACTAAGCATAGCAACAAACTGTACAGTGCGTAGAAACAATAAAAAACGCTATTACGATGAAACTGCCAGCAATGTCTCCAGATTCTTATCTGATTGAAAATGAAGCTCAAAGGAAAGCCAGTGCATATGGTGAAGTAGCTGCCATTTCAAATGAAAAAGATATGGCGTTCTTTGCCAAAGGAATATGCAGAAAATCTCGTTGGAAAGATGGGTAAAAGGTGTCGAACTTCAATATATCTTTCACAAATATCAAAATCTGAATTTGAATAAGACTTTTCAAAAATGTATCTTACAATTTTTGTAAAAAAAATGATGTAAAATGTCCTCACTCGTACGTAACATTCAAATTCGCGCTTTTATTTATTTTTAAGCAGTTTTGCGCACATTTTAGTGTGATTGATTTATTTATAATATATTGTATTTCTTTAATTTCCTACTACAAAGTAAGATTATGTGCAAAATACAAATTAAGTTCGTGAAACAGCTGGTCGTTTATCTGGACTTTTTGCCTCCGAAGATCAATAGGATCCTCCCCCAAATAAAGTGTAAATATTGTACAAGGAGAAAAACCCGGTACATTTGTAATTTTTGCAAATGTTGGTTGTGCACGAAACATATTACACCGTGTTGCCGTGAATGCGCAGAGAGAAATTAACGCCCAACGATTAACTTCTTTGTCGCCCCTTATTTTGTGTGGAGTCTACTTCTACTATTTCTATTTACGGTTTTTTTGTAAAATAGTTTGTTTACTGTATATAAATAACATTATTTTTATTTTTTATTTTTCAGAATTTTGTGAATTACATTTTTAAATAAGTGTTAAAAATGACATGTCTTTTCTTATCTAACAAAATCCCTAATCTTTTTTTTTTCTTAAAATTTATTGACTCATGTTGAAATAAATAAACAATAGTTTACACTAAACCGAAAAACAGTTAAGAAACTGCACAGAATTGTTTTTACATGTATTTCAAATATGGACCTGACAGGCATCACACGTTCGTTCGTGTTATTTTAAAACCACCCGTCCGCTGGAGGGTTAACAAAAAAAATTAATCAAAACGTTTCCAGATTATGATGGTCTTTTTTTTATTGAACAGATTGTGTATTAAAATTACTTCGTTAAAATTTTCAAGTGTGTAAAAACATTTTTGTCAATTAAAAGGCTTCTTAGTCTTTGTATCAACAGAACTGGATTACTTATATTAGTTTTTAATGCAGGAGGTGAATTAATTTTCTATTTTAATTTTCATATTTTCGATTTAGGGTATTGATCTTTATTAGCCTTGATATTTATCATACGTAAAGAAATAACAGTTTATTATCTATGTCACATACATACTTACATACTTAATAGCTTGGTACGACCAAACAGGGAAATAAATATCAAAATGAATAATGATAGCCGTCTAAGATAAATAATATATTTCTTCGCAGGATATATCTTTGAATGTCGAAATTATGAATGCCAGAACAGAACTCTATTTCATTTATCATTGACTACTGTTAATGGCCTCCATTTGCATAGATTAAAAAAAGAAGAAAAATATTCAGAACACTAAACAAGTTAAAAGAAGTATCTATCCAAATTGTTAACGTTGATGTTAGTTAATTACTATTTGAAAGGTCATTTTACAAATAAGCACGATAGGGAATTGTATGCGTGGATTGTTTATTAGAAACAAACATATTCTAGACAGAATTTTTTTTTAATTTACTGTTGTGGTTACCTGTAATTACTATAATTAGTCGTAATATATCCACATTAAATATGTTAGGATTTTTTTTAATTATCGACCTTATTAAGTAAATATTGTTAAAGTTCTTGTAATGTTGGAATTTTTTAATTTTCTGGACATATTACTAAACATTTTCAACGCATTGTACCAGCAATTCAATTAACAGAACTGAAGCACTTATGTTAATAGTGTCACCATGAATGCACGTAATGCTATTTCTTGTTAACTTATTGGACTGTACATCTGGATAAAATCAAATGTCAAGGGTAAATGTTTGCCCAAACTATATAGTTTTGCTTTTAGCTATAATTTGTACTACTTTTTATCAAAGGTGATTCTATAAAAGTATTTTATCGTAATAATATAAAACTTTACACTTAATATAATATTACACATAACCACTTCAACCATTCGTCTTCAATAAATATATTGAAGATGAATGGTAATACTACGTGTGGTGTTATATACGTTTATATATTCTATTTAACAATGTCTAATCCCCACATATGTATGTATGTACACATACATACATAAGTAATATATGTAATTGAGTGTTGATCTAATAGACCTGTAAGACAGGCAACACGTTATACACTAAAGTTTGCCTCTGTAGTAATTTTATTCATTAATAATAATACGTAAGCAAATCTAATTGAATTATTTCTTTTTTCAAGGTGTTAAATTATCTGCCACGTTACTATAATCAGAATATTAATGGTTTAATTCAATATTTACAATTTACATTCGTCCACTTTCGTTTTTTATCACAGATTGCGCTGTTGTAGATTTCATATGACGCCATTTCGTGATTATTTAAATTTGATTGTGTCATGTAAATATTGTGTTTATTTAATAAATGTAGTATATTTTATAAGTATTTTTTCAAATAAATGTTCTACTTGTATTCATTAGCTTATTGGAATAAATATAGAAGCAGGAGCAGAGTGGCGCAGTGGAAGCGTGCTGGGCCCATAACCCAGAGGTCCGTAGATCGAAACTACGCTCTGCTAGTTTTTTTTTTTTTTTCTATTCGTATCTTATTATTTCGTATAAACTACTAGTAATATTCTTTTATGAAAATTAATCAAAATAAAAATTATATTCACATGGTATTCTATTCTAAAATATTGCTTAAAATCAAACGGTTTGCACATACATACAACGCGCCCACTTAGAGTGTGGACGGAAGGATAATTCCTTTCCTAAGCAGTTTAGAGAAAAAGTTTTCAAATAAAAAATATTCAACCACCGGAGCCAATTCTTACACGTTGGGGAACATGGTTGCAGGCAGCTTTTTATTATGTTGAACATTTCAAAATAGTAAAAGCTGTTGCTGCACAATTCATTCCTGCCGAAGCTGCAGCTATTAAGGAGAGCCAGTCGAAATTTCAAGATATTTTCAATCAATGCACTTACTAGTGGAAAACGTAGGAATCGTTTGTACCGCAAGATTTAGAGTATGGATTTTACACGTTACATGTAAGAAGTTACCACTGTGTTCTTTAAGAGATCGGCCCAAAGAAGGCATGTTTGCGGCACCATCACTCATAAACATTAAAGGTTACTTAGTTGAAACTTCAAATTTGTTCAACACAACCTTTAAAATCTCATCGGCAGTACAATTTATAACTCTTTTGGAAGCAAGTAAGAAGTAGGATGACGGTCGTTGTGGTTCCATTGTACGTACCATTACATTAACCACAGAATGTTTATGACGATCTGTTGTTTCGTCCACACACAACCACAGTTTTTTATCCTTCAATTCCGTTTTCATTCTTTTTTTTATATGTTCACGAGCAAATGGCACTACATTTCGTATCGATGTCCGACTAGGTAATTTACAGTCCGCATATTTCTTCCATAAGGAGGCAAATGCTTCTTTGTCTAGTAAACGACACGATAGATTACATAAAATAAGAGTAACACATATATCAAATGTAAATTTTTCTTGGTCTCGTATGCCACTTTTTGCAGAAGAATACTGTTTGCTTTCGATGTGATGTTGACAATTGCTTCTGGACCAACACATTAAAGGGATTTACAAACTAGACATTGAATTTTAGCGCTATCAAAAATTAAGTCCGGCATGTCCTCTATAAAGTTTTTAACTGTGTCTGCCGTTGGTCGTTTTACTCGCATACAGCATCGATTTAGTACTGACGCTGTGAACGCGTGGAATAAATAATCGCCAACTCCGCACCACATATCTACTACACTGACTGTTACCGCTGTTTGCCCAGACTCTCGAAGAATAGCACTCTCGTTAGCAAGACCGAAGTAATTTCCCATAATTACGAGTAATTATGATTATTAGGGTTATAGTGTTTAGATATTTGTGTACGTAACCTTTTACTCCTCTTTAGCTTAAGACTAGCTATATATAATTTTGTGATTGTAACATTGCTTTAGTATTATACTCCTGATATATTATACTGTAAAACTATACCAAGTGTTTTTCTACCTTTTCCAATCTTAATTGCTTAGCATTGGAATACAGTTTACGTGACAATCATTCCCACACATTTTCTATAGCCTTCAGGTCAGGGCAGAGCGACGGCCAATCGAGAACCTCCATGTCTTGTTCTTGAAACCAGTGTCCAACAACGCGCGCGGTGTGAATAATGGCATTATCTTGTTAAAAAATAAATGCCTGACTTGCCATAACGTTGGAGAATTTGTCTTTCACTTGTTTTAGAAACTGGATGTACTTTTCTGAATTTTGCCTGCCCTTCACTATTACCAAATCAACAGGATATAGGAAATAGCTCCCCATACCATGACCGATCCACCACTTTTTCTTTACGTAAATCATGATAATAATAGGAAAACCCCGGATCATCTGAATTAAACTTTTCGTCAATGAAAATAACATTTTGCCATTCTTTTGTCCATCCCATTTTTGCTTGGGCAAATTGAAGATGTGCAGTACGCTGAAATTTCTTTAAAGCAGGCCGTCGTTGCATTTTTAGACGTTTTAATAATGGGCAGCTCTTCAGTGCTTCCGTACAGTTCTCACGTTGTATTCGTTCCCACGTTATTCGCGATTCGTCTTGCCGTTAACGCCGAATTCGATGCTTCGCGTAATATGGCTCGACGTTCTCTCTCAGTTATAACGAATTTTGGGCGCCCTTTAAAACGTTTTCCATAATTTTCGGGATCCCTAATGAAACCATTTACAACCTGGTGTGATCGACGTATCTTCTTTGAAATAGACCTTGAGGAATAGCCTTATTGATGGAGCGCTTTTATTTTTCCAATTTCTTCCGCTGTTAAAATCTTTTGCCGTCCCATCGATGCGCAATACCCTTAATTAGCGATGTTTTAAAGTTGTTTGTTATACGTCAGCCAGTGCATAACGCTAGGCAATATTACGCAATAACACGTACTAAGTATTTGCCATATCATATCATTACAGATTTGCATTATAATTTTAATTAATTGTTTTCAAGTTTACCGAAAGCTTGCAATAAATCTGTTGGTCATATTCATGTAGCGCGGAGTGTATATGACTTTTTGGGTAAGCTTGAAGTCTGGTCAAGTACTAAGCTCGGCTTGAAAAAGAAGAAAAAACACATTTGTGATTATTACAAAATTAGAAATATATTAATACTTTTTGTGTACGAATTCATTATGGTACAGTAAATCAAAAATTAAACTATTACACTTTATTTAACTACCTATATGCATATGTATATACATTAATTATATACAAATTATTTATCACTAAGATTGCATATGTTTATCTTTAAAGAGCAAATAATGAGGTATTGGAATCGAAGAGTTTTCTTTGAAGAGGATGTTCTTCTCTTCCTTTTCCTTAATGATCTGCTTTAGACGTTCCACTTCCTCGTTATGTTCCCTTTTTAAGGAAGTGATAATCGAATCCTGGTCTTGTATTCTTCGTTCGACGGTAGTCAATTCGTGGAATGCTTCTTCTTGCACCGTCTGTAACGATATGATAACAGTAAATAATAAAGTCGAAATATGAAAGAAAAACGTTATACTTTGAGTTGACTCCTTAACGTGTCCATTCTATTTACGATATCCGATCCTAGCCTTTTCACCGCTTTGTTCTCTTTCTGCCTGCGATTGAGAGCTTTCAATAAGGATTCCTGTTCTGAAACGAGATCCTTTGCGAAGTTTATGGCTTTGTGTAGTTGTTTCCTACAAGCGCTCCTTGATAATTGAACTTTGTTCAAGGTATGCTGTAGATCCAAATATTTAGTTTCAATTTTCCTGTAAGCAAACAAAAATAAATGAAATAAAGATTTTTACGTTGTTTAATAATTATAATTAAATTTTTGAGGGAGTATTTCATATTAAAATATGTACTTCTGATGTTAGCGTCATTGATATTGGGGTCATTCATGCTGCTGATCTTTGGATTTTTGAATTTGTTTGCCTAATCTCGTCAAGTCTAAAATATAAAGTTTTGTTTTTTTTGCACATCTAAAACAAAAAGGAGAGTGAAAATTGAAACGTCGTACATGGTGAGTAAAAACAATCAATTTAAACTTGGACATTTGTACCCATTGAAAGGAGAAGCAAAATTAAATCGAGTAAAAATTTTTTTTTCGTTTAGTTACTGTTTGACCCTATAAACTTAGCTCTCTAAGGCATCCATACGAGTTTACGTTATTTTTGTATTGTTACTTGTTTCAAAAAATGGGTGGCAATCTTAGACTTCTTCTCGTTGGTGTAGCTTTAAGATAATACACCACCGCTCATAAGTATTTGGGCATCTTTGGATTTTCGATTTTTGTATACAAAGAATGTATTTAGGAAATACATTGCTAATAATCAGTAAGAATCACTTAAATTCATTAAATAATATCGCTCTAATTACTTCTTTTATCTGTATGAGAGGTAATACCGTCATAAAAACACAGGTAGTAGCGACAACAAAGAGCGTATTTCTTGAAATTCCAGGAAAAATGTAACAGTTGGCAATTTTGCTATGAATCGTGAAGCTATAATAAAGCCATTTGAAGTAATATTTTTAAATTACGGTTATCTCTTAACGAATAGTGTTTATAATTTTGTTTAAAATTTTAAAACATGCCGAAAAGGAAATAAATTAGTGTTGAAACGCGTGCTCTGTTAGTAGCACAACATAACTTAGGCGTAAGCAATCGTGAAATTGCTAGAAAATCACATTTAAATCCATTTATTGTTGATTATAACATCAAAGAATACAGTGAAAGTGGCAGTTTTCTAAATAAAGTAAGAATTGGTAGACCAAGGGCGACAACATCAGCTCAAGATATTTCAATCGTGGTGTTTAGCAAAACGAAATAGAAGAAAAACAGCTCCAGAAATCGCCGCAGAAATCAATACTGTACTTCCGAAGCCGATTAGCGTGTCCACGGTTAAACGCTGTCTGCCGGCCTTAACGGACGAATTGCGATGCGAAAGCCCTTGCTTGGCCAAATTAATAAGAAAAAGAGGTTGCACTGGGCATGTGAACATCGAAATTGGACGGTAGAAGATTGAAGCAAGGTATTGTGGACCGACGAATCCAATTTCGAGATTTTCGGTTCGAGAAGATGAGTGGTATTTTAAAAACTTTCTAGAGAATTAATAGAAACAAAAATTTTTCACTGATGTATTTCAAAAGAATGTATAAAACTAATTAGTATTTTAACAGAATGCAAATACGAAATCCCTCAGCAGAAAAACAGCCATTGGTTGAAGTTAAAAAGTTATTTTCGAAACAGTATACAAACACAGCTGCTGTATGAAATAGATTCACAATCGATAATTCAATAAATGTATTGCATATCTGTTCCGCTTTAAAGATTTTGATAAAAGGAAAAATGGCGAACTAAATTAGTAAGATAAGAGGACCCGCTCCTCACATGTTACAAGTCGCATGTTCGAGACCTGTCAGGGACCGTGGCAGCTTTTCTAGTGGGCCCAGCAAAATTTCGTGTTACCATTGACATGTTGGGTTATAATTAACTGTGGTTCACGCTTTACAGTAAGGAGGTGATAGTAAAAATGTCATGTAACAATTGTTAAACACTAAAACTATCTAGAAACACAACAGCTGAAATGGTTTGATCATTTAGTAAGAATAAAAGAAGAGAGACCCGTAAAAGCTATGGGAAGCGAAATCAATGACGAAATGAACAAAAGAAATACCCAAGAAAACGTGGAATAGTACCATAACCATAAAGTATATATTGGAAGAAAGGCACATGGGGTGGAACGAAGCAAGCAAGTTGCCAAAGGCCAAAAAATAGTGGAGAAAGTTAGTGGTTTAAGACTAAATAAACATTTAATTTTACCCTTAACGGTAGAAAAGGTAATGTATAAAATGCGTTCTATTAAAAAAAGGGTTTTCGTCATACCAACTTAACGCACTATTATGCGCACCTCGTTAGCAATTTGAAAGCACGTTATCGCACGTGTATTAGGTCATTTTATGTCTAATCTAGGTACCAGAAATTATATCTATCGCATTTACGGAAAAATAATGGTTTCGGTAAATGGCGACGTTTTAAAAATAACTCTGACAGTAGTACCTCATTAGTGTTTGTCTCGGAATTTAACGGAAATTCCAAAAATTTCATGATATATAATATATTCCATTAAAAATATATATATTTTGGATAGATATGAACTTATGAAATACCTGCAGGTTTCCATATAATTTTAAACTATTCTCTTAATCGAACGTCATAACTAGTCTGGGCAAACAACGGTAACAGTCAGTGTAGTAGATATGTGGTGCGGAGTCGGCGATTATTTATTTCACGCGTTCACAGCATCAGTACTAAGTCTATGCTGTATGCGAGTAGTTCTGTGTATATGTAGGCTGTCGTAACTTATTTCGTAATTGTACGCTTATGTTTGCTTTAAAAATGTCGCAGTTAGGTACGTCGCGAAAACGACCAATGGCAGACACAGTTAAAAACTTTATAGTGGACATGCCGGACTTAATTTTTGATGGCGCTAAAATTCAATGTCTAGTTTGTAAAATCCCTTTAATGTGTTGATCCAGAAGCCATTGTCAACGTCACATCAAAAGCAAACAGCATTCTTCTGCAAAAAGTGGCATACGAGACCAAGAAAAATTTACATTTGAGTTATGTGTACTCTTATTTTATGTAATCTATCGTTTCGTTTACTAGACAAAGAAGCATCTGTCTCCTTCTGGAATAAATATGCGTACTGTAAATTACCTAGTCGGACATCGATACGAAATGTAGTGCCATTTGCTCGTGAACCTATAGAAAAAATGAAAACGGAATGAAAAGATAAAAAACTGTGGTTGCGTGTGGACGAAACAATAGATCGTGGCTAATGTAATGGTACGTACAATGGAACCACATCGACCGTCAACCTCCTTCTTACTTGCTTCCAAAAGAGTTATAAATTGCACTGCCGATGAGATTTTAAAGGTGGTGTTGAACTCATTGAACAAATTTGAAGTTTCAACTAAGCAGCTTTTAATGTTTATGAGTGATGGTGCCGCAAACATGTATTCTTTGGCTGATCTCTTAAAGAACACAGTGGTAACTTCTTACATGTAACGTGTAAAATCCATACTCTAAATCTTGCGGCACAAACGATTCCTACGTTTTCCACTAGTCAATGCATTGCTAGTACAAAGGCAGTGTTTCTAAAGTCCCCGAAACGTACCCGACTATTTCACAAACTGTGTCCTGATTTACCTGAACCACCACAGCCGATTGTTACACGTTGGGGAACATGGTTGCAGGCTGCGTTTTACTACAACAAATATTTTGATCAAGTAAAGAAGGTAGTTTTAAAATTCAATCCGACAGAAGCTGCAGCAATCAAGAAAAGCCAGGAAATATTTCAAGATAGTCCGGTTAAAAGAGATTTACAAACTATTCACAACAATTACTTCGGACTAGCGGAGGGAATAGAAAAATTACAAAATGTTTCGATGTCGCTAGTGGATTCTGTTCAAATTGTGGATGATGTTCACGCACTGTTATGCGCTGTAGAAGGCGAAACAAATTGGTGTGTAATGCGAAAATTTGAAAGTGTTTTAGAGAAAGACTCCGATTTTCTTATATTAAGACAAATTTGTGAAGGTGCGTGTGAAAATGCATTAAGTTGTTTCAAAGATTATTTTAAATATGCAAATATAACATCGCTAGATGTCGAACGGTCATTTTAGGCATTAAAAAACATTTATTCCGCACGTCGTACTCACTTGACTGAAGCAGCTGTGGAAACATATCTAATGATTCAAATATTTAGCAGATGTTATCTAGTTTGTGATTTCACGGAAAACTTTTAAAACGGTAAGTGTTTCAGCACGTTTTATAATTTATCTCTTACCTTCTATTTTATGTGTAAACTTTTATGCGCTCGCCACGCCTCTGGCGCATATTTGCCTAGGTTAGTCATAGCAGAAGCAAAAGCCGTTTCGAAAAATCTCCAATCACATAGGCACAATCTTTCAAACCTACGAAGGTGACTTATTCTGAATAGTTGCAATTTACGTTCCTAACTAAACATTGATAAAAAGTCAGTAAGATGATTTTTGGAATAAATCTTCTCATATGTGTAACAGGGGTGTAGTAGTAGTAAATGTATTAAACTAAAACGCAAAATACCCAGACTTGTATTTAACAAAACCGCAAACAACAATACTTTTGTTTATTCTAAAATGAGACATAAAAATTAACTAGCAATTACTGTTAGACGGAGTAACATATATGAAAACACTGACGACTGAGAAATCATACAAATATACAGCTTACACATTTTCCATTGTTGGTTTTCACCACCATTCATAGATGTCTCAATTTAGTTATTAGTTAAAGTTTATAAAAAAATTTGTAAAACTTCACGTTTTGTTTAACCAATCTGTTTTAATCTGTTTGTGCTTTCCCAATTTTCCAATTTTTTACATTTTTATACAATTGTTCTTAATTAAATGACTAGTAGGTACGTATTAATTTTAAATTTGACACAATCTGCCAGTGTTATATTTGATTGTAAGTAAAAAAAATTGAAAAGATTTTTCTCTCTTCTATTTACCACGTGTACTAATTTTAACTATAGGATTTTTTTAATAAAAAAAAAAACGGATAAATTAACTTAAATATTCATTAATTCATAATTAAACTAAATAAAAAGAATCTCTGTCTATTTGCATTAATAAAAAATAATGTTTTAATTACATTGTAACATAAAAATGTTTCTTTAGTACACTTGATCCTAATTTTAATTATTGACATTAGGTTTTCCATTATTGCAATTTTCTTTTATTGGATACCCTTGTAGCTGGCCTGAAGATGTGTTCTTGAACACGAAACCGGTCGCCTAATTTTTTAATACAAAATTTTGTGAGATCTGGACTACTTTTTCATTTCTAACTTTTATACAAAAATGTTTAGTCCTACAGTTCAAGTTCGCCAAGTAAATCAGTTAATATAACTTTTGTAATCAATAGCAATTTGCGATGACAGTACCACTTAGTAAACGTAATTTATAAATCTATGTAGCTGCTTTTTCACAACAACTAAATAATTGATTTTGCAACTAAAATTATTTACCACAATCAATGATTTATTATTAAACAATCGAGAGTTTTTCAACGGGTTTTTCGCTTCAACTTACTTAATTTGCTTCTCCGCAGCCTTAACTTTCGTATCCAATTCCATTTTGTCCTGGTTAAGCGATCCAATTTTTCCTGCCATTTCTTCGAGTTGAGAATTAAGCTGGTTAATATTTTCCTTCAACTTAGCGCGCTCCTGCTCGTACTGGTGCTTTAATTCCTCGTACCACCTGCGAATTAAAATTCATATTTGGTCGGATTAAAAAAGATAGTCCGCGATTGCGGTTGAAGGATTACTACTTTCTGCATTCGTTGACGCTTGCAGTGTGAACCGAGATGGGAATATATTCTTGCCTCTCCTGCTTGAAGTCGTCTTGCGTTTGCAGTAGAGTTTTGTTCTTCTCTTTTAGCGCAGCCACTTCTGTCCTGTTCTTGTAATATTCTTCGCGTAGTATTTTGTAGTCGCGTTGAACCTGTTCGACTAGGAAAAGATGTGTAATAGTCACAGAAGATTTTGCTTTTGAAAATCTAATTTATATACATACTAAAATAAATCCACTTTTTATAACAATATTCTAATATTTTTAAGTTTAAAAAGCTTGGATGATGTTTACTAACATGTTTTTGTTTAAATTCAGTTTTAAAATTACATCATAGATTTTGGGACTTCTCGAGATGCTATTACTCCTAGTGAATACCCAAGTATTCTTGCAACAAGTATTAGCCGGTGCACATGGTTTTATAGTGTATTTATGGTAAAATGTCAAAAACTTCATACGAAATCAATCAAAACATTCAGGCACATACATATAATGACAACACTATGTCATTACTTTGGCTCTATGATCAAGGTATTTGAAATGTTGTAAGTTTGTAGATTGATATAGTGTAAGAACAACGGCCATTTTTTTTAAATGTCCAATCGCCCGTTTTTTGGAGAGTGAAGATCCATGAATGCAATATTACCCTTAACAATTTACATCAATATCTCCGAAGCTATGAGAGATATTAAAAAATACCTTAGACAATTTCTTATCTGCTTGGAGGGAACGATATGATAGTGCCAATAGTTTTTGTCTAGTCACTACCCTTTCCGGAGGACCCGCCCCCTATTTTCTTTCAAAAATGTACATTTTGGTTTGCTGGAAAAATATCCATGTCACGACAAATTCATACATACGAGGGTCACGCTATATATTTTGAGATACAAGAAAACTACAAGTCTTTTTACGAAAATGATTTTATTTATGTTCAAAATAATCTCCTACTACATCAATGCACTTTTGAAACCGAAGTTTCCACAACGTAAAAGCGTGAAGCCAGTCATCTCTTGGAATGCTGTCAAAAAACAGATGAATTGCTTCATCTATCTCATCCTCCGTCGTGAAACGTCGACCACGTAAATGTTTCTTTAGGTTGAAGAACAACCAGAAATCACACATGGCCAAATCAGGCGAATAGGGTGGATGTTCAATGACTTTTACCTTATTTTCACGTAAAAATTCAACTGTCTGCTGTGCACTGTGTGACGATGCATTGTCGTGATGCAACATTAACCCGCGAATGTTGGCTGACTCAAGAACTGCAGGTAAACATTTTGTGGTGTACCAGTTTGCTGTGACTGTACGTTGATTTTCCAGCTTCATTGCTTTTACTAATCCGGTACTACGAAAGGAAACTGCGTACATAACTTTCTTGACAGCCCTTTGCCTTTTGGCCATTGTTGATGTTGGTGCATCTTCGTGGATCCACACGCGTCTCTCCTGGCCGGTAGGAATATCGTAAAATGGAATGTAAGTTTCATCACCTGTTACTATCTTTGATAGAATGCGATGTCCACCATTATTTAACATTTCCAATGTTTCCCGAGCGATTCTTAACCGCTCTGCTTTTTGGAAATCGGTAAGCGTGTGTGGCACCCAACGAGTAACAATTTTTTTCATCCGAAGATGATCATGTAAAATTGAATTTACTGTTGCGGACCCAACACCAAGAGTTGCCTCAATCACTTGATAGGTGCATCTTGGATCTTCGTCGATCATACGTCTCACACTCTCAATGTTTCCAGCGGTAACTGAAGAACAGGGCCTACCGGTACGTTCCCCACCACCAAGCGATATCCGTCCTCTTTTAAATTCGCTATACCAACGAAACATAGTTGCACGTGAACGACTTTCATCATCAAATACGAGTTGCAATCGTTCAAGACTTTGTTGTTTACTTAAACCGACCTTAAAATCGTAGTAAATCATTGCGCGTACATGTTCTCTTGACAAGTCCAGGTTTCGATGACAAATCGTACCTACCACGTTTACTTTATGACAGCAGCGACTCAACTGACAATCAGAGTTTACTACTTAAGGATGGTGGTATTTAGAAATGCAGTGTTGCCAGCTCTAACTTCTCTACTTTTGTGGCATCTCAAAATATATAGCATGTCCCTCGTATATATTAAACTTGCACTATTTTCTTTTAATTTAGAGAAAAAAAATCATAGCTGTAGCAAATGCAGTATTAGAGCACAAGGATACAAACTACAGCTAACTGAAAATATTTATTATTTTTTTATCATGCCTTATATCTGTGATCTTTCACGTGAAAAACTTTATCGTCAGAATGGACTTTGCAGATACATATCGTCGGACTAAGTTCAAAACCTCGTAAGTCCGAAAATGTACAAAATTGAGTAATGAGCATTTTACTGTTAAGGAGTTCGAATTCTACAGCATTTTAAAATCTGATAAGTCGTTTTCAAAAATAGCGACATCTGTAGGATATTATTAAAACATCGTATCATAAGTGGTTTCACAAAAATGAGACGGTTTTTATGCTCTCCTGCAAAATTACTAAAACGGGACTTACGAGATTATGGAATTAGGCCGACGATATGCGTATATATAGAACAAAACACTAATCCGTGCAGTTTAGTGTTTACATACAACCGTAAATCCATCCGTTATGCTGTTATCAATCGTGAATTAAAGAGGGCCAGGAAAGTCGCCGAAGAGGAACTGGGGGCCGAAAAAGAACTAATAAGGTGCAGAACCGCTACCTTCGCCTAATAGTACTAAGAGACCGATTCTCCAGTACTAAGTCAATTGCTGATCTATGGTTAGGTAATGAAGGTCATCCTGTGACCCTTCGAAGCGTTTATCGCCGAATCAGGGCTATCGGCTTGCAATCCTATCGATTACATCTTGTGTAACCACTTAAGGCTCAACAACGACAGCAATGTTTGGAGTGGTGTAGGTTGCGAATGCACTGGAACGGGGAGTGGCATAGGATGGTGTTCAGTGATGACTGATGAGGGTCAGTCTGTTGAAAGGTATGTGCACCGAGCCGTAGGAGTTGTGGTATGGGGTGCTATAACACATGGGAATAGGTCTCAGTTGCTTATCATGTGAGGCACCACCCAGCGTTACGTTGATGAGGTGGTAAAACCCCATATTCTTCCATAACTTCAGCAACTCGAAGACCCACTTTTCCATCAGGATAATGCCCGTCCCCACGTAGCGAGAATTTTTCTAAATCGGTTCGAAGAGGCCCATGTCAATATTTTGTCGTGGCTACCAAGATCTTTCGACCTCTCTCCAATCGAACACGTGAGTGATATTAAGGAAGAAAACTGAGGAACTTAATGAATCCTCTGCAAACACTTGAATACCATGAAGAATGAATAAGTATGGAAGTAATAGGGTGGGCAGCACATTGCCAATAAAAATAAAATTAAATTGTATTCATCTTTTGTTCTTTTTCTTTGAAAAAACCTTTCAATAGTTGTATGTTTCGGTCAAGTTTGGTAAAAAAATTCGCATCCCTTCATGGTGTTCAATTTCCATGCCATGTAGTATATTTTTAAAAAGGAAAACCTTATCCATAGTGTCGTCTATCAAGATTTCAACATGATATTTTAATTACTTTCAGAGATACTAATGGGTCACTAAGGCCAATGACCTTATACAAACAAGTAAAAGTTACTGCAGCCAGGGAAATGAGTATTCATGCATCCAACTATATTGGCATAATTTTGGAAAAGTGCTTCATAAGATACAATTTTTCTATACTTAAAGATAGTAGGTTAAGAATATATAAGATACCACATATTTTAATTCCAAAAATAAACAGCGTTTCACAAAACAAAATTTTATTCTAGAAATCTACAAATTATTGCTGGAAATAAGTATTCATACAGATATATACAAAATGATTTTATAAATATACGATTAATTTGTAATATTTGCAATAACCGCTGCTAGGCAACTTGGCATAAACTCTGTCAACTTATTACAAATATGCTCACTAATATTTTCTTATTTTTCCAATCATTATTTTTTTTTAATGCTCGATAAGATTAACATTCGGTGACCGTGAAGAATTTTCGAGCAAATGTGGTGTGCTGTAAAGTAATTAGTCCCGAACTAAATAAGAATTATGTTTTGAGTCACTATCCTGATAAAAGTGACCAGACGTGTTAAAAGCATTTTGTGTCAAATTTTCTTTTGAAATGTTTAAGTACTCGTGTTTATCCATTGTTTGTTCAATAAATACTACATTTGCAACTCCAAATGCAACTATACATCCGCATACCTTAAGGTTTCCTCTATCATGCTTCACCGTGAATGGGTTTCAAATTTTCTTGACTCAACGCAGCCCCTTCCTTTCGCCACATTAATACACTTTTATCAGAATCCCACAGATTAGATTTGCTTTTATCTGAAAAAATAATGATTTTCCAAAAATTCGTTGGTTTATCTATTAACGTTGGCGCAATTTCTAATCTCTCTTTTCTTTTTGCAGCCATAATAAGAGGTTTTCTACGTGCTGTTCGTGCATGTAAATCTAATTCGTGTAGTGTACTTCGTATTATTTTCGGTGTTACACATTTTTCGATTCTTTCTTTTAGTACAGTACTTCATAACGTTGAATTTTTAAACGGATTTGATTGGAATTTTTGAATTGTATTGAAGCTACTGTAACAAATTTCATTCAAAATGTGAGTAAAAAATATAGAACAACCATACTCTACTGCTATGAGCATGGTGAAATCTGTCAAGACACACATTTTCAATAAATTTTTGATTATTGCGGCGATGTATGTGTATATATTACATTTACTGCCTCTTAAAATATAGCGATTGAGTTGAAAGTCATAAAGTTTGATATCCTGAAATCAGAGATGCCTACATATGCCGCGATAGTAAGTTTCCTAGTAAAGTGAACCGCTAAAATACATGGACACTGTTGCAACGTTTGCTCGCTATAAAAGAATAAGGCCAAGTTGCGCGACGAGAATGAATCAGAATCAGTAAGAATCCAACCGCAGTCAGCATAGCATCGCGCTGGGCTCTAGCCATGCATTACATCCCCAGTTTATTTCTTTAATTGATCATCCTTGCCTTTCCCGCTCTTTCTTCCTTGGTTATTCCTGATTTGCTTTGTTGTTTGTTTGTGTCTCGAAATTGTATCGTAAAATAGTTTTCTTTTTAACCTTTAATGGCGAACGTTCCCAAAATGGGAACATTTTTTTAATTGTTATAATTAACAATCAGAAAAGTATATATCTATGTATATTTTAACACACAACAATTTTATGCAAATAGTATGATTAATTCAATACAAATTAGATTGTTTAATATGCTCCTATTTTGTTCGCCATTAAAAGGTTAATTATGTTCTTATAAACTAAGAAGTCGTTAAATAGTAGTACCGTAGAGGCAGTACTGCAAATAACTGCATATTTGAACATCTACTATAATAATAGATTCAATTGCACTTTTACACGTACAAATATGATGGATTTTAACATAAAATTCCATTAACTAGATTTAGAAAACATGTTTTTGTTTTTTAATTTGTATCTAAAAATTTATGTACTTGTTATGCGCTTACTATCATTTGAGCATTTAATATATTGGATATTTGGAAAAGAAAAAATGTAATCCAGTTATTTTATAACGAGAGGTTCTATTTATTTTTGGAACTCACTATTTTTCCTTTTAAGTTAAGGACGTTTTCTTTCCTTTATATACGACAATAGTATTTATTTGGAAATAATCAATGATTAAAATAAGATGTATTATGTATTTCCTGAAATCTGTGTAGAGCTGATACATGGGACACTGAGGGGTGAGGTGGGCGCTCCTACTACAGGCAGCAACGTTATTCACTATATGTATGGGACTAGTGCTTATCAATAATCTGGGCAAATATGCGGTAACTGCCAGAGGCGTGGCGAGCGCATACAAGTTTACACATAAAATAGAAGGTAGGAAATAAACTATAAAACGTGCTGAAACACTTACCGTTTTAAAAGTCTTCCGTGAAATCACAAACTGGGTAACATCTCTTAAATATTTGAATCATTAGATATGTTTCCACAGCTGTTTCAGTCAAGTGAGTACGACGTGCGGAATAAATGTTTCAAATAATCTTTGAAACAACTTAATGCATCTTCACAGGCACCTTCACAAATTTGTCCTAATATAAGAACATCGGAGTCTTTCTCTGAAACACTTTCAAATTTTCGTATTATACACCAATTTGTTTCGCTTTCTACAGCGCATAACCGTGCGTGAACATCATTCACAATTTGAACAGAATCCACTAGCGACATCGAAACATTTTGTAATTTTTCTATTCCCTCCGCTAGTCCGAAGTAATTGTTGTGAATAGTTTGTAGTCTCTTTTAACCTGACTATCTTGAAATATTTCCTGGCTTTTCTTGATTGCTGCAGCTTCTGTCGGATTGCATTTTAAAACTACCTTCTTTACTTGATCAAAATATTTATTGTAGTAAAACGCAACCTGCAGCCAGGACACAGTTTGTGAAATAGTCGGGTACGTTTCGTGGACTTTGTACTAGCAATTAATGCATTTACTAGTGGAAAACAATCGTTTGTGCTGCAAGATGTAGAGTATGGATTTTTCACGTTACATGTAAGAAGTTACTGCTGTGTTCTTTAAGAGATCGGCCCAGAGAACGCATGTTTGCGGCATCATCACTCATAAACATTAAAAGTTGCTTAGTTGAAACTTCAAATTTGTTCAATGAGTTCAACACCACCTTTAAAATCTCATCGGCAGTACAATTTATAGCTCTTTTGGAAGCAAGTAAGAAGTAGGATGACGGTCGATGTGGTTCCATTGTGCGTACCATTACATTAACCACAGAATGTTTTTGACGATCTGTTGTTTTGTCCACACACAACCACAGTTTTTTATCTTTCAATTCCGTTTTCATTCTCTTTTCTATGTGTTCACGAGCAAATGGCACTACATTTCGTATCGATGTCCGACTAGGTAATTTACAGTACGCATATTTATTCCAGAAGGAGACGAATGCTTCTAGTGAACGCAACGATAGATTACATAAAATAAGAGTAACACATAAATCAAATGTAAATTTTTCTTGGTCTCGTATGCCACTTTTTGCAGAAGAATGCTGTTTGCTTTCGATGTGACGTTGACAATGGCTTCTAGACCAACACATGAAAGGGATTTTACAAACTAGACATTGAATTTTAGCGCCATCAAAAATTAAGTCCGGCATGTCCACTATAAAGTTTTTAACTGTGTCTGCCATTGGTCGTTTTCGCGACGTACCTAACTGCGACATTTTTAAAGCAAACATAAGCGTACAATTACGAAATAAGTTACGACAGCCTACATATACACAGAACTACTCGCATACAGCATCGATTTAGTACTGACGCTATGAACGCGTGAAATAAATAATCGCCGACTCCGCACCACGTATCTACTACACTGACTATTACCGCTGCTTGCCCAGACTACTTATCAATGAATCCTTACCAACCCTAGTATGTAGTTATAGTACCTTTACGAATCTATTCTGTCATAATAATGGCAAGCATTAACACTTACATTTATACGTTGAATACGTATGAATACTTTTTTCTTTAAAATTTTGTATATGCTTTTGTTTTGCGTATTTTTTTGTAACCTAGTATTTATTCTAAAATTTAAAACATACATTTTTTTATCATAATTTAATTTATTTTCTATTACTGAATATTAACATTATCAAACTACTTTTCACAAAAAAATGTTTTAATATTATGGCGACAACGCCCGATGTATGAATACTTTTTTCCCTAACTGTATATCTATCCAGACCACAACAAAAATCTTGTCTATGGTAGAGTGGAATAGATTAACATACACATTCACTGAATATAAAGAAAGGGAAATGTTCCATAAGACTAATCAACCCTATTTCCTACTTCTTCAATATCTCAAACTTATAACACGATAACTTTTAATTTTTCAGATCTATACGATAAAATTACATACAAAGCAGTTTTCCATTTGCTTTGGGGAAAATACACGTAAAGTAGTGTTTTATTATTGTACTCACCCTTTTGTTCATAGTGCCTTACAACTTCATCGATCTTATCTTGCTTCAAAGCGCATTTCTTTATCAAAAGATCGTTCTGTTCCTTGGTAATTTTCAATTCTTTCTTTACATTTTCCAATTCCACCATCAATACTTTACTGCAGTCCTCGTCCTCGGTTAATAATCGATGCAAGCTCTCGTTTTCCCTAACGATTTCGCGCATTTTCTCCGTAAACGTCGCTAATTGCTGCTCGTACTCCTGAACGATGCTCTCCTTTTCTGCTATGGCCTCCTGGTAGGCATCCAGGAGGGGACCGAGAGTGTGCGAGTTGACTCCGCCCCAAGAAATCGGCGTGTGGGGGTGGTTTTTATGCGCCTCCGAGAGAATGTTCGTACTGTCCGCGAGAATTTGAGCGGAATTTTCAGCGCTCGTCTGCCTACCTTGATTGACGGAACGATTTGCGAAGTTAGAATTACTTCTGTGTAATTTCTGCTGATAACGTTCGAGTTGAACGTTAAGCCTAAAAGAAAAAGAAAATACCCGATGAAATGTTTTCGAACAGTGGGAGAGGTGGCAATAGAGACGACATTTCAAAATGGCGTAAAATCGCACAAAATAACGCTCCTAATACCATTATAGGATATACGTATGGAATTTGGAAAATATAATTTAGTACCGGCTTCAGATGTTGTAGTCTATAAAAAGAAGACTTCGGATTAGAATAATCAAAAACAAGACCATTAATACAATAGGATGTTAAAAATGGAATACCATTTTTTAAAAGGCATCCTGTATTCACTGTACTTTTTATGCACTAGCTATGAAATTGAGATAGTTTTGCTAAAATTTACGTGTTCAAAAATATCGTAGAAACTAAATAAAACAAACGAAAACAGTGTATTTTGTGATTGTTTAACATCGTAATAAAAATTTGAGAGTTAACTGATTGATATATAGATTTGGCGGATGAAGCGACACTCGTATGGGCGTTTTCACATTTACCGATAACAGGACCGACACGATCACGACACGGCGCCGATACCAACACGACACCATTCACATTTACCGACCAGTCGTCGATCGATCTCAGAGACGAGTATTTTGTTTTTATCTTCTTCATTGGTTTTATCCCAAAGACACTAATTCTATTAATGTAATAACATCTTAAACACAATTACTTTTAATGCTATAACAAATGATTTGTTTGAGCTCATAGAACGTTTTCACATTTACTACCGACGCGATAGCAGCACGACACCGATGGACATTAAATCTCGTACAAATAAAGGGAATCTTTTCTCACTTACCGACATGTTGGCGTCGTATCGTTGCAGTTGCCGATCTGTCAGTGGGTATCAGTCATCATCGGTCGGAGATGAAGAGAGACCTTTAGAGCTTTGTTTTTGGGTAGGGGCAAATTACTCAGAAAACAGAAGATTTCACAGAACTATTTTTTCACCGATAAATCTACATTTTGCATCAACGGGCACGTATCTATAGTCCTTACTGGGGGTAGGATAGTCCTAATTATATGATTAATAAAAGAAGTCAGTTGTATTTGCACATGCTGGTTTGTTTTGTAATTTTTAAATATGTACTTTAGAGAGGGAAGTACGTAACAACATGTTCTAAATACCCTACTCATTCTTCAGTTTTGGTCAGATGCAACAATCGCGTACAACGTTCGTGCTCAGTAACACGAGTGCTGACCGATCGCTTTGTTTCACCGATGAACAAGGAACCTGGTAGGCACCAGAGGCTTCCAAATGTTTGCGGTCTTTGATGGGAAAGTAGTTAGTAGGAAATTGGGTTTGAAGATGGTTTTGATGGTGTCCCTGAAGAGAATCTTGCTAGGGTAGATATGCTTGCTGACGGAAATTAGGATTAGAGGAGGGGATTTGCTGTGGAGAAGGGTTAGTGTAGCGATTAATGGTAGTTTGAATATTTTTCCTAGAATAATTATTGCGGATTAGAGTTTCAGTGATGTGGTTCAGTTCTTGAGGAAGCGAATTGGGTTCAGATAGGGAAATGGTACTTTGGATAAGAGAATTGATGACATCGCGTTTTTGGGCTGGATGATAGTGTGAGAAGCCATTGAGATATCCGTGTGCGTGGATTTTCGGTGAACAGAATGTTCCAGCGCACCTTCAGGACTCTGGTGTACGAGAACATCTAGAAAAGGATGGCAACCGTCCGTTCCGATAGGAAATTGTTTAAAGATTCGTGTCCATGAGGCCAGATGACAAAGATGTCATCAACATACCTGTAGGATAATAGGGCTTGTTGTTCGAACGCTTCCATAAAGATGTTGGCGACGATAGGAGACAGAGGAGATCTCATAGCTGCACCTGAAACTTGTTCATAGTATTTACCACGAAATTGGAAATAGGTAGAAGAAAAACAAGCTTCAACCAGGTCAGCTAAACCGTCCGGTTGGTCATTGGAGATGAGGAATCCTCTAATAATAGATACTGTAACCGGTATGGGAACTTTGGTGAATAAGAATTCGATATCAAAGCTGACAAGTAAATTACCCAAAACAATTTCGTTCAACGAATGAAAGAATTGGCGGTAGATTCCGGAAACCAAGAGTGTAGTATTTCTTAGTAACACTTTGGCGCACTGCGAGCGGAAAACGTACTATACATGAAACGAAAATAGCAAAAATTTTTTGTTCGTGATATCTATTGTCAACTCCATCCGTGGACATACTGTACATACATTAAGAAAAGCAATAAATTAGCTTAAATTTAAACTATATTTTTTGATTAAACAAATATTTTAAAAAATAATTCTGTACAGATTACAAGTTGTAGCACTTGCAAAACGCAGTAAATATATCAACTCTAAAGAAAATTGTTTTAGCCATGCTCTAAAATATTTCAATAAATTGAAAAATAAGGTTATACTTTCGGTTGATGAATTCTAACCAAAACTTTCGTGCTCGGTCTCATTGGAATATGAAAGTTGAACCAGCCGCGATATATCGTATGTGAATATGTGTGTCTTAATGCAATAACGTCTTTGATTTTTCGTGTTAACAGATATTCATACCTATACACACTGGTCTCTCTAAGAACACTATTCGGTACTCAGGGAATACCAAAACGACCAATGAATAAATTCTCGTTAAAATTACCCTATTATATAAAAATCCTGTACAAAAATACATGTAAGATTATAAATCCTGGGAAGAATTACCTTGCAGTGCAAATTTTTCAGGACAAAACTATTAGAATGTAATATTAAATATTACTGCGGTAATATTCAATTAGAAAAGAAATATCATTGTTGAAATCCCCATGAAGTGTAAAAACTACAGAGAACATTACTTAATAAAATGGTACTTCAAATACCAAGTGAAAATTATAGAAGTGGTAGGTAATTTTAAACTGATATACCTACTAACGCCTGATGCAAAAGTAGCTGGACATTTGAAAAATTGGCGTAGTAGGCTGTAGAATTTTTTTTACAAATGAGTCAAACGTCAATGTCTTGTACGAACGTTTCTCTTAAGCAGAAAATCGTTTATGTGTTTGTTGTAAGAATGAAAACTGCTACTATTGAAAATTTTCGAGAACGTATTTATTCTGCCCTTGGAAGATGGACCCCGGCGGAAGTGGTGAGACACTTTATAAAAGAAAATTTTAACCGGAGCACCATATATAGCATCATAAAACGTTTTTACGATGGCAAACCTACTACTAACTTGAAAAAAAGGCAGAGCGGAAAAGTTAAGTAAGGGTAAAGTTACAAAAATGATGGAATTGATGGAAAGCAAGAGTGGAATATCGCAACGACAAATGGCGGCAAAGTTTAAAGTGTCTCAGTCTTGTATATTAAGAAATTTGAAAAAAGAAGGTTTAAAATATTATAAAAGACAAAAAGCACCAAAATATACGGATAAACAAATGGAAATTATTCCGGTTCGCTGTAGGAAGATGAGGACCAATCTAAAAGTTACACAAAAAAATGTTGATCTTAGATGAGAAATATTTTACCTCTGGTAACACTAAGATCGCTGGAAATGCTGGATTTTACACAAAAAATAAAAACTCTGCTCCTGACAAAGTGAGATTCGCAGGTAAAGCTAAATTTGAGCCAAAAATTTTAGTTTGGATCGCTATTTCAAAAGCCGGTGTTTCAAGTCCTCTCATAAGAAGCGTGCGTGATTCAGCAATAAATACTGAAGTGTATAGGACAAAATGCCCACCAAAACTGAAGCGATTTATTGAAAGATTTCACCAAGGAGATGATATTCTGTTTTGGCCAGATTTAGCGAGTTCGTATTATGCGGAAATTGTTACCACATGATTAACAGAAAATAATATCGCTTTCGTCCCTAAAGAAATGAATCCTCCAAATACTCCAAAGGCACGTCCTATCGAAGATTTTTGGGCAGAACTTAGTCGGCTCGTTTACGAGAAGGGTTGGACCGCAGAAAACGAGAATCAGTTAGCACGTAGAATTAGCAATAAGCTCAAGCAAATTAGCCCATTTTAACCTAATTGTAATTGTAAACAAAAGTTCTAGTTTTAAGATTAAACCATCGCATATTTTCTAATAGTTTTTGATTAAAGTATAAAAAATGTTAAAAGATGTCCAACTACTTTTGTGTCTCCCGTTATATGACAATTTTTACATTACGCTTTGAAATTTTCCATTTGAGTAAACTTACACCAAAAATAGGTGGTAACAATTTTGCCTCCTACTTTTAGTGTAAAATTCCCCAAAATGTTAATTTATAGTGTAGACTTCTTAATGTTTAAAAATGAAATTAAAGTTGCTTACCGATATACTACATTTTTTAGCATATTTATATCTTCATTGAATTCCCTATTAGAGCTAGTCAATGATAGCAACTCTTTGTTTTGCCTTTCTATTACGTCATCCAGTTCCGCACATTTTTGACAATTACGGCGGGCTTCCAATTCGTTCTGGCACGCACGAAACTGTGCCATTAATTCCTGATATTGATTCTTAAGAAGCACATTCTCTTCACCGATTTCCTGATTCAAAACTTGTAAGGCGTTCAATTTCTCCTTGAACTTGTTGTTCTTCTTGTTAATGTAGACGTCCATCGATATGAGCTTCTCTTGAAGTTCATTGTTTTCACGACCTAACTTTTCGTTCTCCCGTATTAAATGTTTTCTGCTGACTTTCATGCTAATTTTGTCATCACCGGTCGCGCCGTAATTTTCGTCATTGTTTTCATTCTGTTTCGGTTCATCGCTTTGTTCTAATTCTGTCAATCGCTTCTGTTTATTCTTTTTCGGATGATTGGCGCCAAATGTTTTGCGTGCCGATTCATCTATTTCGCTTACGCTTCTATCAGATTGATGTACCTGAACGTCTAATTTTTTCCGGCGAGGCTTCACCGGTGGCTCGCCGAACATTGTACGGCTTTTTCGAATTCTCGCTAGGTTTAATAATGGAAACAGCATTGTTTATTTCTACATTGGAAGCACGACATTATAAATATAGACATTAAAAGGATCTCGCGAAATTGCTGAAAAAAAAACAGTTGTGTTAGTAAAGTTTTGGTAATTACCTGTTATATTTGAATTCACATCTTACTTAATATTTGTGTTTGCAGAGCTATTTCAATCAAGTTTGTAAATAAATTGAACACAAGTCATTATAAACACATAATATTTGCGGATACATTTGTTGGTGTTTGTATTATAGGAAATTACTTCACTGCACACGTCTCTACTTGTTGTATTTGTGTTACTATAGTTACCAAGTCTAGCCCTGAACACAATATGTATTACCATAGTTGAGATTAATCAGGGAGAGATGTCGCCAGCTTCCAATAAAGTAATTTTACTTTTTTATTTATACTATATTGAAATAAATCCACTGTTTTACATAGGATAATTACATTACTGTTATTGTAACAACCCATCGTATTTAATGTAAGTTTTGTTCACATCATGTAATACTGTAGACGATGTAAATTGTTTCGCAAAATAATGTACAAAATAACAATTTACACCAATATGACTGTATTGAAGTAAAATCCCATCGTGAGATATGTATATTGTTACATTAAAGAGGTAAAATAAAATAAAAAACCTGTAATACAAGATATGTTGTTACCTTTTTACTGGCTTTGGTGTAACATCACACGTTAGATAGTAATTTTACGGAGCTACAGAGTATCTATCCAATCAAAACGTATACGAAAAATAACAGTTTACAGTAGAATGTATTATTACAACTAGAAGTACTGTTGCTTTTATGAAAGTCTGGGACAACTCTTATGAGCTCATTTTGACGTTTTTTGAATGCTGTGACAATGACTTTAAAAATGAGAATCTTTTGTATTTTACCTAAAAGTTATACGTTATATCCGTTTATTTTAAAAACTGTTTGCTTTTAGCAAAAAATATATCAACAATTATTTTTAAATATACACATTTTTAATGAAAATCATATTACATTGATGGGGCATCATTATTATTCTACTTTCAATAAATAAGTACTGCACAATACTTGCTGATTTACGATCGACACTGACAGATAATTTGACATTAAATTATTTCATTGTCATATATTACAAGACATGTTAATGGATAATGTCATAATAGTATCATTTGTCCCAGATTTTTATGAAATCGCGAATCCTTTTTTTCAGTGTAGAGGTGCGAATGGGCCAGGACGAAATATTTCAAATGCGGACCGGGCCGGGTTTTTACGTTTGTTTTTTTTTATCGACGTCAAAATATGCGTTTTTCACCCTTCCGCCCATAAACATTCGGTCAAGTGTTGCAAGATAGGAACTAAGACAACTTTTAGAGTAAATGCATTCTACCAACTTTGATACTACGTCCTTGTTATCGTTATTGACATTTGACAACTTCCCACCTACCATCCACTGACTTTAAAAGCAAGTGGAAAACTTTGATATTTGGTGGCCTCACCATCATTCCATTAATATATCCATCACAAATCCAACTATCAACTAGAAACGTGTCGGCTGACAACTGACGCTATCACCGCCTCCATCTGGTTGATAAAAAAACGCACGCAATGAGACGAGCGGCCCGTTTGGATCGCCATTATCGTTCGGCCCGACAAGCCCGCTCGGTCCAACATTTTTTGAAATTCAAATTAATTTTTTCACCCTTATTTTGAAAAGACGTAATAAGTATAAATACCTTAGTATTTTCTTTCGAATCTAATAAATTAAGTACATTCATCATTTGATACTGAAAAATATATTAAAAAAAAAACTATAATTCACCGCAGCAGAAATTTTTGAATTTCGCGGGCAATTTAAGTTGGTAGTTCTGGCAATGATGAACATGTTCGTTTATTTCTTGGTGTATTACATGAGAATTTGTTCTCAATCATTGGAATTGCCAACTTAACTTGTCCTCTAATTTTTAAAATTTCTACTTGGGCATATGCTCACTTAGAAGGATAAATATTTCACGTTTAGGGCAGCAGTAGATTTCTCATTTTCTATTTTATTATTAAGTTCGCTAGTATTGGTGGCTACAGAAAGTGATTGTATCAGTACTGATAACAGTCCAGGGAATAGTACTGTAATGTTTTGAAATTTTACAATAAAAAACATTGATTTGAAAAGCATTATAAATTCTTTATCGATAATTTCATACGAAAAAATGTAATTCGCAACACTAAAACGGTGTTGTCATAAAGAAGGAAACATTTCTTCTTGTTTTAATATATTCCTGTTATGAGTGATGGGAAAAATCGTTTTTTTTAACAACAGTTTCAACTGTTATCGTTATTTTGAGATAACGGTTGCAAAATAACAGGTTTAGCGTTATTTCGTAGTCTACACGATAACGCATCGTGTTTCCACATAGCACATGTGCAACTGCTGATCTTGCAGCACGCTAAAATTTAAATTCAGAAGTTTTTTGTAATATAAATATTTTATTGCGTTTTTTTGCAGATAAATTGTAAACTGGTTAATAGATTAAAATAAATTAAGTAATAAACTGTTCACTGTTGTACTATCAGATTCACTGCAATCATTGTTACAGCAGCGTTTAATTTCCACCATTTTGACTGATCCTACTGTTGTTTTTCTTTTATTTAATCTTAGTTAATCTTCGAAATGCGAGAACATCTATGTGCTTAAATGCTATATAATAAATATAACGGTTTTATTTTTAGTTTTTATAAGTAAATTTTTTATATAATATCGGTCTTTTATTTTACATTTGATAATTCCAATACATACAATTATTTAGAAAATATTTCCATAATAAACGTCCGACGTCCGACTCGGATGTCGACTACCGCCGTAATAACCGTTCGAGAGGATATTTATGTAGGTAGATACATGATAAGTTATTTTTCTAGGGGAGTTGTAACTATTGTCTGTAATAAACAGCGGCTTCGATCAGACAGTCATAACGCCACGCAGTTGAGTACGCCGCAACGGCGGTCGATGATATGTTCACAATAGTCCGAAAGCAACCGTGCTATACCTGTTATTTTCCCAGCGAGATAACAGTTGCAACCGTTATTGGATCCATAAACTATCTGTTACTTGTTCGGATGAAATAAGTCATTAAAATTGTTAATTTTTTAATACTGATACAATATAAATGAAATTGATTTTCTGGAAATGCATTCTTTGAAGTCGGACAAAACGGGTTTGTTGGGTCGAACAGATTTGATGCACCAGCAATCGGCGAAGCCGTCCAGCCGAGGGGCAGACCGGGTTGGCAAACGTGACGGGCCGGGCTGGGCTCAGCTGACAAACTTTTCGGGCCAGGCCGGGTTGCGCTAATAAGACGCCCGTTTTCTACCCAATACCTTTGATCGGTGGATTCTACCAATGATAGTTTTACGATTGATTTACAAAGACCCGTCAACATGAAAAATCCACTGACATTTGACAAGTTCCCCACTTACCATCTACTGACTTTAAAAGCAAGCAGAAAAATTTGATATGTGATGGATTCTCTATCAATTCATTAGTACAAACAAAAACAATAACTCCATCCACCACAAGTCCAGCTATCGATTAAAACGTGTTGGTTCATAGCTGCCTCCATCCGGTGGATAAAAAAACTCAAAATGCCCACATCTAATCCTTACCCCCTATTTGCAGAACACTTTTTAATACTAAAATAAATTACTCACCAATTAAAATTTAATTCGTCATTAAATTAATTATAGTTTACATATACATTTTGAGCTGGTTTAATTCTAGAGCTCTATTCGATTACAGTGAATATTGCAGTATTCAAATATTCGAATTATTCGATTCCCAGCTAGTTTTAATACAAATTCAATTTTTTTCTAAATTTTTCTTTATATTCTTAGTCTAATTGTTATCTCCAAGTTATTTATGTGCAATTATTTACATTACGATTGTGTTGTATGCTGTATATTATAGAGAAAAATGCAAGGGGGTCAATTCAAGAGAAAGGTTGGAAATCTCTGGTTTAGAGAGTAACAATACAACCAACACAAAACATTTAGTGATTTCAATATTTCAATATGAATATGGACAGGAATCTTTCGAACAGCATATTGAATTTTTGCTTTGTTAAAAAACAACATACGTTTTCGAATAAACTCTTTATTTGTTTAAAATTATAAAATTACAAAATGTCTATAAATATGTATATATACAAATTACAAAATATGCATAAAATAATAAAATTGTATCTGTACTTATTCTATAAGTATTACGATCAAATTCTGATACAATAAAATATATTAACTTTATAATAAAATTAATAAATATTTACAGTAATACAAAGTATAATAATAATAGACTCTAATAAATAAAATGACTACAGAGGCACACATATAAAAGAAAAAACTTTGGACTTAGCACGTATTAATTTAAAAATTGATACTTTTGTAAAATAATGACTAAAATAATAAAATAAATTTAAGATTTTAAAAATCTTGGTCAAAAATGTTTAAGTACAATCATGTTAATCACCTTCCATATGAAGAATGGGTGTAGTATTTCTATTATTTTACTATTCTATCTTTTCTGACTTATATTTAACTTATTTATTTAAGAAGGCACCGTATCATAGTCTTATTTCGCATAGTTCTTATTGACCATCCATCATCTAAATTCTATCACTTTTTATTTTTAAGGGTATTTATGTAGTTGTTTATACAACATAGAAATCTTGGATTCTTAAAGTAGATAAATGTAACATTTTGCTATTTCAAATATGCATACTTCGACTTTCTGCAGTACATGTAGACTTACCCGAGTACATTACCATCGATGAACCGGTTTTCAAACCGTGAATCCTCTTGCGCAATGTTGCACCCTGTTGTCAGGCGGCGGATACTTGCAGCAGTAGCTTGAAATCACGCCAGCCGTGGCGAGCAAGAGGGAAATAACAGAAATACAACAAACAGCGCCGGAAGTCATGTCTGCCAAGGGTGTTCCAGGTTTCGGTCGCATGAAGAGGAGGACTAGTAGACCTGCACAGCTAAGAAGGCTGAAGACGCTCAACACGATGTAACCTATAACGTAAAGAAAGAGTATTTTATCATATGCGTGTAAGGAGAGTCGTATTACCTCCTCATTGGTATGCGTTTCGAGACTGACTTTGTGCGTTAATGGTTACTTTAAACGGAAACGCTTCCGTTGCTGTCGCTTTATTCGATTGTATGTGTTTGCGTATTAATTCTACATGGATGTAGAATTTTGGTGTTCATTTTTTACAATTGCCGGTTTGAAGGATATGATTGTCATTATTATGACGTAATTTTATAAACGTACATACGGACGAAATTTGAATATCAATGATTTCGTTTGTTTTTTTAATTAAATATAGTTGATCATGAAAGTCTTTGTCATCCCTATGACAAAGATTTTCATGGACGAAACCGAGTAATTAAAAATTACTTCCAATTACACTACAATTACCTAATTACACAAATTACAATAAAAAAATTCTAGTTTTAACATTCCATCACTAGATATTTCAATAAGTTGTCCCTTCATGTTTGTTGCAATCACAGCGTGCCGAAAAGAATTGTCTAAAAACGGATTCAGTATGCATCTGTAATCATCATAACTGTTTTGAATTTCTTTGGGGAAATAGTCGCAGAGCTGTTGCTTCAAGTTGTGCAAACTGATTTGCATATCTGCAAAAGCATGCTCAGAATTTGTCGCACTATACTTAGTTAAATCTTCCATGAGTTCTTGAATGCACTGGAATGAATTAAACTTCTTTTTCCCAATTGAAGTCGACCATAAATCAAGTTTTTTTTATAAATCCGTTAATTTTATCCGTGGCTGTTATTATATTAACATTGCAGCCTTGCAAGCTATTATTCAAAATATTTAAGTGTTCGAAAATATCAGCAAGGAAAGCCAGTCTAAGAAGCCAAAGGGGACTGGAAAATAGGTTCTCATATTCCGATGTTTCATCATGCAAGTACATCAAAAGTTCTGATTTTAACTGTAAAATTATTTTCAAGACGTTACCCCTCGAAAGTCATCTTACTTCTGTGTGATAAAGAAGATTTACATATGAGGAACCCATGTCTTCACAAATTTTTCTAAAAACACGAGTCTGTAACGCTTTTCCTTTGATGGAATTCACAACTTTAATAACACTTTTCATAACACAATCCATTTCAGGAGGTAAAGATTTTGACGCAATAACTTCTCGATGTAAAAAACAGTGTACCCGTGTAGCATTTGGCATTACTTCTTGTAATTTGACAATAATACCAGATCGATGTCCCGTCATAGCCTTGGCGCGATCGGTGCATATAGCAACGCATTTCGACCAGTCAATATTGTACTTATCAGTACTTTGCATAAAAGTGTCAAATAAACATTTTCCGGTCGTATTGGTCTCTAATGGCGTAGATGGTTTAATGATCTTTTTAAAAATTTCTCCATATTTAACAAACCAATAAATTTCAAAATAACCGATATTGCACTTAGTAGCTAACAACACAGCACACAAGTTGGAAATGATGCCTCGTCGCGCTTCGCTGCTTATATAAAGCCAATCTGAAACTTCCAGAAAGCTCCAGTGCCATCTAGCGCTCTCTCGAATATGGTGGAAACTTCCGTAAAACGCGAAGAACAAAGAAGAAATTGTGCTACTTGGTGATAGATGGCGCAGGTAGCAGACAGTCGCTAGAAATATTGGTAAACATAAAGTTTAAATCTTTCTTTTTTTACATTGATTGATCTTTTTAACATTGATTTTCAAATATAATTATATATTCAAATATATGTCAAAACATAAAAACAGAAAGATTTTTATATTTTTAAACTTGGTGCTTTACGACTAGGAGAAAAATGCCAGTAACAGTGGCGTAACTCCTAACAGTCGCCGTTTTATTATGAGGGGGCCTCGAACAAAATTCTTGCCTTAAGGGGGACCCACTGAAAAAAATGTTTGAGAACCACTGGTTTAAACCATTACGTTTTGGGGTTGCAACAGTGACGTCAGGACCGTAGTAGTTTAAAACGCATTCATGTTTACAAACCAATTTACTGAGGACGTTTTAAAATGGATTCGAAGAACAGTGATGTGGAGGGGGTAAATTACAAGTTGAAATGTGAGGTTAAAGCAATGATCATTTTTACAGATGATGATTATGTTAAACCAGCTGATAACTGGTTCGAAAATACACTCAGGTGCAAAAGATTCGATCCCTTACTTGCTTCATTTTTATTTGTACTTCTAAAACTCTGAGTTTGCAACATGGTGTACATAAATTTAGACTGACACTCTTGTTATTAAAAGTTTGCTGACTTTTTGTTTTGCATTTTGCCAACAGATGATGAACGATGTTTTTGTTAACAAATATGTTAAAAAGCGTTTGAAGCTTTCTAAAAAATGTATTTAACTCCAACGGATGCAGCCAGGGCAGTAGTTTTAGTTCAAGATGACCGTGGCCAATATTATGGTGCTCAGGTACTAGACGTTACTTGTGCAGCAGTCCAAAGAGCCGTTGTGCGTTTTAATGAAACCGGCAGCTATACTAGGAGACCGGGATGAGGCCGTAGAACAGCAACATCCGAACGAGACGATCGATTTGTGGTTTCTTCAGTTTTGAGGGACAGGCATCTGACTTCGGTTTAGGTGGCAAATCGACTAAGCGAAGTAAGAAATATACATGGACAGTTCGCCGACGTCTAGCCGAAGCTAATTTAATGTCTAGAAGACCAGTCCAATGTCTACAGCTATCTGTAGAACATTGTAGAGTTCGATTAGGTTTTGCCCAACATCACGAAAACTGGACTCACGTCGATTGGAGCAACGTATTATTCTCGGATGAATCCAGATTTTTCCTACGATCACCAGATGGCCAGGAAGGAATTTGAAGAAAACAGAGACAGCGATTTGCTCAATGCAACATAGTAGAAAGAATTAGCTACCGAGGAAGCTCCGTTATAGTTTGGGTTGGCATAAGTAATGAAGCCCGTACTGAATTGGTGATGGTTGATGGAGGTTCTATGACGACAGCAAGGTACATAAACACCATTTTAGAAGAGCACGTAGTTCCTTTTATTCCATTTATAGGACTTAATTTGATTCTTATAGACGATAACGCACGTCCGCACCGTGCTCGTATCGTTAAAGAATATTTAGGTGAAGTCGGGATTGTGCGTATGAATTGGCCAGCTTGCAGCCCCGACCTCAGTCCAATAGAATATTTTTGGGACAGACTGGGAAGACAGATTCGAGCACGTGTACCCCGTCCAAACAACTTTGCTGAATTTGCTGCGGCGCTTCAAGGAAAATGGGAACAACTGGACCAAAATGATGTTCAAAATGTGATTATGTGTACTTCCGGTTGAAGACAAATTTTTCAATTCAAGATGGCTGACCACTTCTGTGTTGAATTAATAGCGCCCTTTTGGATTATGTTAATATGATAGGCTCCAATGCCAATATGTATGTGGGGTTTTAGGGGTGGTAACCCCTAACTAGTTTTGTTATTAATGTTTAGGGAATCAATATGGAACAATGATCTCGCTTTTGCTTAGATCCAATGATTGATAACGGAGATTTACGCGGTTAGGTCTAGATTCATTATTAGCAACTAAGCAATTTTAATGATAGTAGTGATCGAAATATTAGTAATCGAATAAATTTTACAATCGAACGATTCAATGGATTAATTTGATATCCACAAATTTCAAAATAGTACCGGACAAAAATGATGCATTAAAAAATAGTTGTCGATACAAAGCATTTGCTGAAACTGTATTCGATTAAATAGTGTCGAGTGAAAATAGTAGTTAATAAAAGTAACGTTAGAAAACAATCGATAGAACTGTCGAATGAAATTAGTAATCAATCAAACTTCGTTTGAAAGTAGTACACACCAAAAATATTAGTTACTTTTACAATACAATTTTTTGTAGTAACCTTTTCGATTATTACTTTTGAACGAATAGTTTAATTGACTGCTATATTTTTTGATACTTCTAATGACTACTGTTTTTTAACGAATAATATGTATTGATTACTATTTTCATTGATTTTTGTCGACTATTATTTTTAAACAATGATTTTTGTGGGCTACTATTTTTAAAATCTTCAGATAAAATTATTCGCTTGCAAAATTATTCGATTACTATCATTTAGATCGTTAGAATCATTCTGTTTCGTCAATCAGTAGTAAGTAATGATGGACAATATTGAGTGAATTCCTTCCATTATTAAAATATCGCGGCTATTTCGAATAATACTAGGAATTCGATGTTGTCCATTACCACTTATTACGTACTTTGTTTAGGTGTCTGGGCGAAATTTACTCAGTTAAAACAAGACCTGGGTGAAGCACTTTAAGAGAGTGCTTAAAATACCAAGCACCGAGCCAGAGTGTTCTAAGATGACAGTTATCAAATATTTCCATTTGCAAAAATGCTTCAATTAACAAATATAGTATTTGAAAAAGTAAAGCACCAGATATGAAGTACTGCCACAAACTGTTTATTGTAAAGTATCCACTTCGTAATGGTTCAAGCAAAAGCAATTGAAATATTAGAAATAGGGCTTCAGCTATTTTACAAGTGAAAGATGTAATTTTCTTAAACATCTCGGAAATTTGTTTAATTTCCGAGATGTTTTTAGTATTTAATTGTAATATTGCAAAAGAAATCGTTCTTAATTAAAAAAAAAATTAAATGATAAAATAATCAGATTACATTTTTTCGTTTCCAAATATCCGATTTATTAAATGTTCAAATAATAGGAAGTGCATAACAAAAACATACATTTTTAAGTGTAAATTGAGTTCTGAAACAAAAACATGTTTTCTAAATCTAATCTCAGGAACTTTATATCAAAATGAATCGCATTTGTATGTGTAAAAATTCAATTGAACTTATTATGACGATAGATAATGCACAGATATTCAAATAAGCAGTCATTTGCAGTACTGCTAGTAACGTAGAACCATTTAACGACTTCCTAGAAAGAACGTAATTCAAAAGAAGCTATTCAACAGTATAACTATGAGATACAAACCAAACAAATCAAAAATAACAAAGGAGCAAAAGATCGAGAAAGGCAACGACAACCAATTAAAGAAATAAACTAGGGGTATAGCGCATCACTTGACTAGAGTCTAATGCGATCCTCTGAAGACAGCGGTTAGATTATTACTGATACTGATCCATTCCCCTCGCGCAACTCCCCCTCTTATACTTTTAGAGCGAGTAAATTTTGCCACAGTGCCCATGTATTTTAGCGGCTCACTTTATTGCGGAACTTTCTAACATGGTATATATTATATTGAAAAAATTACAGTGCCAAACGTGCAAACATTATTCTTTATTTACTTTTCTTGATCTTCTATAGACACCTCTGAAACTCCTTGTAATTTGCTGGTGAGCATGATTAATCAAAAATAAGATAATAGAAGCGTCTTCAAAGCACCCGCTTTATGTTTAAGTATTAAAAAAATGTTCCTACTGGCAAAAAGAATGTTGTAAAAGCGTATTTCGCAAATTATTGCTGTTTTTTTTTATTTTCTACAATGTTAGAGACTTGGAAATTACTAAAATAAATCATACCTGAAATATAATTCCTGTTTGGTAACCAATAACAATTCCTTGTCCTAAATCCCATCATTCCCAATATCAAACAGGTGAATCCGGCTACCGTTCCGAAATCCAAGTAATACAACCTGCCCATCAGCGAAATCATGTACAGGCTGAGTCCGAAGCTAACGCCACCGCACAGCAACATCATGACAGCTGCAACGGCCAAAGTCGCCTGAACAGGTGGTTTGATCACGCTTAAATTCATCCACGACTCCGTCTTCTGAGAGAAGGTGGTCTCACTGTAGACCGACTGCACCGGGCTAGAGCAGATGGGTGCCACGATCGCCGTATGCCTCTTGTTATCCTGATGGTGGTGACCGGATTGCCTCGTGCCTATAGCATAGTTCAGTTTCTGTTGCGCTCTGGAGTTGGATCTGATTATTTTCGGAGGCGTTGTATTCGGCGTTATCAAAAGGTCTCTTTGATGTTGCGACGAAATATTTTTACGAGGAGATTGAGGACTTAAGATTCTTTGAGAGCTTGGTGGGTTTCGAATTATTTGAGCTTTTCTTGGAGTTGAAAGGAGTTCGTGTAGTTTTTGGGTAGCAATTGGATTGCCTTTTCTGGGCGAAACCATTTTTCTAGCTTCAATACTCTGTTGGGTAGTTTGGCGCCTTTTATCTGTAAATTCGTTGTACGGTGGCGGTTTTTCTTGAGGTGGTTGCGGTTCTATATACTCATAACGATCAGCTGCTTTTATATCATCATTAGTAATTATCGCGTAGCGATGATTAGGGAGATCTTCAATTGGTACTAAAGCATACCTACTACTGCTATTGGTACTATCACTTTCTTTAGTTGTTGGTATCGTTGCGTATCTAGATCCCTTAGTACTTTCCTGCCTTTTTAATGGAATATATTCACATCTCGGCTTATCACCGTTCGGCTGAATCTGCTCATATCTATTGACGTTTTTATCGACATCATCATCGATGTATTCGTATCTGTGATTAGATGTGTAGTTGGTCTCTGGCGGTGTTGAAACTATAACAATTTTCTTCTCCTTTATCAAGCCGCTGTCGTCCACAATCATTTCTTCGTAAAATTCTTGTTCCTCGTAGCAACCGTTACCGTTTTCACTGTCCCTTATTCTAATTCTACTTTGGGCACCAACTGGTGGATGACGTACACTTACGGTTTTCGTTCGGGGTGGGCTTCGACAATTTTGTTGTTGCTGCTGGTGCGGATTGTAATACTCACTTTGCTGACAGAAAGCCGGATTTGTGTAAAAATTTTGCTGATTGTTATTGGCCATATTTAACGCACTAAGTCACTCTCATTTATTCGTATATTTTAAGTCACTAATTTGCCTTGTCTTACGCTCGTATCATTATCGAGTTAACGTTCGCATTCGATCTTTATGTACGGCAAGCACTGCGTTCCATTGTGTTGCGTTTGAACAACTGATGACCGGCGTTTTCGTAACGGTAGAAAGAAGGCAGCTGCATATGTTGAACGTCACATGGGGTACAACAGGACCAAGACACATGGCCGTACTAGTGGGTTTCTAAGGAGGGGTTCCCATATGTGTTTATATTGGCGAATATCTCATATTGAGCTCCTTCATGTATTTATACAAATGCTTATTGTGTATTACGAAACCGAAATAATGATTCTAATATATCTTTCATGGAAAAATATTACATCTAAGTCCATATTCCCTGAACAGTTTTGGTATTTATTTTTGATTTTCAAGGTACTACAGATTCAGATTTCAAATATCGTGAGGTAAACGTATTTTTGTAAAAATTGTCTCAGCTGCTGGTAAGTAAATATACTTCCGGTACGGACATAAAAATTGTATCACAATCTCACTTGTGTATTTAAACTTAAGCAAAAATTTAAAGAAAATGTTCTTGAAAAGAAATAATATACTATTCTATAAATCATGTCGTATATAGCACACGCTTGAGGAATTCCAAGCCGTTGCCATGCTTAGTTATCGCATTACGATTACCACACATTGACTTGGCCTATATATTATGCAGAAGTGTGTAATATGAGTCCAAATATCATCGGCGTCATATGAAAATTGCCCAAGTCTAAAAAAGGAAATTTTAAAGGGGACGAAAAAAACGTTTCAAAATTGGAACACTTTATCCACATACATTTTTGTTAAATAATGTTTAAGCTAAAGTTCTACGAGGACGAATCAAATAGTAACCGGACTTTTCTTTTTAACGCTCCCTAGGTGAAGTGAGTAACGTGACGTGTTGATATATGTTGGATGGGGATGTAAAGTGGAGGGGAGTAAATCGGTTCGGTTCGCCAGAGCAGATTGGTTGTTAGTAGCATCATGTCTGAGCAAGAGGTGCACACGTCTGTTGAGCAACGCATTTTTATTAAATTTTTGTCGCGGGAGGGCGTAAAACCTGCCGAAATTTTGCGTCGTTCGCTGAAAAAACGCTTTCAAGAACCCAAGTCTACGACTGGCTCAATAAATTTTCCGATGGCTGAGAGTCAGTGCAAAATGAGACCCATGCACGCCGACCGCGGACAAGCACCAGTGAGACGAATATTCTTGCGATCCGTGAGATGCTGCGTACTACTATCAACTGCTTGATGAAGTGAACTGGCCTATCGACGAAAAAGGCGAGACATGCCTATTCGAAGTGCGATTCTGCCCCATGCCAACGCTCGGCTACACACAACTGCATTTATCCAAGAAAAATTGGACACAATTTATTGGGAAACACTGGAACATCCACCCTATAGTCCCGATCTGTCGCCGTGTGACTACCACATGTTTTGGCCACTCAAAGAAGAACTGGGAGGTCATCACTTTGACGACGACGAAGGTGTGGAAACGTTCGTGCGCAATTGGTTACAGACGCGATCACATTCATTCTTTGATGACGGAATTAAAAAATTTCCGATTCGGTGGGAAACATGGGTGAATAAAAGAGGAGATTATATAGAAAAATAAGGTGTATTCAAAATTTTATTTACTGTACCAATAAATGTTCTAAAACAAAAGTCCGGTTAATATTTTATTCGCCCTCGTACATTACATACTGGCAATTAAAAAAATATATTGTCTACTAAAAAAAAATTTAATGGAGTTAGGCAAAAATCATAACTAAAGACAATTTTCACATCGACGCAGGAAACCAATAAAATTAGAAAACACTATTGTTTATTTGATTTTTTATTTTAAAAGAAAACGAAGAATGAAGAAAATTCTTAAAACGCAACTTGGAAAAAAAAAATAATTTTTATTATTATGGGATAAGTATATTCACCATAACTTATTAGAATCAGAAATAGTTACACAGTTAATAACTATCAATTTGTTTACAAAAAAATATTAGCTAATCATGTTCAAGAACATCATACGAGGGTTGCCTTTTATATTTCGGGACTGGACTTAAAGTTACTAGATATATAAAGTACCGCAATTATCCGCCATTTTGGGACAAAAAGATGCGGGAACTTTAAAATGTAAAGCATGCAATACATGAATGATTCTCCAACAATTTGTTCTTTTGTATCAAATGAATAAAGCAGTGATTTTAGAAACATGGATGGAAATGTTCTGAGCAGCATGTAATGTGGTAAATATATTTATAAAAAAAAAAACAGAAAAAAACTGTAAGATGTATACATATTTATTTTAAACTTATTACATTATTGTTATAACTACATATTGTAATGGACACGGCCAAACATCCAATAAAATACATTACTCATTAATTAAAAAGCTTACTTTCAGTTTTGACAGTTCAAACACTTCGTGCAAAATACCTGGTTGAAATTTCATATTTCTTAGACGATGTTGAAGTGTTCTTATACTTGGATATGTTTTTGTCGACAAATTTCCTCATATCCTTCAGTACCGCAAGCCATACATAGCTTTAATGCTTTTGTAATTGTATCATCAGACCATGGAGATCCTCTGCTATTATATGTTTCAAGATATCTTAAATGATCTGCATTGAATATGTTTCCTAAAATTATTTGAATCTTTTTGTTGTAATTTTGTTTCTAATCTATGGCACTTTTGCAATGCCGCTTTTAATTTTTGTTTTAAATCGGCAACTAACGAAACAGTATCGTTTGCTGACCTTTCCATTGCCTCCAACATGTCCCACTCCTCAATTTTGTATTGACTGTCATCAATAGACATATCGCTTGTTGTTTCATTTAAAACATATCGACCTCTCATAATTCTTTACACAACACCCTGGCATTTTTAAGGTTTTAATCAGGGAAATGAAAATGTGTTGATAATTTTAAAGACGTAGTACCTATACAAAATAGTATTTTATATAAAAAAAACTAATTAAAACACGAAACAACAGTATAGAACTGAGCAGAACTTAATTAAAGCGAATCAGAATCATAAATGACAACCACATTAAGATGACGCGAACTTCAAAAATATAGGTTAATTTTGCCGTAGTCGACAAAATATTTTGGTGAAATATTGAAACCACTAAAAAGTCACTAGAGAAGCCGCCATTTTGGGGCAAGAATATGGTTTTCTCTTTTTAACACATTGGCCTCATAAATTGCGGTACTTTATATATTTAGTAACTGTAGACTGGACTATCCTGATGCTGCCATCTACCAGCCGACGTCCCTATCGTAAAGTTCGAGTTTTTGTCGGTAAACTTTACTCAGAACGGTTTGACGTACAGGCGTCATTTGTATTGTTTACAGTGAGTTGAAAAATTCAACTCGGTAAAAACCTGAAATTAAGTCGTGAACATTTCCGTGCGATAATTTTTTACAACCTTCGACGTGGATTATCGCAACAACAGTGCATTGATGAACTGAATTCGACTTTGGCGACGAAGCACCATTAAAAACCACCATATATCGGTGGTATACGGAATTCAATCGTGGCCGTGGGTTCGCTCAGTGACGAATTTCGTGAAGGTCGTCCTAAATCGGTTGTTGCTCCAGAAAACATCGATGTTGTGCGTGAACACATATTGCGGGATCGTCATGTGACTTATCGTGACATAGAGACATCCTTGGGCATTAGTGGGACCAGCATACATTCAATATTGCATGAACATTTAGCCATCAAGAAAAATTTGTTCGCGTTGGATACCATATAATTTGACACCAGCACAAAAAGGGCTCGTGTCGATTGGTCAAAAGAAATGCGCAAGAAATGCGATTGCGGTGTTTCCAAATACGTCTATGACATCGTTACAGGCGACGAATCATAAATCTATGCATATGAGCCCGATACTAAACACCAGTCGAAAGTATGGATTTTCAGAGACGAGCCAAATCCAACAAAAGGTGCACGAAGTACTTCGAAACAAAAGGTCGCCTGTTTTTTCGGAAAAACCGGACATGTGGCAACTGTACCGTTAGTGCAACGTCGGACGGTCAATTCTGAATGATACACAACTATTTGTTTGCCAGAAATCTTCGAAAAAATTAGGGAAACCAACCGCCGAAGACGAATCGTTCTCCACCAAGACAATGCGAGTTCTCACACATCGGCTCAAACAAGAAAGTTTTTGAGGACCGAAAAAGTCGAATTGATGAGTCATCCGCCGTACAGCCCTGATTTGGCACCCAATGACTTCTTCTTATTCCCGCATATCAAAAATAAATTAAGAGGTCAACGTTTTTCAACGCTTGAAAAAGCGGTTGATGCGTTTAAAATGGATGTTTTGGCGGTACCTCCGTCGGATTGGCAAAAGTGCTTCGAAAATTGGTTCAAGCGCATGCAAAAGTGTATAGATCTTGATGGGGACTATTTTGACAAACAATAAAGCCATTTGCGATGATTAATTTATTTTTTTGTTTTCTATTCCCGAAATATAAAAGGCAACCCTCGTAAAACTTATGATAATTTTGTTCCATTGTGCTTTTTAACAACTGAAGATGATTGTATTTCTCTTGCTTAATCTTTAATTTACCACAATATAGTCGCGGTAAAGTTTGCATTGGTATCATGGATGTCTTTTGTTTAATCTAACCGGCAAATCTTAGAACTCATCAGAATGTCGGAGTATACACATATTTTCAATTGACCCCTCAAGCGTTCTAAGATCTGGAGCAGTAGGATCGCCAGTCTTATACCCAGAACGAATTGAATTTACAAAATTAATTCCAGAGAAATTTTTAAAGAAATTATGGTGCAAATACTGCACTATATAGGGTCTTGGATGGAGTCTAGCTGTTTTTGCAATCTGCTGGCACGTCGATCACTCTACCTGATACTTTTAGCAATTTTTTTCCTTGAAAAGTGAATAGCTCAAAAATTTCACTTTAAGTATATGGTATATCCTACAAATTTGTTCTATTCTTTGTCAGGAAATTTAAAAATGTTATATTATACTGGATGTTCCATTTAAATAAACAAACTTAAACAACGTACCAGAAAAAATTAACATTTTGTATCCTTAAAAATGATTTTCGGTCATAGATCACTTGATTCGAAACAACTTTTGTTCCAAACACTTTTCCATTAAACGATTAGATAAGCTGTAATTTACCGCATACAGATAATTGCCGCACCCGGTATAATATATTTGTATGGAATACTCTAAATTAAATACTCTTTTGGGGCAAATGTAACTTTGGTAAAAGATGAATAATAATAATAATATTCGGCGGAATTATTAACCCTTTTCTTTATTTCTATCCATTTGTTGTAAATGTCAAAATCATGATGTTCATGATGCTATGAGGGACATCCTTCTAGAGGTACATATGTACAACATACATCACAGAGGCTTTAGACTTACACATCCCCAAAAACACCCTCGGATAAAATATAGATCTTTAGTAGTAGGGGGTGGGGGTGGAGGGGTCGGTATGTATTTTATGTAACAGTGATGTAAATGAGCTGCCCAATGGTCATTGATTGCCAGCACATTCGCTAAAACAAAGATGTGAAGCGTATATAGCTAGAAATATAAGGCGAACACCTAAAACGTTTTCTTTCAGCTTTACGTTTGTAACAGGCAGGGCCGTCTTAAGCCAAGTGAGGGGCACCTTAGGATAGGTATTAACACAAACGAATAACATTTTAGTTAGTATAATTTATTATTTCAAAATTTGTAAACAAATGCGAACATATTTAAAAAATCTATAGCAGTATAAGAGGTGTTACATAAGCTACATTCTCATTGGATACTTTTTTTTTTTTTAAGAAAATTGTGTTACAATGCACATTTTCCCAAATATCTTGAAAAGTGCTCATTTAAATGCGTAATGAATACGACACTATTTTTGTTTTTTTGCAAGAACAATTAGATAAGAAAGAGAAACATTGTATTAACAAAAAGTTTTGACACTTTTTCCATTCAAAAGTTTAGTCGTAATTGTCGGGCACGCTCTATAATGTTTTCGAAAAATTAATTCGGTTTTTAATAATACACTTTACGGTCAACAGTTTTGTAAAATTTCAATTTTCCAAGTTAAACACTTTCCGTTGTAAAACTTCACATGCACTCTCATGCAACATCTGACAAAAATTTTCAAAAAATGCAAATATTTCAGATATGGTTAGAAATAGCAACATAGTTCTTTGATTAAACAAACCTTAAAATTGAACTAGAAATTCAAAAATGTAATCATATATAGGCTGTTCTATTTAACAAAGTTGACAGCTACTTCCGGTAAAACTGGAAGTCGTAGATAATTGAAAATATTTTAGTTTAATAGTACATGTAGGTTTTATTATTTTATCAAGTTTTTAGAATTGTTCAGTGTATGTTCTTTCATATATTGATCGATGCAGTTCCTCGTGAAACACCTGTAGAGTTAAGGAATCCATGGTGGTTCTGTGTGAGTCATTTATAATTAAGGAAGGCAGTAATAATGATATATTTTCATGAAACTCTATTTAATACAGAAATGTGACCGGTTGTGTATGCTCGAAACCGGCCGCATTTTTGTATTAGAGTTTTGTGAGAATAAACCATTATTACTACCTTCTTTAATATCTGTAGAGTTATAATCCTCAATCGTCAAGAGGTTATCATAGAAAAAGAATTTTCCGGAAAGATGGAAAAGGTTGACCCTATTCCACGACACCCGCTAGTTTGGAATATCTAACTCCAAAGAAGGATGTTCTAACTTCTAACTCTTACAGAATTCGAATTAAAAATGTGTTATCGTTGACAATATTTCGTAGGTAACATTCCCATGTACACTAAAATAAATGTGCAAATTGGAATACCATGAGTGCTTTTTTTGGTTAATTACATTGTGCTAGTTGCAAAATGCAACAAGCTGGGTACCTGGGGGGTAAGCCTAATTCCAGAACTCTGAATCCAGTGGTGCCAACCGTTTTTAACCGTTTTCAATTTCAATTTTAAAATGTTGGGCCCAAAGAACGTTCTGAAACATTCTGGAATTTTCTGGAAAATCTGATCAATGGCCGAAGAGCTTTCTGGAAGAACCTTCCATGGACCATTCGCGAACCTTCTAGAAAGTTCCATACCCGAAAATCATCGATTTAGTGCAATATAATGACTAAAAGTGGAAAATTTGTGCCGACTTAAAAGTGGTGGCTCTTAAGAGGTATGGAAACGGGTTGTATCAAAAATATGTGCTACATGTACATGTGGAATACCCGTATTGCCGGCGATCAATATAACGAACGGAGCTGGCCTCTACGTGAGGAGTTTAGATTGCGACAAAACAACATTATTGAGATTCCACTTGTGCCGATCGAAAAGGTTTTGTTACCACCACTCCACATCAAACTAGGAATTGTTGAAAATTTCACAAAAGCATTGAAAGCAGAAGGAAATGCATTCAACGAATTGCGTCGTACTTGTCCATGGTTAAATGGGATGAAAATAAAAGAAGGTAGATGTCTGAATCTGAATGTTAATCTATTGAAATTTCATTTTGTATTGTATTTATTTTACAGGAATATTTAATGGAGCGGACATTCGTCGATTGATGAGGGACAGACGATTTGAAAATTCGTTCATTGACATGGGGATTGTGTGAAAGGGGTTATTGGCAATGTTCTCGAAATTCATCGATCCGAAAATCGGCGCATACTAATTGAAGACATCGATTGTCATTAAAAATGCATTTTTTGCATTCGCATGTAGAAAAATTCGCCGAACAATCACCAAACGAATCTGATGAAGATGGCGAGCGTTTTTATCAAGTGACGGTGAGGCTTGAACATTGGTACAGCGGCAAAAAGCTACATGCTCTTTTGGATGACACTTGTTGGAATTTACAAGGAGAAGATGACGATACAGAAGAATCAGAGAATGAAAAAATCAAGAAAAATGTCCTTTTTTTGCAAAAAAACTATGAAAAATCGACTGAATCGATTCAATCTTTTTCAAATAGTTTCTATTCGATGTGTATTCGTCGATATGATGTCTATTCGTCGATAGGATGTCTATTCGATCGATTTCCATCGATTTAAATTCAATAAATGGTCAAATGGGGTCTTTGGGACTAAAATTTTTGAATTGAAATTGCTAGAAAACGCGAGCTAACTTTTAAAAACGGTTAGTACTATTGGATTCAGCATACTCGAATTAGGTTTACCCCCCCGGGTACCCAGCTTGTTGCAAAAAAAAATTCCAATTCGAGAACAGTGTTATCATTACAAATTTTGTTTACTTAAATAGTAAGTCACTCGAAAATTGATTGCGATAAATAACCATTAAATATTTCGTTAATTATTTTGATTTCTCTACTTTACACGTTCGTTAAATTTAAACTAGTATTAATCTAAAATTCCATTCTGATGTTTATAATTTTTTTTCTGCTTGTTCCTTGAGCATGTGTATAATCTTCCCGCTTGTTGACATTTCGGTCAAACAGCAGCTGTGCGTAGAAGACACGTGCCGTGGGGTATCTGAAAACACGCGTTGGCTTTACAACCGAAAATGGAGTACGGATATATATTTACACATAAAATCAATACGCTATTACATCGAACAACTTTCGTTTTTAGAGATAAATATAAAATGCGAACATTTTCCAAAAGTTACCTTTCAATAAAAATTTTAGTGTTATTCGAACATTATTGCAGAGATAATTTCTTGTGCTACGACATTAAACTGTCTACGTCTAACAGTTTCGTGATTCCTATCAACTTGGGATTAATTTATTACTGTTACCCTATTCTAATACGGTGCTCTGGGACCCGTTGTTGGTGTTATTATTGAAAACGTGTATAGGGTAAGCCGGTATAACAAAAATGCATTAGTACGCGTTGCGCTTTGTTCACCCACTTTAATATGTAAGGGGAACTGTTGCGTGTCAGTGGCGTAGCAAAGTATTTGCTCCAAAGCAAACTTGGGCGTATCAATTATAACTAATTACAGTAGAATCTCCCTTGGGCGGACAGCGACGGTGACTAAATTTTTGTCCAGTCAAGGGGAGTGTCCACTGATGAGAAATAAAAAAAAACTCAGTTTGTACATATGGGCATATATCCAAAACAAAATCCAAAAATAAAGCCTAATATATATGCTACAATAATTAACATCAATTATTTAAAAAATCCGTAATTGTTGTTTGCCTTTTTTCTGCAAATGTCGACATCGTTTGAAAATGTGTCTTTCTTCGTGGCAAGAACTTTTAAATCTTCAATTAATGGTAAGGCCTCTTTGTACGTTGCAATATTTCTCCCGTTTTGGTTTTCTGTGCCTCCTTCATCATCACCGTATTCGCTTATTTTTATCAACTGGAGCATCTATTACAAAGCCAGATTTTTGAAAACAACTTTTTATCGTTTCAGATGTTACCCGATTCCAAGCGGTATTTAAGAGATAAATTACATCTAAAACGTTGATACTTTTTGTTAGAACACTTGCAGATTCGGTGTTATCGATTCGGCTAATAATGTGTGTTAAGATTAGTGATCTGTGGAAAAATTTCAAATTTGTTATTATGCCCTAATCCAAAGGCTGACAGACAGATGTACTGTTCGGAGGTAGGTAAAACATTTTTATATTTTCCAGTTGAATATGTTTTGGATGTGAGGCAGTATTATCTAAAAAGAGTAGGACTTTCTTTCGCTCTCCTTATTGACACAAAGCAGGATAGTGATACGGTCTTTAGATAATTTTCCTCCAGTACATCTTTCACCTTTAAGACTCAGATCTTTTGAGCAGTGCTCTGAAAAATATGCCGGTCTCATCTGCATTATAGATGCAGTCAGCATTGTAATTCTGCATGATCGAAGGCAAGTTATCCAGGAAATTTTTCACGTCTGCTGGGTTTACACCGGCAGCCTCTCCAGATATGCTTCTGTATGAAATTCCATGACGCTTTCTAAATTTTGCTAGCCAGCCGCACGACGCTTTAAAGCTGCCCATTCCCAAACTTTCTGCAGCTATTTTAGCTTTTTCTCTAATCATTATTCTAGAAATAGGCGCGTGCTGCTGAAAACCACCTGAATGTGATGTCATGATTGATGACACTAAACGTCTTTTTAATCCAGTTGAAACAGAATTGGAATTCAAATGCCTCAATAAATCTTTCTTCTTTCGCAGAATGTCTGACACTTGGGATTTACCTATGCCAAAATGTTTCGCAATCTCTCTTACACTTTTTTTGGCTTCTTCGGAAAACTTAATATGTAAGTTCTATCTTTTCTTTTAGTGGCAAAATTTTTCTTTTTGGAGCCATTTTAACTAAAAATTGCAATAACACATACATATATGTATACCTATGCAACTAAACTTAACTTTTTAACTGATAAACTTACCTACCTATTTATGTAATCGTAATTGAATATTTAAAATCATGTTTTCGATTTATTACCTTCGAAAGAACTCGGCATTGTAGGTATGCGTCCGTCTAAGAGAGATAGGTAGGAGTCTAAATTTCTAAAATTCGTGTCCATGTCCGTTCAACAGAGTATCCGTAGAAGAGAGATCAAAATACATATAAACTACAGAGCAAATGCTATGTAAATGAGTATTTGTCCGCATAACGGAATTGTCCACTCAAGGGAGATGTCCATTATGGGAGATTTCACAGTACTTTATAAATTATTTAACTTAAACTTATTGAAGTTGATAACTATTCCAAATACACATATCACACTACAAACCTTTACAAAAGAATACCAGTGCCAAATAGAAAAAGTAATTTGACTGTGAACATTTTTTTGATTCCTTTTTCAACATAATTTTTTATTGAAACAGAGAGACTTATGCTGAAGTTGCGATAAACGATAAGAGCGACGAATTAGCAAAACGGACCAACCGGTGAGCGTAGCATCTTTCTATAACGCGCGCCGATTGGTCGATTTTGCTGATTCGTTGTTCTTATTGTTTATTGCAGCTCCAACATAAACTTATCCTTAAATACCACAACATCGACAGTGTTGTGAAAAATTGTATCGTATCGTCTAAGGAATTATCGATGTTTAGAATTCGCGCATTATATGCCTGTGCAACAAAATAGCAGTGGTTTGCTTTTGATAAAAGAAGACCGGTAAACTCATGGTATACATCTTTAGCGTAATGATTTTATTGCCATGGGTCGTAGAAAACAGTGCACGGTACAAGAAAGATCATTAATTTTAGAAACGTATATGGAGTATCAAAACTATAAACGTGGACAGAATGTGCTAGGGCTATTTAGTTAACAAATGCAAATGGGATTAATTGAAATACAGGAGAAAATTGAGGTGGCAGACGAAAAACTACTGAAAAAACACATTGTAGACAAATTGTAATGCTTGGAAAAGGGATCCATTTGTAATGTCTTTTAGTGGCGAATTAAACCTTAATATTAGTAGTTCCGTAGTAAGGGGGCGTCTGTGAGAAAACGATCTCTGCGCTAAAAGGCCCAGAAGGGTGCCATTTTTAAGATTAAGACACATCAGAGCAAGCCTAGATTTTGTAAAAAGAGCACATCACATTGATGGACGAATATTCTCTAGAGTGATGAGTCCAAAATTACTCTGTATAATAACAACTGTGATGGACTGTTTGTGCGACTACCTCCAAACACAGAACTTCTTCCGTAGTTTACAAAAAAAAAAACTATTAAACATGGGGGCCCCATCAGTAATGAACCAGTTTTTTTGGTATGGTTTGGAGCCAATTTTTGGAATTCTTGAAATTATGACTCAACATCATGTTACCTTTACGCAGACGAAAAAATGTCACTTCGTTGGGTCTATCAGCAGGATAATGACCCAAAACATATGGCGAGAACGGTCAACGTTCCAACTCAATCGCCGGTTGTCAACCCGATAGAAAACTTATGGGTTGATGTAAAGATGAGAGGTAGCGCGCTCTACTTGCTGATGTCAACGGTTAGTTGATAGCAAGCCCCGTCGAAGTCGTGATTATTAAAAATAAGCGACATGAAACCAAGTATTAATGTTTAAAATATTGATTTATTATAATTGCAGAAGAATTTACTTTACTTTCTATTATCACTGCTGTTTTCATACACAGACATAGTATACCATAATATAGTAAATTGTGCAAAATAAAATTTTTGTTTAATGGAAAAATGAGTCTTGTTGCTTGTTGATAATCTTTTAGTGTCTACGTGTACTTACCAGCATTTCACCTTAACATGACTTTGTTATTAATTTATACTTGTAGCCACTGCTATTTTTATGCACAGATTTGTATGTCGCGTTTGTCTAAAAGAAACCAACAAAAACGTATTAGGAAAAACCTTTTCAGACATCCTATTAGAAACCTAATAATAATTGGAAGGCAAAGTTATTTAGAAAATTTGCGTTATGTCCGAATAGTACCTCAATACCAATAAGGAAAACATAAAACTAAAGAAGGTTTGGAAAGCCAAGTTAAGAAATGAAACAGATATCAGATAAACTTTATTCTGAAGTTTCTATAGTTAATGAAGTTGAAGTTAATAGAGAAAAAGGCGGGGGAAGCAGATTTACTGTATTTTAATTATTTTGAACAGATATTGGGAACAATTTTTTATGACATTTTTTATGACTTGCGTAAATTATAATTAGTCTCAAAATTACCCCATTGTATTTCTACCAAATTCTGCACTTTTTGTCATTATTTGGAAGAAGCGTCCTTAAAAATAAATCATGAAAGTCTATAATTTTCCTTGGAATTTCCGACGTAATCAATTAATGAAGACAATGTCCACGTCAAAGAATTGAACTTCACATCTCCCTCTTTCCAGGTGGGCATGCTAACCACTGTACTACGAGGACCTATGTGAAAAGCGTTCACTCTTTAATGCCCAGTTGTTATTTTATCTGCAAATATATAGTAATAAAGAGCGAACTCCTCTCACATAGGTCCTCGTAGTGCACTTAATTTATTAATTACATGGGAAATTCCAAGGAAAATTATTGATTTTAATAATTCACCAACGGAAGCCAAAATATATTAATTAAATTGGTGTACTTGGCATATAAAATTAAGAGTTGTCTGTCGAAATGTTACGATATATTTGCAGATAAAATAACAACTAGGCATTAAAGAGTGAACGCTCCTCACATAGGTCTTCGTAGTGCACTGGTTAGCGCCCATCCGGAAAGAGGGAGATTAATTAATTTCGTCGGAAATTTGCGCCTATTGTCAGCGAGAATATTTTTGTGCTGCCAAGAAAATTTCACACAACACTGTTGGTGGAAATTCATATTTTTGCAATGTCACTGGCACTAAAATGTTTTTTTTTTTCATTAAGGGTTGTTTTGAGTTATGCTAGACCCCGTGGTGTGGTGGTTAACACACCTACATGATAAACGGAAGATGCCAGGTTCGTTTCCTTACCGGGGTTAAGATTTGTTCAAATACATATTTAATTACGTCGAAAATACCAAGGAAATTACCGAATTTAACTGTATCTTGAGATTGCAGTCGCAATGAACGCTAGATTAGCTCGAATATGCATTAATGCGCTAAACAATGAAAATATGCATTTATTGATAGAAATATCCAAATGTGCATTTGCATATGCAAATGCATAATTATCCTAAGCCTACTAATAAGTCATATTTTTAACCACACTTCTCATCATAGTCAAATTTTAGTCTAATTTTAATCTAATTTTACACTTATAGATATTATGTTAGTCATATCTCTTTGCATTGCCGTAAAATTATTTAAGTTATATATATTTTAGGCACTTCTTCAGTTTAAGACTGATTTGGAATTGACCACCTTCATATTCTCTTTCTGTTTTCGAGGCTATTTGTGCTTTTTCACGAATGTATCATTTCAATTTTATCTGTTTATTTTGAAATTATTACAATTTTTGTATATATTAAAAAATTAGATGAAACATAAAATACATTACAACGTAATTAAATAGAATTAAGTATTATATTGTACATATATACATTTGCCATTTTAGTACAAAAATATTTTAAAATATAATATTTTTGCATAACTAGTGCCATCTTACAATAAAGTCCCTCGTATGCTTATCAAGCATATTTAAAGCAGGATAGTAGGCAAATTTAACGTCACCAGGATGGTACGGACACTATTCACGGATAGATGTCGCACGCAATCACATGGTGTGTTAAATTATTTAAAAAGGATAATATATTACTATTTTGGATTAAGAACTTCTTTGTAGTAGCGGCTTTTGTAACTCACAAATAAAAATACTTAAATTACGTTTCGGCAACAAATTTATTGCCTTCATCAGGAATTCAAAATATTTTTCCTCCTTATAAAATTGTTACATATTAAAAACATTTGTAAATAAATAATTAAAGTCATTTTTTCTGTTTTTTATTGTTTTACTATTATTTACAAGTCATTCTATGGTTTAATTCCAATATATTATATATAAGTTACATTCTTAATTATAAAAATTTTTTTAGTTTTCAATTTAAATTTACAGAATTTTAAAGTTATCATTGTGGTGTGTACAATGCATAGGTATTACTATTATTACATTTTAATTAATTTTATAAACATTCATTTTGTGTTACTATACGGTATGTAGAATTAGAAACAGAGAACTATAAGGCTACTATCTCGTGAAAATGATATTGAATGATATGATGCTACTTGAATTTTGAGTTACCCAGCTAAAAGATCATTACGACCGACTTTCCCAACATTGTGTTGCTATGTGCTATATAATATGTAAATTTTGAAATGAAAGAAAACAATTAAACTGTTGGTAATATTTCGTTTTAGTTCTAATTGTTTTGTCGCTTTCAAAGCAACAAAGAATATCAAAGAATTTGAAATTGAGACAATTGGGAATGGTTAGAATTCGATCATTTGGAAAGGGGTGAGAGGCTTGAAAGATAATAAAACACCACAAATAATGGGAAATATGGTAATGATGAGAGTGAAAAAACAATTACGGTTACGTGCTTACAGGTAGAGAAACGTTTACTTACTACTTTGCAATACAATAATTATTTTAAATCAAAAGAAATTCTTTCTTCCCGTTTTTTTCTCCGCTTAAGAGAAGTAAATATTTGTAATGAAATAATTGTATTTCTTTGTTTAAGACATTTGTTAAGACAACTTGATTCAACAAAATCTTGCAAAAAATTTGAAGAAATTGATTCTCAGTATAAGTAAATGGCTATTGTAACATAAAACAATATGTTCTTATCAATAGTTTCATAAAATAAAGCATTTTTACGTAGAATTCTGGAAATGCATATTATTTATACGCACATTATTAATTGCGCTTACCTTGTTTAAAACAGTACGACATATCCGTACATAATGCAGTAAATTATTCACATTGCTTGTGATTTTAAAAAGCCTGAAAGTAGAGGTTCTCTACAGAAAAATGTTCAAACAAAGGTGAAATTAATGTAGAAGTACACCTGAAAAAAGTCTCTAGAAAACAATAACCAAGATAGATATTTTTTTTTGTTTGTTAATAAGAAAAAGAGGTTACAATTGACACGTGTACATTGAAATTGGACGGTAGAAGATTGGAACAAGGTATAGTGGACCGACGAATCCAAATTCGAGATTTTCGGTTCGTAAAGACGAGTGTTTGTAGGTAAGAAGATCTGTGGGTGAACGTGTACTAGAGCAGTGCGCCGTCTCTACCGTCAAACATGGCGGTGGTTCGGTAATGATTTGGGGTTGTTTTGCTGGTACAGCCGCAGGTGTTCTCGTAAAAATTCAAGGCATAATGAGAAAAGAGCAATGCAAACGCATCTTAGAGGAAAATACAATACCCCCTGGTATAAGAATTTTTGGTTAGAATTTTGTATTCCAACAAGACAATGACCCAAAACACACTTCAAAGTTATGCAAGCAATATTTAGAACAGTTGGAAGAGGAAGGGACACTAACAATCATGAAACGGCCACCCCAAAGCCCGGACTTGAATCCTATCGAGTTATTATGGGAAGAACTCGATCGGGAAGTAAGAAACACTGCTCCAGAAACATTGTTAAAATTAATTGCAAGAATGCTCCGATTATGTGACGCAATCATTAAAAGTAAAGGAGGTCGCATAGACGAATCTAAAATTTAGGTGAAATAAATAATTTTAATTGTTAAAATTGTATATTTATGTATACTTAAATATTAAATACTTATTTTAATATTTCCATTTAAATATTTAATGATTTGTCCTGAAATTTGAGGTGCCCAAATACTTATGAGCGGTAGTGTAGATGGCATACTTACCCATGCAATGATATAACCTTTAATGTACGACGTTTCATAAACATTTTCAAATGATACCGGTTAATGTAATATTTTTGTTCTTTTTATATCTAAAGGTGTTTCAATAAGAGCGCAAGATTTGAAGGTTCAATAAAACATGGTTTTCTGCAGCAAAGTATTGAAATATTTATTGAGTTATAATGTAGATATTTGGGAATTATGAATTGAACAACACATCTGATAAATGGCCGCCATGGTTTTGCTGGCACATGCGTACTCTTTTGGCGAAATTTTCAATAACGGTGTTGCATACGTGTGGCGGTATTTCGTCAATATATCGTCTAATTTCGGCCTTCAATGCTTTGGTGGTCGCGGGTTTGCCGGCATAAACCTGTGACTTCAGATAACCCGACAGCCAAAAGTCCAAAGGTGTTAAATCACAAGAGCGTGGCGGCCAATTCTGGTCACCAAATTGAGAGATGACACGACCAGGAAAAGTGTCGTGTAAGACCGCCAATGTTTCACGGACGGTATGGCAAGTGGCACCGTCCTGCTGAAACCACATGTTGTCGAGAGCAATATCGTGCAATTAAGGCACAAAAAACTGGGTTAACATAGCACGATAACGTTCGCCATTCACCGTTACTGCATCACCTGCCTCGTTTTCGAAGAAAAACTGTCCAATGATTCCTCCGGTCCACAATGCAGACTAAACAGTGACACGATTTGGATGTATTGCTTTGGATTTTATGAGCCGCAAACGCAGCAGCTTTGCCTATTTACGAAGCCATCGAGGTGAAAATGGGCCTCATCACTGAAGATTATTTTGGCCGCAAAATCGGCATTCACTTCTTATTGTTCAAGGATCCAATTGCTGAACTCTCTTCGCTGTAAGTGGTCTGTAGGCAGGAGTTGCTAAGTCAATTGTACGCATGAAGGCGCAAATCTCTAGTGAGAATACGCTGAACGGTGGCTATTGTAATGTCCAATTGTTGTGCACGACGACGAATTGACGTTCCTGGACTGTCGGCCACACGAACTGCCGTGATGTTTTGTTCTGAACGACCTCTACGAGCTCGTGTCGTATGTTTCCCATCAATAACCGAACCAGTGCTTTCAAATTTTGCGATTATTCTTTTCACAGTAGGTGGCTTACAATTAGTAACATTATTTCTACCGAAAATTGGACGAATTTTACGAATCGTGGCAACCAAACTTTCACTATTATGATAATAATGTTTAACAATCAGGACACGTTGTTCTGTCGTGTAATGCTCCATGTTTACTAACTCCCAACTGTTTCCTATCGACTTGGCATGTCATAATCATGTGACATCACCACAGCCATGCTGGCGCGCAATTCAAATCTTGTGCTCTTATTGAAACACCCTTTATTTACCACGTGTACTAATTTAATTATAGTTTTTTTAAATAGATAATAAATAATAATAAAAAAGGGACAAATAATCTTGAATACTAACTCATTAATAGAGCAACGCAACTGCGCTGAAAGCCAGTGGCGGACGCATAAAAGTTTACACAAAATAAATTAAATGTGATACGTGCTCAAACACTTACCGTTTTAAGAGTCCTCCGTGAAATCACAAAGTGGATAATGTCTATTTAATATTTGTAACATTAGATATGTTTCCAAAGTTGTTTCGGCAAAGTGAGTGCGGCGTGAAGAAAAAGTGTTTTTGTATGCCGAAAACGAACGTTCTACATTTAGTGACGTTATATTTGCGTAAGTAAAATAACCTTTCAAATAACTTAACGGTTCTGTTGACGCACCTTCACAAATTTGTCTTAATGTGCCAAAATCAGAGTCTTTATCTAAAACACTTTCAAACCTTTCTAAAACACAAACATTTCTTGCGTCTTCTATCGCGCATAGCTGTGCATGAACATTTTGCACTATTTGCAAAGATTCCACTAACGACACCGAAGAATTTTGTAGTTTTTCTATCGCATCCGCTAGTCCCACGTAATTGTTCTGAATAATTTCCAAATCTGTTTTAACTTTACTATCCTGAAATTTCAAGCGGCTTACCTTGACAGCCGCAGCTTCCTTTGGGTTGAATTCTAAAATCACGTTCTTTATATTCTCAAAATATTTAAGATAATAAAATGCAGCCTCTAACCATGTTCCCCAACGAGTAAGAATAGGTTGTGGTGGTTCAGGAATACCGGGGCATAGTCTATGAAATTCCCGAATACGTTTTGGGGATTTTACAAACACAGCTTTTGTATGTGCTATTAGAGCGTCTACCTCGGGATAACATTTTCTGATACTATCTGCTACGAGACTGAGAGTATGAATTTTACATGTAATATGCAACAAGTTAGCACAATGTTTTTTAAGAGATCGACCTACAGCAAACATGTTTGCGGCACCATCACTCATAAACATCAACAGTTGATTTGTTGAAAGTTCAAACTTTTCCAATGTATTTAACACCAACATTGTTGTATTCGTCTGAAAGCTAGTAAAATTGAGGGTGACGGTCGATGTGGTTCCATTGTGCGTACCATTACATTAACCACAGAATGTTTTTTACGATCTGTTGTTTCGTCCACACATAACAACAGTTTTTTATCTTGCAACTCCGATTTAATTTTTTCTCGACATGCTCACGAGCAGACGGCACAACTCTCTGTAATGTTCTCTCACTTGGTAACTTAAAGTCCGAATATTCATTCCAAAACGAGACGTATGCTTTCTTCCTTAGTAAATGAAATGGTAAATTACATGCAATAAGGGTAATACATAAATTAAATTTAAATTTGTCATAATCTCGTGTGGAATTTTTTTTTGAAACATGCCCTGCACTATTTACGTGCTGTAGACAATCACTTTACGACCAACACATTAAATCTATTTTACACACTACACATTGAATTTTAGCGCCATCACACATTAAATCAGGCATGTCTGCAATAAATTCACTTATTGTCTTATTGTCCAACTTTGGTCGTTTTCGCGATGTAAGAAACATTTTCAAAACAAACGTAGAACTACGATATAGTATACGACAGCGTAGATGCATACACAACAGATCGGCTTTCGAGTCGCAGTTATACTGACGCTTGCTCTACTCATTAATTATTAAACTACATAAAAATAATCCCTATTTAATTATATTATTAAAGAAATAATTTAATTTTACTGTAACCTATAAAAAAAGCATTTTCATTAGCCCATTCACTTGCTCCTAATTTTGTTTAACTTTAGGTTTTTTTTCCATTATTGTAATTTTTCTTTTATTGGATATCCTTGTAGCTGGCCTGATGTGTTTTTTGAACACGAAACAGGTCGCCTAATTTCTGAATAGAACTTTGTGAGATCTGGACCATTTTTTCATTCCTACCTTTAATATGAATATTTTCTTAACTTAAAACTAAATGATTTACTTGGAAGAAACATTTTTCTGTCTTGAATTTTCGAACCCTAAGAAAATATTTATTTAATCCAAATAAAATTTCAAGAAAATTATTTTCTGATATTATACATTTTTATAGTTTTGAAATTAAAATATTTTCTTGAATAGAGACTGATTTTTGGAAGAAAATCTATTTTCTTGATGTAAGAAACCATTTCTCTGCGTATAAGTTTCGAACTCCACCTTAAAAAAATGCATAAATTAACTTTTGCTTTAAAAGAACATAAGTTTGCTTGAAGTGTATAGTAGTTTAATGTAATGTTATTTTGAAAATTTGAAAAGAGAAATGGTTAAGTCTCGATGCAAATTTGTTTCGTAATTTCGTGAAGCAATTTTGACGGTAACGGGAGTTAAAATGATATTCGCGATACGTCAATCGCTATATACCAACGTCGCTAAATATTTTTCCGACAGAGAGTGGAACATTTTTAATGGCCCTATTTCGCAGTAAATTACACCCCATCACCGAGCGGTCTCGTCCAATTACAAGCTCCCGTCTTCTTTTTTTTCCCTCTTTTTTCCGCGTACACATCAGACGGGAACGTTGCTAAAAGATTAATTGCAATTTGTCTCGTGCAGCGAAAAAGATAAATTCTAGCGAAAGGATATGGGACACGAAGTGCGGGTTTAAATTACATACCAGCGTTGACATCTTTCCGATCCGACGAGCGAATTCGCTAAAAACCCCGTTGAGTTTTCAAAATTTCGATCATAGAAGCAATTGAAGAAGAAGGTAGGAAGATTTCTTCGTGTGTATATGTGTCTCATGTGCTTTCTTTTACTTAAATACTGAAGGAGTTCTTTGCGTGTGCTTTTGTGGTCTATACAAGAAACGGTAAGGGTGGGGTAGTGTGGCATTCCTCAACACGCTCTCAAGGTTCACACTCTTGCAGCATCTCCCGTGAGTTGCGAGAGAGACGGCGATATCTTCGACGCACACATACAACGACTAACAGGCCGCTGACTTCTCTCAACCCATTACAAAAGTTTACCTTTTGACGGAGACGTGAAGTTAAAGCCAGCAAAGGACTGGTCGGAACGAGAGGTGTTATTTACTCTTCGTGCGTTGTAACTTTCCAGACTTCGATTTTTAACTCGAAATACCGAAAAAGTGCGCCCCTACAATATTCAAAGTGTGCATGTTGTCCGGTAGAAAGTGCCTAACACGAAAAGAACTAGTTAAGTGCTGGTTGCTTATCGCAATTATTCACCTTGCCGGTTTTATACGTATATTGTGTGCCTTCACAAATAATTTTGTTCGTTTCAGTGTTTGTTTTGTGCGATTCTTTTTCAGAATGATAATATAAATAATGAGTGTAGGATGTATGAAGAACGATATCTTATCAACGATTTCTCGTCTCCTTTAAATATTGTAAGTAAAAACTAAATTACATAATAAAAAACTAGTTTCGATCAAAAATCTAATTTCGGTTACAATTCAAATTGAAAGAAATAAACGTTAGCATTCTATTAATGTCAGTTACCTTTTATTTGAGCAAGATATCGAAAAAAGCAGGTGGTTGTCATACTTATTACATACCTATTACACTCGTTTATTTTTAAATTCGAAGGAGTTCTTTGTTAGACTGAATGTCTGTTAACTGAACAATTTAGCAAATATGGTTTGTAATATAACTTCTCCACAGAGAGTCATGTATATTGACAAAAAATAATGGTTGTTTGTATGAGTAGCGAAACGAAATATAATGTTAAGATTAATTGGTCCACTGCGTATAGAATCACGTTATCTACTCTCGCTAATAGCTTCACTATGCTTTTCAATTATTTTTTATATTTATCACCTAGTGATTGTTCTTGAATTCCTTCTGTGGCTATTATTAATTTAGATACCCAGTACAGTAACAAGTAAGCATAGTGTCCTGTTGATTTTTTTTTTATATTTTATATGATTTGAATTAAACAAGAGTAAGACATAAAGCGTCACCATATTGCTTTAAATATTACAAAAACTATTATCGCAGCTTGAAGTGATTACCCTTTACTGGTACGGCAGGGTCAATTTTGACCCTATAGTAAACCAATTTAAAAGTCGCGGGAAAACTATCACATCTATCAACACCATCTGCCAGGTATTTTTTCTAGATACTAAACAGTTCTGGTTGCTATGTTAGCAACAGAGATAATTTAACTAGGATCATTGCAAATTGTAATCGCAGTGCTTTCTGTAATAACATGAGAATTTCAGTATGAATCTTTTCTGTATATTTTATAATCGAATCTGATCTGGTACCATCTGATCTTCACCATCCTTCGCTGATTATAAACGTTTCACTGACAAGGGAACATCTCGAATCCGTAAATTCCAAAAAAATTGAAACTTTGTGGACAAGTAGTTCCCCACTCCAAGATGTTCGAAGCCATTTTCCTTATTGGCCCAATTTCGTTTTAAGAGGGTGAAACCATCCCTGAAATTTTACTTGATTTTCGGTTTTTTGAAAATAATTCGATAACGGTTGGACCAAATACATCAAAGTTATATATCAAAATAATCGTCTCTTTGAGCTCTATTACATATGTGTTCTATTTAAAAATTTTGTGGTGCCTTCCCCCACCCCTTCACGAATGAACCTATTCAAATGCCATATTATGATTGTTATACAGCCCTTCAAGGAGTTTCAAAAACGCACTTCACTTTTTGTAAAACAGTTATTTAAAAAAATGAGGAAAATGATATTTAATATGTCGTCTTTAAAGACTATGAAGGAATGTAACATAAATTTTGATGTTTTTAGATAGATATGTTTTAGAAAACAGAAATATAGATAAAAATGAATTAATATAATAATATAGCATGCCTTATATTACAATTCATAGTGGTAGAAAAATTTATTCAAACTAACATATAAAATATATATTATGACATATTTTGGCTTATGTATACATGTGTATATATATATAATATATACGCTAGTAATTACTTAATTTGTATGATAATGCATTTCTTCATAAAAATGATTAAAGCACAAAAAACTGTTGCACTAGGAACACCGTATTATAGCACGCGCTCCACGTATGGAACATCGCGATGGAATTTGAAAATCTTCTGTGAAGGCAAAAGTGACAGGATTATCGAAACGATTTGGCCGGTCCGCAATATAACCACTTTTGTACCATGCATAAGCAAATAAATTATGATATTTTGAAAAAGATAATTGGTTGTGCACTAAAGACTGTAATGTAATAATGTTGTTACGCGTACGCAAATTAATATCGTAATTGTATAAGAGTATAATATCAGATAAATTCCTAACAAAATTTTCCAAACACGAAATCCATAGACGTCTAGGGGTTGTATCATACCAGTGGTTTTCTTTGGTATTGTGAAGATGTTCACATTCTTGTCGGCATATATGGTCTTTTAACTTAGATGGACAATGACCAGTCCACGAATCTAGCAATAAAACTGTTTGAGATCCTGTATTTGGAAGATATACCTTTGTGAACTATTCCGTGAATAATGCTGTTGTTAGTTTTCCAGATGATGAAGCAGTTACATAAATATTTTTTGCGTGGAACATAGATTCTACTACCCGTGGTATAAATGTACCACTTTGTTCTTTCAAAACCATGAATAGGGGCGACAACAAGCGTCCAGACGCGGATACTCTAGGAAGTATGGTATAGCTGTGTGTTGTAGCGAATATAGATTGCACAATACTTTCAACTGCTTTCCATCCCTGTGGAGCTAACATGCGACCAGAATGCAATTCCAAATTGAATCCATTTTCATCAGCGTTGAATGTATTAGTAGAGCCTACCTTCGCAATATAAAGTTTTACTTCTTGTACGAAAGCCGACGAAATTTCATTTAACTCTGCCGTGTCTGTGCCATATGAACGGGTTATAAATTTGGTAATTTTTCTAGAAACTATCCTGTATACTTTCTTGAAGTTCCATAACCATTGTGGGGATGCTCTGAAATTTGTTAATCCGATTTCTTCATTGGCTTCCATAGCCCATTTACGAAGATCTAGGTCGTGAATTATAACATGCGCTTCGCTGTTAGTAACAAATTTATTAAAAACATATTCCGAAATTTGTAATAATTTCTCCCTTCGTGTTCCTCCTTTTTATATTGATACTCCCATCTAAAAAGCAATTTCTTACCTATATAATTGTTGTAAAGACTTTACTCTCTTAAATCTATGTTTTACAGCTTCAAATGAACGTCGTTTTTCCCAGATTTCTAGAAGGTAACAGCTTTTGTCTTATATTCTAAATCGACAATATCTCCTTCTTCTGGTACACATTCTTCTTCTTCAAATTGTATAACTTCTAGGACTTCTTTCCGTGAAGGTGGATATCTATCATCAACAAATTCTACAGAATGTGGCCTAAATTCTTGCAAGAATTCTAGCGTTACAGTGTTATCTACTTCAAAGGTTGTATCGTCCCGAGATCTAATTAATAGTAAAATAGTAAACTTCCGTCTTCCAAAAAATATCGATATTTTTCAACTATCTTGTAGGCAATTTACCACCCAGATTAAGTTGTTGAACTTTACCTAACTTAGATTTAAGCTTTTCTTTTTCTTTTGGGCTAGTTTTGTAATTTTGATATAATTTGTTATATAAATTAAATTAAGTTAATATGTATATGTGTAATTTTTGTGACCTTTTTGGGAATTTTCCCGTTGGTCATGTATATAAATAAATATATAATTCTTTTATAATTTTGCTATTACGAAGGTAACCTGGGAAGTTTCCAGCAATATATTTTTTATTTCATAATACACTTAGAGACAATGGTTACAGGAAAGAAGAGAAAAGATCAATTAGCTATTATGAAATCTTAAGGAGAGGTTCAGCTGAATAACCTAAGTTATCGTCTATTTCTAAGCCCAATCCTTAGAGGGAAAAAGTATTATAAAACTGAAAGACACGCCTACATTACTAATTGCATCAATGACTTCTAACAAACAAACTGTTGTACACAATTCAGCATTAACTGTTCTTCGATCCTTCAAAGCAATAGTAAGTATTTTAGTTTTTTACATTTGAGTACATTTGACTGTTTCTTTGATTTCCTTTCGTGCCCCTTCCCGTCATACTCGTAACGATATTTTATTTCACCTGCATGCTCTTATGTCACACAAATTCTCTTCAGAGCTCTCCCATCATTCCTCATGCGCATTTACAACCAGCAAAATAGTATTTGCAATTTACTTACGGTTCTATTCATCGTTCTTCCTTAAGGTATACTTTTCCTTAAGCATTTCTTGATATAGAAATTTGTGTTTCATAGAACATAAGGACACCTTTGATAAGGAAAATCTTAAGGTAGTTGCTCAGGCACCTCAAGCATACCTTGAAAAAATACTTGACAAGGTGCATTGAGCGCGTTCCAAAGCATGTTTGTTATTATCACTAACCTGGGCAAATATGCGGTAACAGCCAGAGGCGTGGCGAGCGCACATAAAATAGAAGGTAAGAAATAAATTATAAAACGTGCTGAAACATTTACCGTTTTAAAAGTCTTCCGTGAAATCACAAACTGGGTAACATCTGTTAAATATTCGAATCATTAGATATGTTTCCACAGCTGTTTCAGTCAAGTGAGTACGACGTGCGGAATAAATGTTTTTTAATGCCGAAAACGACCGTTCGACATCTAGCGATGTTCTATTTGCATATTTAAAATAATCTTTGAAGCAACTTAATGCATCTTCACACGCACTTTCACAAATTTGTCTTAATATAAGAAAATCGGAGTCTTTCTCTAAAACACTTTCAAATTTTCGTATTACACACCAATTTGTTTCGCCTTCTACAGCGCATAACTGTGCGTGAACATCATACACAATTTGAACAGAATCCACTAGCGACATCGAAACATTTTGCAATTTTTCTATTCCCTCCGCTAGTCCGAAGTAATTGTTGTGAATAGTTTGTAAATCTCTTTTAACCTGACTATCTTGAATTATTTCCTGGCTTTTCTTGATTGTTGCAGCTTCTGTCGGATTGAATTTTAAAACTACCTTCTTTACTTGATCAAAATATTTGTTGTAGTAAAACGCAGCTTGCAACCATGTTCCCCAACGGGTAACAATCGGCTGTGGTGGTTCAGGTAAATCAGGACACAGTTTGTGAAATAGTCGCGTACGTTTCGGGGACTTTAGAAACACTGCCTTTGTACTAGCAATCAATGCATTTACTAGTGGAAGATATGTAGGAATCGTTTGTGCCGCAAGATTTAGAGTATGCATTTTACACGCTACATGTAAAAAGTTACCATTGTGTTCTTTAAGAGATCGGCCCAAAGAACGCATGTTTGCGGCACCATCACTCATCAACATTAAAAGTTGCTTAGTTGAAACTTCAAATTTGTTCAATGAGTTCAACACCACCTTTAAAATCTTATCGGCAATACAATTTATAACTCTTTTGGAAGCAAGTAAGAAGGAGGAATACGGTCGATGTGGTTCCATTGTATGTACGTACCATTACATTAACCACAGTATGTTTTTGACGATCTGTTGTTTCGTCCACACACAACCACAGTTTTTTATCTTTCAATTCCGTTTTCATTCTTTTTTCTATATGTTCACGAGCAAATGGCACTACATTTCGTATCGATGTCCGACTAGGTAATTTACAGTCCGCATATTTATTCCAGAAGGAGACAAATGCTTCTTTGTTTAGTAAACGAAACGATAGATTACATAAAATAAGAGTAACACATAAATCAAATGTAAATTTTTCTTGGTCTCGTATGCCACTTTTTGCAGAAGAATGCTGTTTGCTTTTTGATGTGACGTTGACAATGGCTTCTGGACCAACACATTAAAGGGATTTTACAAACTAGACCTTGAATTTAGCGCCATCAAAAATTAAGTCCAGCATGTCCACTATAAAGTTTTTAACTGTGTTTGCCATTGGTCGTTTTTGCGACGTACCTAACTGCGACATTTTTAAAGCAAACATAAGCGTACAATTACGAAATAAGTTACGACAGCCTACATATACACAGAACTACTCGCATACAGCATCGATTTAGTACTGACGCTGTGAACGCGTGAAATAAATAATCGCCGACTCCCCACCACATATCTACTACACTGACTGTTACCGCTGTTTGCCCAGACTAGTTATCACTTAAAAGTTACGTTTTTGGTTATTATAGTTGTGTTATTAATGCTAAGGACGAAATTGGAGATTTCGGTAGCAATAATATCTTACATAATATTGCTATTACTAACAATTTGGAAAATTTCAACAACGAAGAAGAAAACGATAATCTGGTTGTACCAGTTGCTTATAATGCGCAAAACAAAATAGGATTTGAGTTTCGCAGAAATTTTATAAATGAGCATGTTTAAATATATGTTGTATATATTGCACATATTTATGTATACCTGATATACTCCTTTAATATATTTATTGCTTTTTTAAATGCTCCTGTATTGATTTGGCAGAAAATAGAATTTTATTTTTGCTAAAACTGGATCAATAAGAATTTGATAGACTGTAGGTATTCATTATGTATATAAACAAATTCCCTTCTAAATAAACGCAATTTAACCTAACCACAAGCTCTCTCATGTCCCCGCTAACAAATCAAAATGAAGCTAGTAAGTGGTGATCAGTAGCTAACTTTATAGCAGTGTAGTTTAATAAAATTTTTTTAACTGATTGCGACTATGAAATATAAGTGTTAGGTGTCCTCACCTAAATCGAGTTTTTCCTTGAGATTTCATGTGGACTATGAATACGGCGGTTAATGTATCTTATTGTAGTTTCAGGATGTTCAAAATACTAATTACTCGGAATTTATTTGACCAGCTTCAATAAATGTACAATAAATTTTTCTCTTGTGGCTTTCCTCAATGCCCTTTAACATAGTAGTTACCCAAGTTGTTATATAATCGTATGTGTGTGTTCTTAATTTCATAGTTACTTCTGCTACAACGTTTTTGGGTTCGCACGGTTATGATAGAAATATAAATTAATATAATTTATTTATTATTTCTTATTATTAATTAATTCTGTAACTGCTTTACTCCTTATCATCTAATAAGAAAAAATGTTCTTTTACTTTGTGGTTTGTTTAAATTCAACAATAAATTCGAATGTTATCTATGGTATGATAATCGTCAAACTTGGTAAGAGTTCTAGCAAATTCATGCATCCACGTGATAGATTTTAAAATCGTGTAGAAGGTGAAATATTCTAAACACGTTGAGGTAATCGTCAGATATTGAATTTATCTCCTCTATTAAGATCTCTAATTTTCGCCTTCACACCTGCAAGAGATATCCTTCCATCCCTTCGTACGTAATTCTTTTTTATCTGCAGTTTATAGCGCCGTCACCCATGTACTACACATACATCAAGAAAATTGACTTCGAAATTACCGGCGTACGCTTCGAAAGCGAAAAGATACGCTTCGAAGCGCTTCGCGATCTCGACGCGGTAATATGATAAAAATGACTGTTTATGGCAAGATCATAAAACAATCATAACACTGTTCTCTTCTTGCATGCAAAAAAATCTGCCTTCCTTGTAAAAATATTTTTTACCGGCGAATATACCCTTTTAATGGAACAATGATTAATTTGCAAGGATTTTTTCCTGAATTAATTATATTTCTGCAGGAAATAGATTAATGTAACTTTAAATAAGTGTGGAATTTGATGACTTTGGAAACATCCTATTATTTTAACAGTTCAAGAGCTACATACCTATTTACTTAGCATTTAGTAGCTTTTTCAGCAAATTCTACACTATTATGTTTAAATCTCTTTTTCAGATATTCTTATTTGAATTTGAACTTTACACACAATAAATTTTCTACTTCTTATTATGTTCGTTATTGACACAAGGCTTAGCCCATTTGCTAGAAATATTTTGTCTAGACCAGGGGTCTCCAAACTTTCCAGCCTTAGGGCCATACTGATTACTCCAGTAAGTTCCAAGGACCAAAACCGTCTTAATTTTCCTGCCATTATCTATAATTTCTAGAGTAGTCGCCGAGTACGCGCCCTGAGCGAGCATACGCTTGCTAAATTTGCTAGTTCAGTTACTATTGTGTATTGTTGCGACCGTGACACTTGACGACATCTGGTGGTCAAAAGTGGAAATAGGTAGTGGTAGAACCCTCTATCGCTAACAGATGGCGCTAGTAGTACTTTCGATAGCGGAGTTGGTTAGAGAAAGTTCTGGTGTATTCCACTCACTTCGAGATGACAGTAATTGGAGTATAAAAAGGCTAGCGGCGCGACCGCGAGTCACTCTGCCTAGGAAAGGCGAAGGAAGCGAAACTGTCTGTTGTGAAATAAAGTAGTGCGTAAAGTAGTGTTATAAATAAAGTAGTGCGTGATTTGACTTGCTGTTTTTGTGTGTGATTTACTAGTATGGAGAAGAAACGAAAAATAGACAGTGAATGCAGAACATTCAAAGATCAATGGAAGTATCAATATTTCGTGATTGAGTCCAGTAATAAGGCGCTATGTTTGATTTGCAATGAAACCATAGCCGTTCTCAAAGAATATAACATTAAACGTCATTATGAAACGAAACATTTTCAAAATTATTCAAAAGATACAGAAAGTTTGCGGACAGAAAAATTTGAAGCTTTGAAGCGTGGATTGAAATCGCAGCAGTATCTACAAAATTATTGAAGATTGAATAAAAAGAGTTATGTAAAGGCAAGGATCACAAAAGTATTAGGTCCGAGAGTTTAGTTGTGTAAAATAAACGGGACAGATTTAACCTGGAAGAGACATCTAGATCAAATTCACAAAATAGTTCAAATAGCAGATAATACTACAACTATTGTTACCCCTGGTATTTTTGACAAACATTCTACTTGTACGAATATTGGTCAAAATTGTGAACCAGGAACAAACAAGAGTGAAACACTTGTCGATGTTGCGACTGCGCCAAAAACAGAGGATTCAAAGAATGTTACTTGTTCTAGGCCCCAAAGAAAAATTAAGAAACCTGTTAGATTAGATTTATAGTTCTGTATTAGTTTCTAGTCTTGCCCGTGGAGGGATGTTATGTATGCACATTAGTGTACTTTAGGAAGTAAGTTGGTATTCATAAGTATTACAGTGTTAGAAAGTTCTGAGTGCATTTTTTTGTCTCCATTTGGACGTAATAAATGGAGACCGATTTTTGCAAGAAATCTATTTTCTTGAAGCAAGAAACCATTTGTCTGCGTGCACATTCTTCTCCTGGATTCCTGGTGTGTCGTTTGTGGTGATCAACGTTTTATTTTCTATCTTACCACAATGGAATAAACCGGAAGAAAATTCTGTGGAATTTCAAAATTAAATAAAATTCTTTTAAGAATATCACAGTCTCATTTTGAGATGTCACAATATTTACTATTTTTGATGCATGTACTTGCCTTAAATAATTTCCGTTCAAGTTTAAATTTTTACTTAAGAATATCACAGGTTTCTTTTAAAAATGCACTATATTTCTGCTAACACTTCATTTCCAAGAATATTGTATTCTTGCGATAATCTTCTGATGCCTTTGCTCATATGTGAATCTACGATATATTTAAAATGATCCTAATAATCTAAATTAAATTAATTAGAGTAATTATTTTATTGTGTGTACATGTAATAAAAATTTAAAATATTGTAACTAAAATAATTTTGAGTGTATCTTTCCGATTTCACATATTTTCTTTGGTATGCATCTTTACCGCTTAAAACGGTACGTCTAAGGAATTCGCTAACAATTTAGTCTCAGAACCAAGTGACAACTTCCATTAAGAGAATGGATTTTAATTATACTCCCAACGACTACAATAAATTAATTTAAAATCACTGCCGCGGCTGTGAAATTGCAGTAAGGATGCCGCAAATAATACAAAATTGAATTTTAAGGAATTCGTTTCTAGAGAACAATGGGCGAACGCAGCCCCTTTACGACTATTTAACCGAATCCCACACGCAGCGCATACAGATAGATATCCGTATTCTTCGTGGTAATTTGTTGAGCAATTAACTGCATTTCTTCAGCTATTGAATGAGAAACTGGATGAGGGTACTTACCGTGTTAATGACATCGCCGTCGTCAAGCGGACAAATCGCAGAAACGCAAATAGCTTTATGAATGCGTAAATAGTGCTTCTTTCTTGCGCCGCCGTTCGTCCATTTAATAACCTACTCTTATATTGTTTCCTACGCTGTCGAGTAGAGGTATACAAAGTCAAGGATGTTGAAATATGCGCGAGCTAACAAAGGCCCGGCTATCTCGCGAATATCGTATGGCGTTTTAATGAAATGAATGCAATAATGGAAGTTGGGTACACTTCATAAAGTAGCTAACATCTAGCTTTCTTAACAATAGGGTCTGGTTTAACATGTGCTGAAAATAATACGACAAGAATTTAAAATTAATTCACATTCTTTTGTCTTCTAATAATTTTCTACAAAGAAAGTATTTTTCTCAAATGGCAATGCAGTTAGTTCTGGTTATAGTTATAAACTTATGTTAAAAATTAAGGCACTACTCAAATGATTCCATGTAATTTTTACAAACGTGTGTGATTGATGAATTATTTTTTAATATAATCAAAAAACAATTCAATTGGAGATAATTAAACATCGGTTCGTCAATGAACTTCTTTTTCAATGGAAACTTATGGAAATATTACAAATTCCATTCAATTACAAATTCAGAAACAAAACGATATTAAAATACACATGAAAAAATTGCCTAGTAACAATAACCAAAAAAATTAATGCTAATATAGCTCATGGTATTGGTGGAATCATTCCCGGCAAAAAACAAAGCGAGGGAGAAGGGACAGCGTAAACCTGCGAACATGTTTCTGCCTACCCGGCTTCATCAGTGCGGGTACATACCTGTCCTTCTCCCTCGCTATTCTTCTTCACCTCTCGAGTATATGTTGCCATTCTCCACGAACAGAATCACGATATATCTCCCTACGCCACCTAGCGTCGAGAAACATAGACATGCTGTCTAGAGAATAGCGACAGCAACTCGGGATGCAGACTCCTACGCCTTTCCCTCGCTTTGTTTTTTGCCGAAAATGATTCCACCACCACCATGAGCTATATTAGCATTCATTTTTTGGTTATTGTTACTAGGCAATCTTTTCATGTGTATTTTAATACATCCTGCTAAGCCTATAGGAATCGTTTAAAGGTGTGGACACGCGGTGTTTTAGGCGCCATGCCATCTTGCGTTAAGCAACCCAAGAGATGCTCGATAGGTGGTAGGAGTCTGTATCCCGAGTTGTTGTGGCTATTTTCTAGACAACATGTCTATGTTTCTCGACGCTAGGTGGCGTGGGGAGATATATCGTGATTCTGTTCGTGGAGAATAGCAACATATACTCGAGAGGTGAAGACCAATAGCGAGGGAGAAGGACAGGTACGGAACCGCGCTGATGAATCCGGGTAGGCAGAAACATGTTCGCGGGTTTACGCTGTCCCTTTTCTCTCGCTTTGTTTTTTGCCGGAAATGATTCCACCAATACCACGAGCTATACTAGCATTAATTTTTTCGTTAAAACGATATTATTGGAAATCCTTAAAAACTCTATAAACAAAAAAAATTAAACGAAAAAATAAAAATTTAACACGTGATACCTCCCCTAGTTTTGATAACTGCTTGGATTCGCCGTGGTAAGCTCACTACCAAATTTTGGATTACTTCTTGGGGATTATTATCCTATTCGAAAAGAACGGCATGTTGCAATTCCTGGAGATTACCAGGAGCTGGTAAATGACTCTTTACCGATTTTTTTAGAGCATCCCAAAGGTGTTCAATCGGATTTAACTCTGGGATTCGTGGTGACCAGTCCATGACTTGAATATTGATCTCTACAAAATTTGTCTAGCAGTATGTGGTCTAGCATTATCCTGCATGATTATGAAATTGTACCCTAAAAATAATTCAAAAAGCATTACATGGTCTGAATAATGTTTTTTGGGTAGTAGTCGGCGTTTATTGAACTTTAACGAATAGTTATTAACTCCGTGCAGGCGTCAAAGCAAACACCTCCCCAGAACATCTTTGATCCGCCACCAAAGGGCTTCCTAAGAGAGCTTGTGTAATCAAGATATCTTCCTCCACTTTTGCGCCATACTCTTTCGTGACCAACTGGAGATTTTTAAATTATTCTAGTCTCGTCTGAAAGCAAAACTCCCTTCTAATCTTCAACTGTCCAATCTGCATGATTTCCGGCAAATCTCAAACGTTATACGGTGTGCTGCGATAAGTAATGCTTCAACTGCAAGCCTATAAAGAAAATGGGAAAGGACGGGAAAAACTTTGGAAGAAATGAAAATAATGACAAAAACAGAAGAGAGTGGAAAAAATGGATACAAGAGCAACCCGAATTCACATCAGACACCTGAAAAGGTAAAAGGAATCGAGAAGAAGAAGTTGAAATTTGCACACGCAGAGAAATGGCTCCTTGCATCAAGAAAATACATTTTCTTGCAAAAATCATTTATATCATCAATAAAAATGTATAATATAAGAAAATAATTTTCTTGAAAGTTTATTTGTATTAAATAAATATTTTCTTAGGGTTGGAATGCCCAAGAGTTATTTAATTCCTCCTTTTCACAAACAAAGTCCCTTCCGAAAGAGTTTTTTTTTTATATTGGACACGAACTCTACAATAACCTCCCTTGGGCAATAAAAGAAATAAATGGACAACGTATGTACGTTTAAGCACGCCGGAATTATTAATATGCAAGAACGAGCAATTACATCAAAGGATGGACATAGCACGGGAGAAAGAAAGAGAGGTAGTTATAATGAGGGATTGAAATCGAAGAATAGGGAACGATAAAAGTAGAGGAATAGGAAATATGGGAAGTTGTGGAATGGAGAAAGCAATTAATAAAAGCAGAGAAAGAATTATAATCATGTATAATGAACGATGTGCTAATAGAAAACATATTTTATAATCACGGGGCGGGACCACAGTATACAGTCAGAAGATGGATAACTAAAAAGCATAATGGACTATATGGCATATACAAAAGAACTAGAAGAATCAGTAATAGATATCCGAGTGGACAAAGAAGCGGAACTAAGCACAGACCACAAACACATAGCAATCGACATCAATATATTCCGACCAAAAGAAAGAGAAGCTAAAAAATACATCAAAATTAATACAGAAAAAAGAAAGAGGAAATAAGACTCAAATACAAAGAAATTCTAGACAACAAGTTAAGAGGAAAACAGGAACAAATAAAAGAAGGAAGCGTAGAGGAAAGCTGGAGACATAAAAACATAGTACTAGACAACAGAAGTATGTGATATAAAAATAATTGATGAAAATTGAAAAGGGAGCAGGTGAAATTTTATTTTGATGAAATAAATATTTTCTTAGGGTTAGAAAATCAAGAAAATCCAAGACGGAAAAATGTTTCTTCCAAGTAAATCATTTAGTTTTAGGTTAAGAAAATATTGATATCAAAGGTAGGAACGAAGAAATGGTCCAGATCTCGCAAAGTTCTATTGAAAAATTAGGCGACTGGTTTCGTGTTCAAAAAACACATCATCAGGCCAGCTACAAGAATAACCAATAAAAGAAAAATTACAATAACGGAAGAAAACTTATAGTTAGTAATTAAAATTAGGAACAAGCGAATGAACTAATGAAAAAGTTTTTTTTTATGTTACAGTATAATTAAATCATTTTTTAATAATGTAATTAAATGGGATTATTTTTAGTAGTTTAATGATTACATTGATTACTGAGTTCATATTTAAGTTTATTTATTTCTTTTTTTATTATATTATTAATACAAGTTGTAAATAGTAATAAAAATAGTACATTAACCGGTATCTTTTGAAAGTGTTCATGAAACTTTGAACGTTGGTTAAAATTATGGCTGCCTTTCCAGATAGGGCCACCGCGGGCGATGACTTGGTGCCGAGCTTCTGTGTTAAGAATTTATGTAGTGCCTTTGCGATACCTTTATGCCAGATTATTAATCTTGCCATCAGGACCTCCACTTTTCCGGATAGATGGAAACGTGCACGAATTGTACCTGTCTTCCAGAAGGGAGATTCTACTCAAATTCGAAATTATAGGCCCATCGCTATACTTAATAACTTTGCGAAGATTTTTGAACATATTATATATACTACGATATACAGGAATACTCGCTCACATATCGCAACTTGCCAACACGGCTTTGTGAAGGGACGCTCGACAGTAACAAACCTGGCCTGTTTCACACAATTTATAAGCGAAACTTTAGATGACTGCGGACAAGTTGACGTTATCTTTACCGACTTCTCACATGCATTTGATACTCTCAGTCATGAATTACTTCTATATAAACTGGACTCGTTTGGTTTAGCTCCCAACTTCTCCTTGTTAATTAAATCTTACTTGGTAAAAAGAACTAACTATGTATTTTATAATGGATTTAATTCGTTTGAATTTGTATCTAGCAGCGGTATCTCACAAGGATCCAATCTTGGTCCATTGATGTTAATTCTATACATAAACGACCTCTTAACATCCTTATCTTGCCATGTCCTCGCTTATGCCGACGATGTTAAACTGTTTTGTAATATTAACTGCCAACACGATATCGAGAGTCTTCAGACGAGCATTAATATACTGACCGAGTGGTCAAAATCCAATACACTGACATTAAATTCTAGTAAATGTAATTTTATGTGCTTCACGAGAAAAACAAATCCATATATCTCCACTTATCAAATCAACGATATTTCCATCGACAAGATTACCAACCTTAAAGATCTAGGTGTCACTTTTGATCCAACTTTATCGTTTAATATACATATTGAACAAATTTGTTCATCTGCCTCTAAAATGATGGGTTTTCTTATGAGAACGTCCAAATACTTCAATGACGCACTAGTGCTAAAATCCCTTTATTTTGCATTTGTACTCTCGAAATTGGAGTATGCCTCTATTGTTTGGTATCCTTTCTATATGTCCCATCAAGCTCCAATTGAACGTGTTCAGCGTCGATTCCTCAAATTCTTGTCGTTCAAAGTTAATGGCGAATATCCGCCTTGGCATACTTCTTACAACACCCTTCTCGAATCGCATCAATTTCGTTCATTGTCATCCCGTCGTGATTACCATAGCGCCCGATTTTTACACAAATTATTAAATGATAGGATCGACTGTATGCAGCTGGTCCCCCACATAGGATTCAACGTACCTCGAATAGCATCTCGTTATGCTCCAACCTTTACTATGCCGACACCGAGGACCAATCTTCGTTTGCGGTCGCCAATCTATCACATGATCAGGAACGCTGAGAAGATATTTAGTGATATTTTCACCGGAGAGTTGGCGCCATGATACACGAAACATAATAGTTTTTTGTATAGTTATGTCATGTTTTTAAATCAATATGTATTGTGTTCACAATGTGTATATTTGTCCTGTAATTGGGTTTACCTGTTGGACAATAAACATTATTATTATTATTATTATTATTATAAAAAAGGTTATATTATTGTATGGGTAAGTATGGCATCTGTACTCGGGTTTCTATTGCTACTCTCTAGGACGGCATAACTACATCTCTTGAAAGTAGGTGGCGCCAGGAAATATTCCAGTGAGTGTTTTTGAAGGTTAGTGGCATAAACAGAAAGATGGAGAACAATGCGGGCAGGAGCAAAGAGCGTTACTGCGTTTTTCTTCTCACACTGCTTTTGGCGAGAGTGATTCCATCAATATCATCAGCTATTTATTAGCATTATCTTGGTTATTATTTCTAGGCACTTTTTTCATGTGTACTTCTACATTAAGTTCACTTTTGTTTGAACATTATTCTGTAGATAACCTCTACCTTAGCCTTCTTAAAATCATAAACAATTATGTACGGATATGTTGTACTGTTTTAAACAAAGTAAGTGTAATTAATAATGTGGATATAAATAATATGCATTTCAAGAATTCTATATAAATAAATGCTTTATTTTAAGAAAGATTTACGAAGAATACTTAAACGCTTTCTTGAATTAAGAAAACTGTTTACTATCCTTAAGAAAATATTGTTTTGTATTACAATGGCCATTTATTTATACTAAGAATCGCTTTCTTCAAATTTTCTGCAAGATTTTCTTGAATCAAGTTGACAAATGTCTTAAACAAAGAAATCCAATTATTTCATTACAAGTATATACTTCTCTTAAGTGGAGAAAAAAAAAACGCTAAGAAAATTTCTTTTGATTTAAAACAGTTATTGTATTGTGGATAATTGAAACAGTAATTGTTTTGAATTGAGGCGGACTACCTTCATACAAGTAAACGTTTCTCTGCGTGCACAAACATAATACTATAATAAAACCATTATAGTATTATGTTTGAAACGAATATAAATGTTCTAATTATAAGGGTTCTTATAATTTTTATTTACACTATACAAAATTCTGTAGATAATATAAGTTTCACGCATCGCATCATCTTTCCCCTCACTATGCCGCTGTCGCATCCCTTGATGAATTGAAAGATCAAAGATGATTTACTGTGACGTGATAATGAAATCTGTATTTACTTTAGGAAATAAATGCAGAAAATTTACATTACTTTGAAATTTAAACGAAGCTGTGCCGTAAGATAGTCCTCGCATTCGTTATTCAAGGAGCTTGATATGCGGTCGCGATATTCAAATTTGAACAATGTATTTTTCTCACACCGCCAAACCACCGTGAATCGCGCAAATTGCTTCATTAACAAGGTACACATTTTCACTATTTGATCTTGTATGCGTGGGTAAAAGAAAGAAAGGAATTCTCAAACTAAAATCTACCTTTGAATACGGGCCAACAAATATCATGTTTGAAGTAAGTAATTTTGTTGATGGTCTCAAAAATATATTTTGCAATGTAAAGTATAATATAGTCATAGCAATTATCAATACTCAATAATCAAAATAAGTGTTTTGTTGTAATAACTAAATGTATTTATTCACCTTAACTACTTACCTTGTTCTTGTAAACTGTTTTCTTTAGTAAAAACAAATAACAATTTCTCTTATGTGAAATATGTGTTATATTTAAATTAAATGAAATGGTCGGTCAACTATACAATCCTTAATAGAAAATTGTTTGAATCAAAGACCAAATGTAGTGCAAATAATATTTATTACAGGTAAACAACATATGTTTAACGAAAAATAACGTGAACAGATAAGAAAAACTATATTTTAATTATAGTACGTGTAAACAATAATAATAATAAATACATTTATTAACCATAACATTCTATGTAAGGGAATAAAAAAATTATATCATATTACTAGTCTGGGCAAACAGCAGTAACAGTCAGTGTAGCAGATATGTGGTGCGGAGTCGGCGATTGTTTATTTCACGCGCTCACAGCGTCAGTACTAAATCGATGCTGTATGCGAGTAGTTCTGTACATATGTAGGCCGTCGTCACTTATTTCGTAATTGTACGCTTATGTTTGCTTTAAAAATGTCGCAGTTAGGTACGTCGCGAAAACGACCAATGGCAGATACAGTTAAAAACTTTATAGTGGACATGCCGGACCTAATTTTTGATGGCGCGAAAATTCAATGTCTAGTTTGTAAAATTCCTTTAATGTGTTGGTCCAGAAGCCATTGTCAACGTCACATCGAAAGCAAACAGCATTCTTCTCCAAAAAGTGGCATACGAGACCAAGAAAAAATTACGTTTGATTTATGTGTTACACTTATTTTATGTAATCTATCGTTTCGTTTACTAGACAAAGAAGTATTTGTCTCCTTTTGGAATAAATATGCGGATTGTAAATTACCTAATCGGACATCGATACGAAATGTAGTGCCATTTGCTCGTGAACATATAGAAAAAAGAATGAAAACGGAATTGAAAGATAAAAAAACTATGGTTGCGTGTGGACGAACCAAAAGATCGTCAAAAACATTCTGTGGTTAATGTAATGGTACGTACAGTGGAACCACATCGGCCGTCATCGTCCTTCTTACTTGCTTCCAAAAGAGTTATAAATTGTACTGCCGATGAGATTTTAAAAGTGGTGTTGAACTCATTGAACAAATTTGAAGTTTCAACTAAGCAACTTTTAATGTTTATGAGTGATGGTGCCGCTTAAAGAACACACTGATAACTTCTTACATGTAACGTGTAAAATCCATACTCTAAATCTTGCGGCACAAACGATTCCTGCATGTTTTCCACTAGTAAATGCATTGATTGCTAGTACAAAGGCAGTGTTTCTAAAGTCCCTGAAACGTACCCGACTATTTCACAAACTGTGTCCTGATTTACCTGAACCACCACAGCCGATTGTTACACGTTGGAAAACATGGTTGCAGGCTGCGTTTTACTACAACAAATGTTTTAATCAAGTAAAGAAGGTAGTTTTAAAATTCAATCCGATAGAAGCTGCAGTAATCAAGAAAAGCCAGGAAATTTTTCAAAATAGTCAAGTTAAAAGAGATTTACAAACTATTCACAACAATTACTTCGGACTAGCGGAGGGAATAGAAAAATTACAAAATGTTTCGATGTCGCTAGTGGATTCTGTTCAAGAAGACTTTTAAAACGGTAAGTGTTTCAGCACGTCTTATAATTTATTTCTCACCTTCTATTTTATGTGTACACTTTTATGCGCTCGCCACGCCTCTGGCTGTTACCCCATATTTGCCCAGGTTAATAATGAGGGTTTACTGTATAAGAAAAAGTTACAGAGAAAATAAAAAGAGAAAGAAAACAAATAAGAGCAAATGCAGAATAGAGGAAAATCACAAGGATTAACTGGATAATTTGTTTCATTGAACACACTAAATTTTCTTCATAATGGAATTGGTTGACTGGAACAGATCAATCTATCAATGTAGAAAAAAGAGGAAGTCTTTAAACTATCTCAATTATCCTATTTACTGTGGTAACATGGAAAATATAGATAAGTATGTAACATCTGTTCAATGCACTGCCGATCGCTAATTGATGTAATTGCTTTTCAATTCTTTCGAGACGGTTAGCGATAGAACTGTAGTCATCGTCAATACTTATTAATCAGCAGTAGTTGTAAGTGTACGTAGGTTGTTGGTGAAGTGGTGCGCTTGACGTGTGTCAGACGAAAGTCAATGAACGTACTTTCGTTCAATAGCGAATTATTATTCAACGTACTTAGCGCAGATGGTATGGTGCAAGGTCTTAACGTGAGATACTTCCAAAAGCAGCAGAGGGGAAATTAAAATATGTATGTCATGTAGAAATCGTCTGTACTTGCATGGGTTGGCAGCTGTCTGAATTGAATGTTTATTTACTTCTCAAGCAATTTCAGAAAAAGATAAGTTTGAAAATAATCTTTGTATTGAAGAATTAATATATATGTACATCTTCGAAAATTGTAGAGTGCTTTATAAGAAGTCAAGCTTAAATTTTTTTCTCGCAAATTTCTTTTATGTGCGATTATACACTCACAGACAAAAATATTGCATATGCTAATTTGGATCTTTATTTTTTTTTCTTTAAAACTTTTGTGATTTCTATTGCAAAATCTTTTACACTGGAGTGTTCTACGTATTTTGCAATTTATTACAGATAAAAGAATGTTTTAATATAGCCTTTTATAAGTGAATAAGAGATAACGATAAAGCGTTATAAATTAGGGTAATGTGCTTTGGAGACCAAAACAATGATTGATATTCAGTAGATGTTGTCAGAATGACATTTCCATAGCTTTATTGCTCAAGTGTGTAGTTTCGGTTAGCGAGATGCCTCATTTAATCATAAATTGTGTTAAAATTCTTTGCTTAGCTAATGAAGGGTACAGACAAGAAGATATTGCACGGAGATTAAATATCCATCAAGCGACTCTCTCCTGTAGTAAGACGACACAATGAGACTGGAGAATACAAAAGGCGGCGTGGTCAAGGGCGTAAAAGATGTACAACGCCAAGAGATGACCAATATTTGAGACTTCAATCTTTACGAAATCGCGCACTTACAGCACCGCATCTTAGAAATGAATTATTGAATACAAGACAAGTCAATGTATCTGTCAAAACAGTAATAAGGAGGCTTAAGGAGGTTGGCTTAAATCTAAAACGTTCATCAGCTTCTCCCACGTCACAAAATTCGACGTCTAGAATTTGCAAGAGCTCATGCTAACTGGAATGAACATCAATGGGGAAAAATTCTTTTTACAGACGAAACAAGAATACAATTATGGAAGTCTGACGGACGTAGTCGTGTATATAGAAGGTCAGGGGGACGTTTCGCAGAATGTAATCTTTCACAAAATTTTAGCTTTGGTGGCGGTTCCATTATCTTATGCGGCGGCATTAGTTGGGAGAGTCGCATGGAACTCATTTAGGTAAATTTAAGAATGAATGCTGACTGGTGCATACACAACATGTTTTACCTTATGCGGGCTTTATTGGCTACGATAATTTTATGCTAATACATGATAATGGCCGAGCCCATGTCGCAAAGACAGTGATCCAGTACCTTGAGGATGTCGGGATTGCGGCGCTTGAGTGGCCAACAAATAGTCCTGACGCAAATCCCATAGAGCATCTATGGGACATTCTAAAAAGAAGTATACGAGCACGAAATCCAGCTTCTAACTCAATTGCAGAATTAAGAATTGCTGCTCAGGAAGAATTAAGTCGGATTTCGCAAGAAATCATCAAAGATCTTTTGCGCAGCATGCCTAGCAAGATGCAGGATATCGTTAGAACAAGAGGAGGAAGTACCAAGTATTAAAGCGTTATTATGTTGCGTTGTTATTATGTTTATGGGTAATTAATGTTGCTTTTTCCAATTAAACGTTTTGGCCAAAAACAAGTTGTTTTAATAATTCCTCCATGAATTTGCTATAAATCCTCCATATGTAACTTATTTGATTATCAATAACGTAAAACGCTCCACTGTGCAAGATTTAGCAACAAAAATCATAAGAGTTTTAAAGAGAAAAATGGTAAAGGCCGAAAATAAAATATACAATATTTTTGTCAGTGAGTGTTTTTGTTTGCTACACTTTTAAATTACATAGTATTAAAATTTCGTTGTTTTAGCTTTTTATTTTTGACATGATAAAAATTCAAATTATCAAATGTATTTATAAAAAAGAATCCAGTAAACTTAAGTTCAAGTCCGGTAGGATTCCAACCTACGGCTCCCGTTTGCCGGAGAGGCACCTTAAACTAATTACGCAACAAAGTCTATAGGAAGGAATCACTTTTTAATATCTAGATCTCGAGAATAACTTGTTTTTTTTTGCCAAAATTCCATGAATTAGACTGATTTGGACTTTTCAAATATTGGCAAATGATGGTGTCTAGGTTCACCAATATTTTTGAAAACCTTTAGCAATACATAATCAAGTGAATCATTAAAATTATTCGGTTTAGACTATTATGCTCCTCGGATTATCATTATACAATGTGTTTCACATTAGATGGCACCACCTCAGTATTTGTTTTTATAAATTATCGATTTAAAGAATATCATTTTTTTATTATGCCCCTCACTAAATTGTACTTTTATAGTATGTTACTTTCCCTTTATGGTAAAATGACGATTTAAAATAAACGGCAAAATAGGAGAAGTCGTATTAGGAACTTTTTTATCAAAAAATATTGTTGATAAAAGTCGTTCAGAATTGTTCAAATAAACTAAATCCAAAATTTCATTAAACACAAAAAATTTTGAAAATCCAAAAAATTCGAATTATCTCACAAGTTTGCCATGATTTTTATTGTATTCTTTTAATTCAATACAACAACAAAAAACGATGCTTCATTACTTAAATGATAGTATTTTCAGCTAAACCGTCTTTAGTACGTATTCATTTTCCTATTAATTTTCTGTTGTTTCTGACATCCTTTCTCAGTTCTTCTCGACTTATGTCTTTATATCATATAGAGTTATTCTGTCACAAAGTTATTGAATATTTATTGGTATAGTTTTATGTACGAGGGTAAGTCAAATATTATCTACACTTTCGCCATAGCAGGCTTTGAAGGTTATCGTAGTGGCGGCCGCTTGCGCATGCGTTGAGTTGGCGCCTCTGTGGTCATGTATGTGGAATTTAATCACGATCGCGTCATTTGTCTGCTAGCTACAACAGCATAAGCATGCACCAAAGAGGAACAACGAGCAGTGATCTGATTTTTGTGATCAAAGGGTGTAAAAGGTGCTGATATTCACCGGAGACTTTTGTCACAATACGGGGATAGTGCTTTATCTCGCAAAAGCTTTTTTTTGTTGATCGAAATGTTTCAAAGTGGTCGCACGAGCGTAACACAAAAAGAAGGAGCTGGACGGCCGTCAACCTCGGCTACCGACGACAACATTCAGCAAGCTCGAGAGATGGTTACAGCAAATATCTCGCTCCCTCAAACTTTCACCTCTTTGGACTGCTCAAGGAAGCTTTGAGAGGTCGTCGATTTGCCTCAGACACAGACGTTCGGGATGCGGTGCAAAAGTGGCTTCACGACCAACCGAAAACCTTCTACCAGGAAGGCATACGGAAACTTGTGGCTCGCTGGGCCAAGTGCATTGCTAAGGGTGGAGACTATATCGAAAAATAATGTATCTGTTGTACACCTATCTTTGTTTAATACAGTTGTAGAACTAAAAGTGTAAGTAATTTTTGACTTACTCTCGTACTTTATTTTTAATAGTTCCCCATGGATAAAAATTTAATGGTGTGATGTCGGGATCTAGGTGGCCATTCGATTAGGGGACTATTACGACCTATTCAACTTCCATGGAAATTCTCATTTAACCATTCCGTAACCACAATATTGGCTTGAAAGAAATTTTCTTATGTCTACAATGACACCATCAAATTTTATCCTTTAAATTATTTAAAACTAAGGGCATCGTTCTTAGATTGGATGTGGAATTCTCAGTGATATAATTCAAAATAACGTAATCTTCAGGATGATGATAATTCCCTATTTTGTCACATTTCCAGTACGATTAGATAAATTGTTGATTTTTAAGATAATCGTATGTGTAACGGGGGGACGGCCTGGATGTTTGATATTAAATTCACGGGCAGCTTCCCGTGTTGAACGAAGATTATCACCTATTAATCTCATTATCTCAACTGTATCAGCCAAAGTTAAATTTGCAGCCATATTCTCTTATTTTTAGCGATTGTAATTAATTGCACACAATTTGATAAATGACATGTAGTTAGATTAGCAATACATTCTCTCTGACGTATTAATGCAAGTCATGACAAACTTGTGAGATTTTCATTCGAATCTTCTGGACTTAGAAATCTTTTACGAAACATTTTCAATTTTTGTTTTTTTGTTTTTAATGAAATTTCGGATTTAGCTTTATTTGAACGATTCTTTTATTAACAAGATCTTTTGATTAAAAAACCCTTAATACGACTTCTTCAATTTTGCTGTTTATTTTAAATCATAGTAGACTAGCACTTTACCGTGAAGGAAAAGTAACATACCCTAAAAGTACAATTTAGTGAGTGGTACAATCAGAAAAAAGATTTTTTTTTAAATCGATAATATGTAAAAAAAAGTATTGAGGTGGTGCCGTGTAAAGTGAGACACAGTGTATGCACCGGGTGGCCAAATAAGAATGGCAGCCGGCTATATCTCAGAAACTATTAATCACAGAGCTTTCGGGTAAAATATTTTTTAATAAACGTGGTCAAAAGAAAACACTGGACGGCACTCCACAAAATCCACGATAATATTCTCGATCCTACGGTGTAGTCTGTCAAGAAACTGGCAGTGACAGTTGAATTTCTCAAGCATTCAAAATAAACCCTTATGTCAAATGCTTCGTTTGTAAGACGCATATTTTAATCATTAAAAAGACGAAAAAAGAAGATTAAAAGCTTTAACAAAACGGTCTAAACGAAGGCATGAGCTTTTCGACGTTGCCACATAACGTGTAATTTTTTCTTATTCTGCATATTTTGTTATTCAAAGCCTACTAGTTTTTCAGAATTCCCTTACTAGGTTAGTCAAATTTTTATTGTTTATTTCAAGTTGAAATCGCTAAAACAATGAGATTCAGTTTATTTATAAGGCACTAAAATAAATAATTATCTTTGAAATAGGATATATTTTTTTTATTTTTACTAATATGGTTATATTTAGAAATTTAAATAAAATAGCAAACAGTCGGCAAAACCGTGTTGTCCAGGTGCAACAAATATTTACATTTTTTCATAAATATCTCCTGTTAGAGAAAAGATATCGGGATGCGGTTTTCACTGGCATCTTGAAATGTTAATTCTCTACTTCTCCACGTGAAAAGATACATACCGTTCTATTTAAAATCTTTGCGAAAAGCGGCTTTTTTTGTTATAATGTCCGATAACGCCCTCTAGTGATAAGGGTACATTTCATAAAAAGTAGGCCAAAACTGCATTTCATAGATCAAATAAAGCTCTTTTAAACGAAGCCAAGATTGTTAAAATAGGTTAAGCCTAACAGGAGTAACCAACATTTATTTAAAAAAGCAATTGACGTCTCCCCACCACTTTACGTTAGATAATATGACAAAATGTGTTCAATGCAAAGGAAAGGGAATTGGATTGGGAATAAAATGCATATATTTTTGATAACTCTCAATTAAACAAAACACGATCAAAACTTTAATTTTATATTTAGTCGTGACCGTTACGCCATCTTCTGGTCATCTTACAAACTCCAAAATCATTTCCAGTGGTTTCTTTTGGCCACGTTTATTAAAAAAGATTTTACCCGAAAGCTCTGTGATTACTAGTTTTTGAGATACAGCCGGTTGCCATTCTTATTTGGCCACCCGGTACATATATGTTACGGTATGTAAAATCGTATATTCAGTAAAATGTTATCTTAGAGCCAAGGGTTACATATGAATATGGGAACAAGAAAGTAGTAAACAGTTCCTGGAAGTGTTTTGGATGGGAAATTAGTTGTCAGCAATTTAAAATAATATAAAAGCACTGTGCAAAGCAATTTACTTTAATTATAATATAGCGTGTGTTGTGAAAACATCACTCGTAATATTGTAATTCATGTACCTGTAAATGTGTTGGTGAACCTACAAATAAAGTCTTTGTAAAACAAAAAAATCTTCTTGAAAATCTTAACTTATATTTTATTCAAACGATCCAATTTGAGTCTGTGTGAGTAATTCATGTTGTGTTTGTCGCCTTTACATATAAATTTTTGATTTTAATTAAACGACAATCGATCCTCTTACTGTTATTGAAGTGTATAATCAGTTTATATATCAGTTTAAGTAGTAGTATTTTATATAAAAGTATATTTCGTTTCTTAGCCGTTCTTGTAATTAATTTTTTTTTCTTGATTTTATCGGCTTAATTGCTAAATATATTATTATATACATATAATCAAAAGTCTCTTTATTCCTTTAAGTTTTATAAGAATTTACATCGGGACCAGTTTCGCCATTGGCATCATCAGCCGATATAGTCTAAGAGTTAATTGCTATGTTAAGAATCGACATCATCGCAAAAGCGTAAAAACGTTGTTAGGATAATTAATGTGATAATCTTTAAGGATATAATGAGTGGGTCGTGAAATGTTGAAAGTGTTATTTGGGATAAAAAGAGGAGTGCTGTAATGGAAATTTCGTACATAATTGTAAAAGTGGTAAAACCAGGTTGTTGAGCTTATTAAAATAGTAATCTTTATTAATATAAAGAATTGGGTCGTGAAATGATGAAATTAATTTTGAGGATGAAAATTGGATTCCTAGTTAAAGAGTTTTTTCTTATTGTTGTAAAAGTGGTAAAACTACGTTGTTGAGATTGTTAAAAAATTAATAATCTTAAGGGATATTCAAAGAATGGGTCGAAAAATGTTTAAAAGTTATTGATAATGTGAAAAGGAGATTTTTGGATAAGGGAAGGAAAAGGCAACCACGTGCTGATTTTTCCCAAAAATCAGCACGTGCTTGCTTTTTCCTTCCCTTTTCCGATGTAAATTCTTATAAAACTTAAAGGAATAAAGAGACTTTTGATTATACAGTGTGGAACAGCCAAATGGAATAAATTCGCTATTTCAATCATTGTGCAAATTTATAAAAAAATCCCGAAACACGTTAATTTTAGATTTTAAAATTACATCCTATTGCGTAAAAATTTCATCCCTAAATTTAACACCTTTAGAGTGTGCAGCCCTCACTCCTATATTTTTCAATATAAATAAAAAAGGCCTCTTCATTGTCTATTCAAAAATTGTATTGTTTTCAAATCTAATGCAAAAATTAACATTAAAAAAAAATTAAATCATTGACGAAATTCGTCACAACTTGAGCAACGCAAACTGCGCTGAAAGCCAGTGGCGGACGCATAAAAGTTTACACAAAATAAACACGGCCGGGACAATTCGGTATAAGCGTCAGTATAACTGCGACTCGAAATCCGATCTGTTGTGTATGCATCTACGCTGTCGTATACTATATCGTAGTTCTACGTTTGTTTTGAAAATGTTTCCTACGTCGCGAAAACGACCAAAGTTGGACACAATAAGAGAATTCATTACAGAAATGCCTGATTTAAAGTGTGATGGCGCTAAAATTCAATGTGTAGTGTGTAAAATAGATTTAATGTGTTGGTCGAAAAGTGATTGTCTACGGCACGTAAATAGTGCAGGGCATGTTTCAAAAAAAAATTCCACACGAGATTATGACAAATTTAAATTTAATTTACGTGTTACCTTTATTGCATGTAATTTACCATTTCATTTACTAAGGAAGAAAGCATACGTCTCGTTTTGGAATGAATATTCAGACTTTAAGTTACCAAGTGAGAGAACATTACAGATAGTTGTGCCGCCTGCTCGTGAGCATGTCGAGAAAAGAATTAAATCGGAGTTGCAAGATAAAAAAACTGTGGTTATGTGTGGACGAAACAACAGATCGTAAAAAACATTCTGTGGTTAATGTAATGGTACGCACAATGGAACCACATCGACCGTCATCCTACTTCTTACTTGCTTCCAAAAGAGCTATAAATTGTACTGCCGAAGTAATTTCAATGTTGGTGTTAAATACATTGGGAAAGTTTGAACTTTCAACAAATCAACTGTTGATGATGGTGCCGCAAACATGCTTGCTGTAGGTCGATCTCTTAAAAAACATTGCGCTAATTTGTTGCATATTACATGTAAAATTCATACTCTCAGTCTCGTAGCAGATAGTATCAGAAAATGTTATCCCGAGGTAGACGCTCTAATAGCACATACAAATGCTGTGTTTGTAAAATCCCCAAAACGTATTCGGGAATTTCATAGACTATGCCCCGGTATTCCTGAACCACCACAACCTATTCTTACTCGTTGGGGAACATGGTTAGAGGCTGCATTTTATTATCTTAAATATTTTGAGAATATAAAGAACGTGATTTTAGAATTCGACCCAAAGGAAGCTGCGGCTGTTAAGGTAAGCCGCTTGAAATTTCAGGATAGTCAAGTTAAAACAGATTTGGAAATTATTCAGAACAATTACGTGGGACTAGCGGATGCGATAGAAAAACTACAAAATTCTTCGGTGTCGTTAGTGGAATCTTTGCAAATAGTGCAACATGTTCACGCACAGCTATGCGCGATAGAAGACGCAAGAAATGTTTGTGTTTTAGAAAGGTTTGAAAGTGTTTTAGATAAAGACTCTGATTTTGGCACATTAAGACAAATTTGTGAGGATTCGTCAACAGAACCGTTAAGTTATTTGAAAGATTATTTTACTTACGCAAATATAACGTCACTAGATGTAGAACGTTCGTTTTCGGCATACAAAAACACTTTTTCTTCACGCCGTACTCACTTTGCCGAAACAACTTTGGAAACATATCGAATGTTACAAATATTAAATAGACATTATCCACTTTGTGATTTCACGGAGGACTCTTAAAACGGTAAGTGTTTGAGCACGTATCACATTTAATTTATTTTGTGTAAAGTTTTATGCGTCCGCCACTGGCTTTCAGCGCAGTTTGCGTTGCTCTAGTCACAACACATTGAGAACCTAATAGGTAGTACCGTTTAGTTCTAGATAACGTAAAAAAAAGAACATGAAACTTAATGTAATAGATGTTCAAAATGCTCCCCTCGGACGTCTTGGCAACATCCTAATCTTAAATAAAACTGTCTTCTAACGTTATTCAACATTTGTGGTGTGACCGACCTAGTCGCAAACGTTCTTCTTCTTCTTAAGTCAGCTAAATCTAGCGGTTTAGTTTTGTATACAACACTTATCACATATCCCCATAAGAAGAAGTCTAATAGCGTAAGATCAGGTGATCGTGCTGGCCATTCTATCGCTCCTCGCCTCCCTACCCACCGATTTGGAAATATTAGATCGAGGTACTGCCGGACGTTGATTAGGTAATGTGGCGGTGCTCCATCTTGCTGGAACCAAATCGTATTCGCTGGAACTTGTGGGTTTGCTGGATCAGGATATAAATTTGCCAAAGTTGGCACGACATTATTTTGGAGCATTGATAAATAATTATTTCTATTCAAATTGTCATCAATGAAAAATGGACCAATGACATGGTCTCCAACAATCCCTGCCCAAACATTAACCTTTTCAGGGTATTGTATATGTTCTTCTCTCATCCAGTGAGGATTATCTCTAGACAAGTAGCGGCAATTTTGACGATTAGCATGTCCGTGAAGTGTAAAAGTGCACTCATCAGAAAACAAAACATGTTCTAATTGGATCACATTGTTATCTAACATTTCCATCATTTGTTCACAAAAATACGTTCTTCGATCAAAATCGTCTTTCACGAGCTCATGAGTTGATATCATTTTGTAGGGATGCATTTTATCTTCTTTTAATATTCGAAAAATCGATGAATGGCTAACATCAAATGTTGCGGCTACTATTCGACTCGAAGTATGCGAGTTTTCCCCAAACTCAAGTAATACATCCAATTTGGTATCATTATTTATTGCATTGGAAGGTGTTTTTTTTTATCTGTCTTACATGTCCAAGCTCGCGAAACTGCTTTTCAATTTTACTTATTGTCTCTTGAGATATAGGCGGCAAATCCGGAAATGTTTCGTGAAATAGGCGAGCAACTTCGGTCTGTGTTCGTGTGTTATCTGTGTTTCTGTTAAATAAACCATGTTTCTGAATTGCAGTTAACGAAATTCGAACGACAAGTAATAACACTGACAACTACTGTCATGCAGTTATAATCACACAACAATTTGCTAAGGCGTTTTAAACAAAACTAACATTGCCATAGGAACTTTTTATTTCTTTTTTTTTAATTGAAGAACACTATGTTGTGACGAATTTCGTCAATCAGATGATTTAATTTTTTTTTATGTTAATTTTTGCATTAGATTTGAAAACAATACAATTTTTGAATAGACAATGAAGATACCTTTTAAATGATTTACTACAAGCCCCTACTCCCCATTTAAAAATGTAGGAGTTGCAACCCTCACTCTACGGGTGTTAAATTTAGGGATGAAATTTTTACGCCGTAGGATATAATTTTAAAATCTAAAATTTACGTGTTTCGGGATTTTTTATAAATATACACAATGAACGAATTTATTCCATTTGGTTGTTCCACGCTGTATATATTGCAATTTTTCCTTTAAACATGGACAAATACTTATTAAATATATTATTGTTTGAGTTAAATAAAACTTAGCATTTTACGTTTCGACAAATTTTGTTGTCTTCAGAATGTATATGTTAAAAAAATAGAACACTGTCAACTAACACAACATACAACAACAGAACATTGTTAACATTCGCCTTTCCGTCAGCCAACGGAGACAGCTAGAATAAGTATTTTAAAAATAAGTTAAAATAACCAAAAGATCGTAAGGTAGAATAATTTTAATCTTTTATTTGATAAAACCCAAAAAAATTTTAGTGTTGTGTTAGTTGACAATGTTCTATTTTTTGGACATATGCATTCTGAAGAAGACAATAAAATTTGTCGAAACGTAAAATGTTATGTTAACTCAAACAATAATATATTTAGCAATTAAGCCGCTAAAATCAAGAAAAAAAAAGTATTTTATTGTATTGACATAACTTTTCTTGCAGTACGTTAACTCTTGCCTGAGGATGAGATAAATATCTCGAAACCGGTAGCACGTTTATTAAAACAAAGTTATTGTGAGAAGTAGACGTTGATTCTACCTTCCCCAGATATATTTCATTTATGTCAACTAAGCGAAAAGCTTCTTCTTTAAAATGCTCCCATCTATCTTCTTCACTACCTGACAAGGTCATTGTTGGATGTGGATGATTCAAGTACGTATATTAACCTGTTCGCAACTAAATATGAATTGGAAACATCTCCAACAAGACCTCAATAGATAAAATTGCTATTAAGTATTACTACTGCGCCACAAATAAAAGAAATACTTGGAAATATTAGATAATTTACCACTAAAAACAGAAGTCAGTAATTAAAACATACACCAAACCTTCATGCTCCATGGTCCACCTGTGTATATCCCACCTTCTCCTATATATTATTGTGACTATAATAGTAATACTTTGAACAGATGACAAAATAATCACATACAAGGGGTGCTATTTCTTAATTTACTTGGTTGAGTTCTAAAGTAAATTAAACAACGGAACATGTAGTTGCCTTAATCCTCTTAAAACTTCAATGACTTTTATTAAAAGCACTGGGAAATGCAAAGATTAGGTATTTGAAGCCTGAGACACCTATATCCAGTAGGGTCTTGAATCACATAGACTACCCACTTAAAACATACTCAAATTCGGTCTCATTGTCAAGCTTTTAATGCAAATGCTTTCCTTTTTTCACTAAATACGTTTTGTAGAAGTATCTATATGACTCCAGCTTTATTGACACTCCCTGTTTTATTGTTATCTTCTGCAATTGTTCGATTACAGCTGCTAAATGTGTGCGTGACGATTGTGATAAAAATAAACACCACTGTTTTCGTAAACCCCATCAAATAGGCAAAAAAATAATTTAACCTTGAATTTAGTAATATATTTAAATTAATTTAATAATGTTAGCATAGGGACATTTGGTTTACCAAAAGTGTAATAAATTTAATATAATGCTGGTTTCGTGACATCACATATTGAATAATACATGTAATTATTTATTTTATTAAGTATTCACGGCCATTTATTTCTATATTTAGTAAATGGTGTAATGGCAATCGAAGTTAATTAAATTTCCAGAGGAAGCACAGGTGTCGTAACTGTCTGTTAATTATTCTTGTCTCAAGATGGGTGTTCGTATTGATTTGCGGTACTTATAACATGCAAAATACTCTCGACAGTAGCGACAATACCCCTGGATTATTTAATAAACATTTCGAACTGCTAGTTGAATTAGTTTCAAGAGCGGTATTTGAAGGGCCAAGTTTGGATCTATTACCCTTTCTAACATAATAAATGATGTATCATGTAATTATTAGTTACGCGGAAAAAGCTCTGATGGAAAAACTGAATATAACAGTCTAAAATTCAAAGAAATGAAAACAATAATTAATAAACAACAAGAAGAAATACGCATGTTTGGCAGATATCGTCATCACTTTTAGTTCGCAATTTATCATTAACGAAAGTGCCTTGTAGAAAACGTTGTTTAATATCTCAATAAAATGTTCAAAAAGTTTTCCCAACATAATGCAGTGCGATTTATCAAAACATTTTTCACTAGCAGACAGAAAAATTAGCCGAGTACCAACTGTACATGGAAAAAAATGTTAGAAAGACTCAAACAATTCTACAATTTGTTTGGTAATATACAACTGGCTACAACTTGCGCAAATCAATTTAGTCAATGATTTGTTACAAAGGCTGCTACAATAGTGCACAAAGATTGTATTGCATAATACAGCATGCAATGTTCTTATAGTTATAATGATATCTGTGACAACAACATATAATAATTAGCAAAAATAATTGTGTTAATGATTGCTACAATATGTTTCCTACAATGTTGTAGTACATTCTAGCAAGTGATTTTTTTTCATGTATGGCAATGAAGATTTACGATAGATTCCCAAATCGATTTAAAAGGTTACCTCCACCAAAATTCAAAAGGGAACTGAAAAGAATATTGTTGAATAATTGCTTTTATTCAATAAACGATTATCATCTAGTTTTTACAATACCGGTTCTATAATATCCCGTATCGTACGGCTTACAAGTACTTTAATTTTTTGGGCTCCCTGATAGGTAATAAATTGATATTTACAAGAATCAAGTGCATGTGGTTTACAAAGATAGGCCTCAATTTCGCGGGCTAGTATGGGGATCTCATTTGTGATAAGGGGTGGAATATAAGTTTAAATTTGGCAAAGTTAAACTTTGTCGAGATAAATAATCCAGGAAAGCCTACTGGGTTATATCCAAAAAACAGTGATTGCGATACTAATTTATATTTTTTACAACTTTGGATGTATCAGAAGCTATATTGTACATTATTAGGGCATTTTTATCCAGAATACAATGGATGTCTCTAATTTGTTTTTCCATTAAATAGCTTATTTTTTCCTAATTACGATATAACATTAAACGTTATATGTAACCTTTTGCGGGCACTATTTAGCATCTAGCACCACTGTTCTTCTAATGTTTTATGAAATTGTTCACGAAACTTTCTCATGCACATCCCCGGAGTAACTTTTGAGTTTTTATTGCACTTATAGTTTTAGAGTACATTGCACTTTTCAATTGTTAGTGAGCTTGTTTATAATAAAAGCAAGAATCATAAACACTAAGTAAATACAGCTTTTGATGTATGTTACGGGGAATGTGGAAATATAACAAGAGATGATTTATATGAGGTTAAAAAACTTCGTTAATATTTTGGTGATATAGAAAAGCTTTTACTTCATATTGAACCGCGCGTTTAAAATATAAAAAAAAATGAATATTTCTTCATGGCCTAATATATTGTTCTAACTAGCAGAAAATCAGTTATTCAGTAGAGGAATAAAACAAATAAGTACATACCTATATAAAAAATGAATTTGAAGACGTATGAGCTCAAAAACAAGAGAAAATTTGAACCATTTACAAAAACGCTAGTTAAAATTTTTCAATTACGCTATAACTTGAAAACAAGTGAAAATCGGATTAAAACATGAGTTTTTTTTGCATTATTCTCACGTGTACAATACACTCCTGGAGTGACTTACCCGGTGTAACAAACTTCTCGCTCTGTGACGATGCACAGAAAAAAAAATGTTAGAATAACTTCTACAATTGTAGCAAATACCGCTACAAATAGTTATAGAATCTATGATGCGGACAATTTGTAGCAATTAGTCAAACAATATTGTAGGAAACAAGAGTGACGCAAAACTTGCAACGTTTGCTACAATAAACTTGCATATTTTTCAACAATTGTGCGAGTGTATGTATCGCATTTATTGAAATGCTAATATAACGAATTTTAGCAGTTATTACGTTAGATTACGCGAATTGCAACAATTTTTTGAATAATTAAAACAGTCTATATTAAACTACCACAAATTAATTATGCAGTGTACTTATAATTATAATCGTTGAAAGAACAAGCAAACGAAATAACAATAACTATTCTATGTGTTTGTATTTCCGACAGCTTCGCCATTTACAGGGAGTATTGGCCGGCCGTAAGAATTTCACACATCTGCGCTGGTAAGTGTGTGATCGTCCCACCAAATTTTGAGTAAAGAAATAAACTACGGAAAACTTTATTCCGCGGCTGTGATAATCTACAATAATGTTTACTAACCCGGTAGTTTTAAAGAAATTGTATAAAGACACTCACTATATCAGAATATCTACTATCTATTACATAAGTTCGACTGTATAAACAAGTAATTTAAACCAATTGTCAGATTATTTTTAGTTACCAGTTTATACAATGATTTATACAATAATTAAAATGAATGTGTATTTCGCACTTTTAACAATTACTAAAGCGAGGTAATCGTCTGTTGAGGTTTATATTGCGTTAACCTGCGCCTCCACCAATTTATATACAGATATTAGAAGTATGAGCTGCAGAAAGCTGCTAAAATCGAAAAATGTCTCAAAAAATGCTAAACTGAGAGTATATAAAACAGTGATTAAGTCATCGGTTCTTTACGGAAGTGAAATCCGGATAATGAACAAAAAGAATGAACAAAGAGAAAAAGTTAGACACATGGGAAAGGAAAGTGCTGAGGAATATATTAGGAGGAATTAAGGAAGAAAATGGACACTGGAGAAGACTACAATCGCGAAGTAGCAGATAGATACATACATCCAAGTATCACAAATGTAATGATAGCTCAAAGAGTAAGCTGGTTGGGACATGTACATACATAGAATGCCTGAAATCAGACAAACAAAAAAAAAGCGCTATTAGGAGGAATAGGTGACAAGAAGAAAAGGGGACGTCCAAAAAGACAATAGCAAGATGCTGTCAAAGAAGATCTAATGCGGGTTGGTGTAGAAAATTGGCAAGCAGTGACTCAGAACAGATCCAAATGGAACAAGCTTGTTGAGAGACTCAGTGCCATAAACCTCTAAGGCTTGCAGTGCTTATTTATATATATGAGCAGCAGCAAATCGTACACTTAATGTACGCAAGATATTTGAAAATATAAACTTGTGTGTCTTTGGTGTTAAATGCAAATAGTATATACATGCGTATATTAAGTTACACAACTAAATATTACATACACATTTCTATTGCCGCTTTGACGATTATTATTATTATTATTATTATTATTATTATTATTATTATTATTATTATTATTATTATTATTACTAGTAAGTATTAGTAGTAATACTGATCAATAGAGCGGTACATAGGCGTTTCACCGGAGAAGCGCCTGTGTGCAAAAATCGATTCTCGCATTGTCAAGCGTCCGCTTGTTTATTTTTCGTTCAGTTTAGGAAACGAGAACGTGTGTTGTGTTTTGTGTTACGAGTTATTCGTTATAAATATATAATTATTAATTTAAAATGTGTAATGTGAACAAGATTAAAAGCGACCCTTTGGTGGCACAGTAAATAAGTTAATCTGCGACTTTCCGGATTTGTTCTACGGTGCTAAATAATGTTAAAAGAAATATTTGATGTGTTGGGATAAGGCGGACTGTAACAAACATGTAAATACTGGAGAACACAGAAATAGAAAAAAGGGGTGTGCCAACGAGAACTGCTTTTATTTCCTATTTACTTGTCATGATGATAATCTGTAATTTGTCACTCCGCTTACTCGAAAAAGAACCATTTCAGAACTTTTGGTATAAGTACAATCCAGAGTTGAAGTTGCTATCTACGAAAACGGCACGTAAGCATGTTTTATTTGTACGCGAAGACGTGGAAAAAAATGAAATCCACATTAAAAAATCAGTTGTTTTGGTTATGTCGCATGACCTCCTAAACTAAACGAAATTAAACAAGCGGACGCTGAGAAAGCGAGGATCGATGTTTGCATACAGCCCGCTACCCCGGTGAAACGCCTATGTATCACGGAGACGATTACCTCGCTCTAATAATTACACAAATATCTCATTTCACTTTCGATTCATTTGTAATATTAATATTATGAAATAATAATGTTAACAAGCGCTGACATTTTTTAAATAGTAACAGTTACAATATGAATGTGAAATGCTTTCTCTATCCATGCAGTATATGTGGAAAGCTCCCCATTACAGTGTGATTATTCGCATTACGTTACGGCATTGAAATTATTCCGGTATGAAACCGTGACCTTTACTTAATTTTATTATTATTTATGTAATCGTAAAGCGTATTTCTTAATAACGCTGGGAGCCTTTAGAAAAACGCATAAGCTTGCATTTTGTGCGCCTTACAAAGGCGGAAAATAAATTCTTTTGTACACGTTCTTCACGGTTAATAATGCGGACCCCGTTGTTGAGACTTCGCCTCGTAATACTGATAATTACATGTTTAATTCATAAATTGTAAGCTTTATGATCCCATAATCTGCTACGAGACAAAGTTCGTTTAATTATTTTAATAAATATTCATAGATGTAAATGAACAGTATACTGATTAGAGTTAAGGTACCATAAGTATTATTTATATATACATGCACATGTGTATCTACAATACGTGCATTTATATAGATATATACAGCATGTCTCTGCACTAATTATAGCTGTTGTCAAAGTAATTAAGTTTGAATCCGTACTTCTGAGTTGATTAAATTTGATAAATTTATGTGCTATGAGTGGAAAATAGAATAAATTACATTCACTTAAATTAAATTAAATTTGAAAATGTGAGAATATAATTTGTCAACGGTAATTGAACAACTTCAAGCAACTTTTTACAATACCACAGATGGAGGTTCGCTAGGTGGAATATAAGAAAATAAAATACATCCGTTGAAATGAAATACTATACTGGGTCATTCACGTTGATGGCATATTAGACGTATCTCTGAAAGTAATTAATATATCTTTCTAAAATGTTGGTGAGCGATATAACAGAGAAATAAGAATTTATTTTCCAAAAATATTTTCAATTTCATGGTCAAGTCTTGATTATACCGGAGCGGATGTCAACTTTCTTATTTCAAATAGAATATTTTGTACATTATGGATTCTTTGCATAACTCTTCGAAATGCAAGTTAAATGATATTGCATGTCATGGGTTTAGGATGTACCCAACGTTGAGAAGTTTTTTTCTAAAAATTCTTATGAATTACATAAGTAGCTATTTATAGTTATGTAATAAATATTAAAAATCCAGTTCAAACAAGTACATATTCAACTGGAAACACTTCGTTTTTTTTTAATAGCAACGTCTGTTTTTGATAATTTCTACAAATAATAATAAATGGCTTAGACACCCCTCCTGGGGATTTCGCCGCTTCAGACGAAGGTTTCTAGATCCCTTATTAAGGGGAGGATCAGTCCCTGTTCCTTCCTATTTCACTCTTTCACATATCCTTCTCCATTCCGTTCTATCTTTAGCTTCTTCTTTTGCCTTATTGATCCCTATCCTCTTCAAGTCTTCCCTCACTTCACTCATCCAGCTAGATCTAGGTCTTTCCCTCCTTCTTTTTCCCGATGGCTCCCAATTTGTTATTATATTTAATATCTTGTCCTCTCCCGCTTTCCACATATGCCCCAACCACTTTGCTCTTTGCTGTTTTATCTTCCTAACTATATCTTCTCCATATTCTTTCGCTACTTCCTCATTTGCTCTTATCCTATATTCCAAATTTTTCATTCTAACTGGTCCAAGTATTGATCTCAGTGTTCTTCTCTCCGCGACTCTTAAATTTTCTTCATCCCTTTTTGTCATTGTCAGTGTTTCCGCTGCGTACATTATTACTGGTCTTATGGTTGTTCTATACATTTTTATCTTTGTATTCTTTGAAAGATTTTTGCTTCTTAGTAGGTGTTTATTTATATGTAGAGCTTTGTTGGCTGCCATTGTTTTCTCCTTTATTTCCATTTCTCTATTACCATCATTTGTAATGGTGACTTCCAAATATTTGAACTTGACTACTTCCTCAAACGTATGATTCCCCACTCTAATTTTTTTATTGCTCAGCTCTTTTCCTATTCTCATTATTTTTGTCTTGTTCTCATTTATTTTCAATCCCATCCTCTTACCTTCATCTACTATTTCTTTTAAGATGTTATTCATTATCTCCCTTTTTTTGCCACGATTACTACGTCATCAGCGTACGCTACTAATTGCCCCCCTCTTGTTTTTATTGTACCTTTGTTGACTCTTCTGGTGATGTACTCCAGTACTATATTAAATATGGTTGCCGACATCGCATCCCCTTGCCTAACTCCTTTATTTATAGCAAACTCTTCAGTTTCACCTTTACTTGTTATTACACTAGCTTTTGTTCCATGCATTGTCATTGCTACAAGTCTTCTTAGTTTTGTTGGTACTTCTAACCCCTTCATCGCTAACATAATCATATTTCTATTTAGAGAATCAAACGCTTGCTGAAAATCTACGAGAAGGCGTTGAATTATAATATTACGTAATTGAGCGGACATGCGTGTTTACAATATGCGTGCGTACCGGTGCTCGCGAGACTCGAATGCGCTGTTGCCATTCACAAAGCCAATCCCTCGATCGTATTTGGACCAACGTGTACAGGTTATCTGGGCAATCATCCTTCAAAGATCTTACTGTTATTGTTGACTCGAAGCTATCCTTCGGTGATCATATTTCTTCTATAACCAGGTCGGCACTGAGAACAATGGGATTCATAGTTCACATTACTATGCCCTTTACAACCGTTAGACCCATATTGCTGCTCTACTTTGTTTTTATTCGCTCCAAATTGGAATACGCTTCTGTGGTTTGGTCACCTTTTTACAAGTAATATATATATTCTTCAGTTCAACGGAAACTTCTAAAATACCAAGATACTTGGTGTATATCCTATGCAAGGGTATTGTAGTCACATAGCAGTACGTACTTCGTACGGTGTGATCCCTTAGATCTCCGTCGTAGGAGAACTGATATCAAGATTCTTTTTAACTTTCTTAACAATGATATTGACGCTCATGAGTAATTAAATTGGATTGATTTTCTTGTTCCTCGTCCCTCCGGCAGATATCATCATACATTTTACTATCCCCAACTAAGAGCTAATATAATGCTAAAATCTCCTCTAAGAAGGTTATGCAACTCTTAGAATTTAATATCCGATCATTCCACTGACATTCATTTCTCCCTGTTGCCTACACTTTTTATAATTCTATGTTAGGTTTTGTATTAGATTTAAGTCTGTTTTGTTGGTTAGAATTATTTAGTTTTGTTTTACAATAGTTACTTTCGACATGTAAATTTAGTTTGTATTATCCTGTAACTGGATGTTATATCTGTTGGGCAGTAAATTATCATTATCATTATAATTTTCATTATTAGAGGCCTTTAACAGGGAGCCTTGCCATAACCGTACCTGCCTAGTATACAAAAACAATAGTAAGAAAATAGAAAAAAATAACAGAACTAATACATAATTATAATATGTGAAAAGTAGTGAAATACTCACCTTTTTAAGCTGCATTGGCTACGGAACAGTAAAACTAGAAGCACCATTATCAGTATTAACATCATATGGATAAGAGTCGCAGCCATTAGATGTGTTTCCACAGTTGTCTCGGTGTGTGATGTTCGCCGTGGTGAGAAAATGAATATTTTGAAAAAGAGCGTTCAACATCTACCGATGTTATACATGCATGATTACAATACTCTTTGCACTTAGTCAGTGGATTATTCGATACACCATCACAAATTTGTTTTAGTGTGCTAAAATCGGGATCTTTCTGTAGCACACTCTCGAACTTTTCTAAAACGCGATTATATTTTGCGTCATGTATAGTCAGTAGCTGTGTATGCACTCCGTCCATAATTTGCAGAGACTCCAATAATGATAACGATCTATTTTGTAATTGGTCTATTGCATCAGCTAATTCTTTATAGTAGCTACGAATATTTTTTAAATCTGTTTCAACGGAAATATCGTGAAATTTCGACTGGCTCTCCTTAATAGCTGCAGCTTCGGCAGGATTGAATTGTGCAACAACAGCTTTTACTATTTTGAAATGTTCAGCATAATAAAAAGCTGCCTGCAACCATGTTCCCCAACGTGTAAGAATTGGCTCTGGTGGTTGACGAATACCTGGACACTCTGTGTGAAATGATCGTAGGCGTTTGGGAGATTTCAAAAATACTTTTTTTGTGCTTGCTATTAATGCATCTACCTCAGGAGAGCATTGTCGAATGGTTTCTGCCACAAGATGTAAAGCATGTACTTTACACGTAACATGTAAACACTTGCAACCATGTTCAAGAAGAGAACGGCCTACCGAGCGCATTATCGCTGCGCCATCGCTCATAAACATCAACACTTTATCTTTTGAAATTTTTCCAACATACTAAGGACAACCTTCGTAATTGCTGCAGCAGTACACTCTTGTAGTCTTCGGCTAGCTAGTAACAGTGGTAATGTAGGTTTACTAGGGTCTAGTATGCATACCATAATATTTACAATTGAATTTTTTTTACAGTCTGTTGTCTCGTCAACACATAACCAAAGAAACTGTTTTTTCAATATGCGTTTCATTTTCTTTTCTACGTCATCGCGTACAAATGCAACATGCTTACGTGTCGTTTTCTCCGTTGGCAACCGCAACTCGGGATTGTATTTGTCCCAAAAGTCCTTAAACGGTTGTTTATCGAATGAGCTTAGTGGCAAATTACAGTTTATCAACATAAAAATTACATAAAAAATAATGCACTTCTCGGTGGCATGCCCAATTTTCGTTTTCTATGCTGTGCGGAATTTACGTGACTTGTACAGTTCCACTTCTTATTTGACATCAAATGCATTTGGCACACTTTACAAACTATCTTACTCCCGTTGTAAAACAAATCGGGAAAGTCAGAAATAAACTTATTTACTATGTTTTGAAAGGGTCGTTTCTTAGCCTTCGACATGTACGCTAATAACTACAATTAATAACTACGTCTATGTCATGCTAAACTGAACTGAGTGATGATGATTTGTCGTGTCATATCATAATCGACCAGCCCTCCCCGCCCACTTAAACACAGTCACACCGCCGCTGCGATTGCTCTCCAGTTACCGGGCTCTACTCATTATCATCATGTCGCACAACATATTTAGGTATGTACCGAATATTTGAAATTTCGTTTCTTTTGTCAACAAGACTCATTTCTACATTTCAACATTCCAAGTTTTGGTGGTTTTTGTGCATCGTGGCCTCTTTTTCTCATTTGTAATCGGTAGTGCATCTGCTTACTATAATACAACACTTTATTGGTCTCTGGATCTACAATGTATTAGTAGTGGGTATGAGACAAGTCAAATAGAACACATGAAATCCTAATCACTCAACGTAATTGATGCAATTATTACTTAAACTTGTTTAACATGTTTGAGTTTCTACATATACTGCGCGCGTAAAAATTATGGAATAAAATTCATAATTTTTTTAGGGAGTTTGGTTTGGGAAAATGCTCGGGCAGGTCTGGCGGATCCGGTACACCTCTCAAATCACTCCCAGCTGTTGGGAGATAACTAAAAACAGTTGAAGTAACAAAGTCGTTGAACTCTTAACACATTCAATTTACACACACTAGGATCTTGCAGTTGTAATAAGCTAAATAACTTGTAAAAAATTCTTTAATCTAAGGAAAAATCTTCAATTCCTTAATAATTTACGCTACAGCTTGAAAAATAACAAAATTAGCAAAGACGAGTTAAAAACGTTGGACATAGTGTATAATCATATAAATTTTAAGAGCAAATTAATGTACATGGCAGATGGAGGCGTTTTAGATTGTATCCGATTAGACATTTCCCGTCAACATTTCATAGAATAAACCTACATGTCTGTCAGCATCGATACTAGTTGGGCGCTCTAATGAATGCAAAACGAATAAAACGAGTTTGACGTTTATTAGTGCAGAAGTTTATGAGATTAGATTTAAATAACTTCGTAATACGTTACGCCAGAATAACACGTCGTATTAGGGAAAAGTCATATATAATGATTATATAATAAAATCGACTGCGACGCGTGGCTAGATGTACCGTATAAGTAGCTCGTTCTGGTTTAAGTTGTATTTTTGTGATGGTGGCTTACAAGAAAATACAAGTAACCAGAAAATTCTAAAATACTAGACGATATAGGTTAATAAATAGAACAAAAACAGTTAACAAAATTGCAATGATACATCTAATAAAATAATTATAACTTTCATTAGTTCCTACCTATTTCTCTGTGATATTCACATTTAGAAAAGCTGTATATCACGAGAAAATATAAATGTCTTTCATATACAGATTGCGAATGGTCACATCTATCTTGATCAGACGTATTTGGAGCGGAGAAAGAAATATTCATTGCTCAACTAATGCCATGGACCAGTCGTGGCCATAACATAGCAATGTCGTGGCCGGACCCGTTCAACTTTAATAGGAACAATCAGAACGCTAGAAATATAAGGTACCAGTCTCAATTATTAGATGGCGTACATTACATTAGGTCGTTAATTTTGTCAAATTTGACAATTGTCAAATAACTGTGGATATATTTACAATTAAAATTATCCATGAATATTAATATCCTCAAACAATACCAATTAATTAACGTTTGGTTTAGTTTAGAGTAGTGTATAGAATTTTATATGTCAAATTTCGTTTCCAGACGACGTGCGATGAATGAGGTAGTCTTAATACAAAACAAGAATGATCCCACTGTGATATTGACTGATCAATAAAAAATAATATCAGAATCTACTTTGTCCTCTAAAATTGATTTTAGAGACCGAAAGGACATCTTTGTAGTCGTGCACAGAGATATACGAGGTGTGGCAATTAAATAACTGGACTGGTGCTATAAAACATTTTACTGATCACCAATTACATCACAAAGTTTATCCCTTACAATGTACTCTTCTTGCCGATCCCTGCAACGCTCCGTACGAATTTTCCACTGTCGAAAGCAGTGCTGGAAGTCCGTTTCTGTCAGTTTGTTGAGAACCTCCGTCGCTTTCGCTTTCACCGCTTCCACACTGTCAAATCTTGTCCCCTTAAGCTCCGATTTTACCTTAGGAAATAAAAAAAGTCACAAGGGGCCAGATCGGGCAAGTATGGTGGGTGGTCCAACACGGTAATGACGGATTTCGCAAAGAACGCCTTTACAGACAAGGCGGAATGGGCTGGTGCATTGTCTTGGTGGAGCATCCAGGATTTGTTCTTCCACAAATCGGGTCTTCGTCTTCCAACTCGTTCACGAAGGGTTCAGCAAGAGCTCGGACACTCAAACGACGATTTTCGCGGATAAATTTACCAATTTTTTGAATGTTGTCGTCCGTTTTTTATGTTGAGGGTCGTCCAGGCCACGGATCGCCTTCGGTCGTTTCACGTCCCTCCTTAAACCCTTTACACCACTCAAAAACTTGCGTGCTCGATAAACACTCACTTCCGTACACTTTCTTTAACTTGGCATGAGCTTCTGTAGCAGTTTTGTTGCTCGATCTAAACACTCTGCAATTTTCCGACGCGACGCTAGCGTAAGGACTTGAATGGACGATTGCTACAGCGAGATTGAGCGACGTACAACCGTCCCCATCGAGCTCAGGGTGGCGGAAGCATCTACAAGCACAGACATGTTCAAACCTGCCGTGGCGTGCTCGCTGTTTGCCGATAGTAGCACCAGTCCGGTTATTTAATTGCCACACCTCGTATATGGTTTGTAGAGTATGTAAAAATACGTTACATCTCGTTTCCGTTGCAATTCCATGTGATCTTTTGCAAAATAACGATCGCAACTTTGACAACTAAATGCACACTTGCATGTTTTGCTTCCTGCGCACAAAATAAATTGGAGAGTTGAAAACGGATAATAAAAGAGTCGAACTAGTGTTTCTGTCTATAGGTTATTAGTATTTTCATTGCAAAAATTTTGTTTGAATAAATGCGCTGAGAGATTAGTGCCATGTAACAATTGATATTCGAACTAATGAAAATTACTCCCCACCACATTCCCCACGCGTTTCACTTTTTTTTAGCGTTGAGTTTACTATTTCTAAGTATAGGTTTTCTCTGGTCGTGGCTGTCAGTTGCTTATAGTTGACGTTTAAGTTTAAGTTTTTGGGTATTTACAAAATGGATAGTTTTCCTTACAATAAAAGAAGCTAAAAACCTTGTCACCTAAGCCACTTAGGAGTGTATACCAGAGTCACCGGATGATGGGGCATTAACAATAAACAAAGCACAGTCAAAGTGCTTATGCAACTGTGGTAGTTATTCCTTTACTTATAAGAGTTCTGTTATTTTACACGTGACAAATATTTGAAATTGAACTAATAAATACTCACCGTGTAATAGAGAATGTTTTAATAAAAACAAAAATATCCATGATTCACAAAGGAAGTTGCATTAAAAAATTATGTGTATGTAACGAAAGAAAGAAAATCTAATGAAACCTTGGTTAACTCGAAGAAATTTGGAAACTAAAACTTAAAAATTTTTAAAGAAAAATAACTAAAATTTCACTTAAAAATCAATTAATGTAATAAGTTTTCAAAATGTACTTCTTTAATCTCTTTATACATTTGACAATATTCCAAGTGAAATGTTTATTAGGCAACCAACAACTCGTTATTAATAAAAATTAAATTAAATTGTGTCAGTATTATATTCTATTTCTTTGAAATTATAATCGATTATTATCTTTGAATAGTTATACGCTTCTGCCAAGTTTGGTTGTTCTGTTTATCTAAAGGTCCCCGATCGACATTAGGGATAGCAACTTTCACGCAAATGCCAACTTCTATAGGTTTAGATCTCGGGCCAGACGATTCTAACACTTTTTCAGCTGCTCTCGTTTGTCCTAAGTAATTCGATTTTCTTTCTTCAGTAATTGTTTTTTCTTGAAAGCACAGAGAATGTACTAAATTGGATCCGTCTCTAGGAACATCGCAATTATAATGAACCTTTCGTTCACATTCAAAGCAGTTCTCTATATTACTGTAGCTTTTCGTGCAATGCAGACAACTTCTTCTTGTGGACCTGTTTCTTCATTATTTGTTAAATTATCTTGTAATTCTGAGTGTTTTTCTATATCGTTATTTGTCATCATCAAGTTCCATTATCCCATTGTTATTTTGTTCGTTTTCGGTTTCAGTATTAACATCAAGAATAGCTTTGAGTTCTTCTTCTGAAGTTATTCTACTTAGTACATCTTTTGGTAAAACAGTATTATTAAAGACAATTTTGGGATCAGCTCCAAACAATACCTTGTATGGTACTAATGACTTTAGACAAAGAACTGTTTTTTCTGAAACCGAGCAGAGTAATATCCAGTGGACCACTATGTACTGTTGTTATTCTCCATTCATCCGCCTTGCATATTTTCAATATCCTGGTTGCTTCTCTCTATACTACTTTGGCTTTTAGGATTACATGGTCTACCATGTACAAATTTGCAATCGGGCAACATTTCCATAATTTCTCTAATGATAATAAAAAGTTAATTAAGAGTTAATTTAACTTTTAAGAACTGTTGTACCTTTTTGTGGAATTTTGCACAATTGTAAGCTATTTGCTTGAAGAATTTTATGGACTTTTAGTGTAATATTAATATAATTTAGTTGTCTATAATGCTCAGATATTAATTATTCAATTAGCCTACTGGCCGTTAGGAGTTTTAAAAAATGATAGCAGTTCGATAGCACAATTACGATTCGTTAGTACAAACGCTGGCATTTTGGAAAACACTTAGTCTTTTTGCAAAATGCTGAATTATTCAATCTGACTGCGACATGCAGTGAGGTCCTAAAGTGTCCCCCCCATTCTAACTTTTGAACGACAGAAGCTAGCGTTTTTAGAAAAAATAGGTCTATTTTTATTTTTTGTGAACTAACTTTTACCGGCAGTTCAACCGCATTTGTGGTGTCACCGGAAGTGACGTCAACTTTCTTATTTTACATAGAACATCCCGTATATTTTTACGTTTTCCGTAAGGTAATCGAAAGGCGAATCCATCGATACCACATATGTTATACTTTAACTTAAGAAATATGCAGTAACGAAGGTTTTGGTAAGCTGCTTTTGTTAGCTAGAAAAGCGTCAAATTGTCACAATTGCGAAACTGTGGAATCTCAATTTCAATAGCGTAAATTATTCTTGTTGTTTATTGTTATTATATCCTGCATTTGTCATGCGTTCCTTCTTTCTTTTCGTTATTATTTTCTCTCATTCTAACTTGTTTTGTTAATTGTTGTTATTTCCTTTAACGAACTTTATTGCAATTAATTAATTTCGGCAGGAATGTTTAAATATGTTAGTTTTTGATAGACTATAAGTCTATGCTTTTTAGATTTCTTTTGTTGTTACTTTTAAGATGGTTTCAGCACGAACCATGCAAAGTTGCTGTGTCAATTTTAATATTATGTAAATCTGGCTACAATTATCGCCTTATTTGCCGTTAAGCACAATGCCTATCAAAAACTAACAAATTTAAGCAAACCTTTAATGATATCACAATATCGTTGGATTCCCCCTTTCAAAAACGTAAACATTCTATTTAAAATAAGAAAGCTGACGTCTCTTCCGGTGCGGAAATCTTTCACACAAATATTTAAAACATTCACTATCTTTAGGCAAGGCTTTTACAAATTGTTTCATTAAGCCTAACTTTATGCCTAGAGGTGGTAGAAGAATCTTTTTTCCATCTACTAAAGGTTTATGCAATATGTTCTTCGCGCCAGGTGTTAAAATTTTTCTTACGAGCCATTGTTTTGTGGATCAATGTCGATCCCTTGCTCTGCTGTCCCACTCACATATAAAACATGGAAACTTTCTAAATCCCATTTGTTGACTAAGGATCATGCAAACAACTTTCAAATCCCCACATAGCATCCAATCGTGAGCCGGATAGTTAATTTTTTGTGAAATCATGTCAAAATTTTCGTAAGTTTCCATCATATGGATTGAATGAGCAACAGGCAGTGAAGCATAAGTATTTCCATTGCGTAAAGGAACAGCTTTTAAACTAGTTTTTGATGAGTATATAAAAAGCCTCCAATTTGCCTTCTTGTACTCAATGCCAAATTCGTTTATTAGACTACCAATATTATAGCAGTAAACCAAATCCTCTTTCTGCTTGAAAAACTGAGCAAACTATTGATCTCTTGTTCTATATTGGTAAATAGATATTCCAGATGCCAATAAATGTTTTTCTTTCAGCCTAGAACCAAGCAATTCTGCTTTTTCCTTAGTCAAACCAAAATCTCTCACTAAATCATTTAACTCAGCTTGTGTAAACAACTGCGGTTTTAAATTTTCTGGAAAACATTGGGACTCATTATCACCCGGTCGATTTACATCAGATTCGGGTTCGCTAAACTGTAAAACGTCATCAATAGACTGAGGTGGCTCAGGGACAGGAAATCCCAGTCTATGTCCTTCCGGCCGAATAGCTGAATTAAGGTTAGGGTAAACAATTACTTTCTTATTTTTTGAGTTATACCCAGAAACATCAACGCTTCAAAACTAAGAATCATTTGAATGCAACTGCAAATCTAAAAGCTTTCTTTTCTTTTTTAGACCATTTCCTAAGATTCTCGATACAAACATAACACACCTTGTGAGGAGCCAAACATTTTTCTTGATCGCCGATTTTTACACCATAATATGCAAAGTACACTTTTTTTACAAAGTCAGTAATGTTTCTTTGGTGTTTTTTAACTACAAACTCACCACATATATAACAAAGAGTGTTTTTACAACCACGGCTAGCCATACTTAGAGCACAGATTAATAAATAAATAATAAAACTTAGAGCACATGGGCAAACACTGAAAAGTGAGGTTATATTGATTGGAAGAAAACAAACAACTATCCCATTTACCAGAACTTCCAACCTAATAACATTTGATTTTACTGCCAACGTATTACGTTATACGTTACATTTGAATGATAAAAAATTAACTTTTCGCATTTTGAATATTAAATTGGTGGGTGATACAACTTTTTTATTATTATTTTCGGACTCAGCACATCCAAAAACATAAGAATTAGGTAAAATTAATAAAAAAGTTTTTTTATCGTTGGCCTGTGTTATGCAACTTCAATGAAGCTAAAATTTCGGGAACTATAGTGAAAGAACAGCGACAATTCTATAAATTCCCCATTGCTAGTTTTTAAGCCTCGACCATCCCACTAACCACAACATTACCTTTCACTATTTATACCACAAAAATTGTTTGGTTATTTAAAAACAGTGAGCTACAGCAATTCCTTTTTAAATGTCAACATTTTCAATTGCTAAAAACAAGAGACAACAGATGACATTGAATTTATTCGTATAAAACAAATTCAGCACAAAATAGTTCGGTTTGCGTAAAATAACCCAGAACTCCACGTTAAACTGTAATTAAGTAACATAAGCAGGTTGTTATTTTATTCATAAAATGTGAGATGAATGTAAAATGTAATTAAAAAAATACATTACAATATGCCGTGCATACATATTTTTTGCTGTAGTAATACATAATAAAAATAATACACATTACATAAATTGACATTGTAATACGTTATTTGTGCTGCATAATTATTGCAATAATGGTAATTATCCCAGAAGTGTTGAAAGTAAAGGAATTGTTTACACCGCGTACGAGGAATAAATGAAGGTTTACCGCAAATACCGCAATGTAGTGTAATTTGTATTTCTTTTGCATTGTAGGAGCATTTTCAAAATGTAGCGGTTTTTCGATTATTGAATGCTATATGTACTTGCTTAAATTGATTAAAAAATCTTGACGATAACAACTGGTTATGAGTTGAATGCTGTAATTAGTTGGAGGACACTGTCTCCTGTCTAGACGTGTTACGATTTATCTGAATTCATGTTTTCTTTATATTCTAAACATATGGATATAATTTTCATTCGAATTGTGGCAATATAGACTATTTCTTTGTTGTTTTTTTAAATTTATTTGTCGAGAAATCAATCGCGATTTGACATCAGCAAAATTTCTCTCGGACAGCTCCTTGCGGTTGTGGCAAAGCAAATATATGATTTTAAAGCAATATAATTGGCGTGCATGTTAATGATGCGCATATCTGGCCATTTTCGCTTTTGACCTGCAGGTTTATTCCAAATTCGACATCCGGCTGCACGACGCGACGGAAAGAATAAGACCTATCAGTATATAGCGTCTATATTGTTAATTATTGACTCAAATTATATTTCGATTAGTTCTTTTCTTCAAATTTAAAACTAAACACGAAATTAAAAGAGGAACCAATAGATTTATGCCATATTTAATACTTCAACAATATATAATAATAAATGCCATAAACAGTACACGCAGAGAAACGTTTACTTGTATCAAAGCTGTCCGCCTTAATTCAAGACAATTACTGTTTCAGTTCAGCTGTTTCCCCGTTTAAAAGAAGCGTACACTTGCAATGAAATAATTGTATTTCTTTGTTTAAGACATTTGTTAACTTGATTCAAGAAAATCTTGCAGAAAATTTGAAGAATGTGATTTTTACTTGCGAAGGAGGTGCAGAAGAAAATAGAAATAAAGATAAGAGACTTTACAGTCCCTGGCCAAATTACTTGAAACACTTTTTTGTAGTTTCTTCATAATAAAATATAAACTATACATGTATTATATTTTTTATTTATAAAATATATTGTAAAAATATGTAAATATCAAATAAGTAATTAATATTTAGTCCATAACCCATGATTTTTAATAACACCCTTAATTCTTCGGGGCATACCTTCAATGCAAGATATGATTGTCTCTTTTATATCTTCATCGTTCTTCCATACATCCTTTATATTTTTCATTAATATTTCCTTTGTGGGGTTTTCTCTTTCATATACCTTACTTTTTAGTCGATTCCATACGTTCTCGATGGAATTGAATTTCCGGGCCAACGTAAAAGAGGTATGTGATTGTCTTCAAAGAATTTCTTAACCCTTTTTACCACATGGCAAGGAGCATTATCTTGCATAAATATACGCCCTGTCGGTACGCGACGTCCTGGCTTAAAATACGGTAATAACGTGTTGTTTAACACATTTATGTAATGCTCTTGTGTGGCTTCGCATTATCATGGTGGAAAACCTAGTTCCTGCGCGATTTCTCATAATCCTCTTGGATTGTATGTCTGCGATCTCGCAAGAACACCGCTCCAATAGTCTCCCTTCTCTCAAACGCATCTCGAATAGTCTTTGTGATGCGCAGGAGTTAAAAATCGCTGGACATTTCCTTCCTGAATCCGAATTGTTTGTTCCGAGAGAAGACTGGGTTGGTCTTCTTGGGCCAGTGATTCTGCGGAAATCAACTGATCTTCAGTCATTCTTGAAACGTTTAATCCAGTCATAAGTTTCTGTTTGACCCAAAGCGCCGCCCGGAATGCTTCCTTTAAGGTTTGAAGTGTTTCTGAGACAATCTCATCGAGTTTAAAATAGAACTTGATACAGATACGTTGTTCCTTCAATTCGTCCATTGAAAAATCGCAAACACAAGCAGACACTTACGCTTGGCATACGGACTCACAAAGGGTGTGCACAAATCCATGTAGCGACGTTTGGCATGTTCGTACCCTTAGCATCTGCATAACTCGTATTGCAGCTATTAAAAGTAATTAATTCCGTTGCGCATTGTGAACGCTATTTGAATGACAATTTGATATACATAGATATTGAAATTGTTTTATCTTGGGGAAATTGTTAAAAAAATTGAAATTTTGTAGGTTAATTAAATTTTTCTCTTTTGTGGGATTCGGGAGTATTCTTTCATACCATTTCGGCAATTTTTAATACATTTTGATATCAGTAAATGGAAATTAACGAAAGTTAAAATTGAAATATCGGACACTTTGAACTAGGAGCGCAGCCAGAATACTAGTAAACTCGAAAAAAGCTTACCAGAATTGATGAATTTATTGGCGTCCTATTTCTCCTTTATTTTAATCGCGATGGCGATTGTTTCTATCCACAGTAAATTTTGATGATTTCTATCTAAACGTAATATTGTGATGAATTTCGTTGAATAAAGTTATTTTTAGATGTAGCATGAGAGAATGAATGTAGTGACGCTACTAGATGACTCAAACTAGACGACTCTGTGATAGACAAACCCTCACGACAACCCTAAAATACAAAAACTTCCTGGTGTAAATAAAGATACCTTAACGAAACATATTTAATATACGAAATAATGCTAGAAATACCTTTGAATTTACCCTGTTGTTTCTTTTAGGAGAATTTTACATTAAATTTGAGGATTTACGAAGTGAGGAGAATAAAAACAAGAGCGGTTTCATCTCCAAGATCGTCATTGGCTGGAGTTAAATAAATTATGTAGTACCCCCATTTCAAGGCCAGTCAGTCCGGGAGGAAGTTGTGGCTCCCGAAAAATAGCTTTTATCCGCCAGAGGGAATTTCATATCTATCGGGTGGCTATACTGAATACCCTATACGTTTTAGATTGACAGCTGGGCTTTCCGATGTAAATATTTAACATAATAGTATATACAGTGTTTCATAGTTTCCACTAAAATTTCACGCAGCAGTGTTGTTGTACACCGTCAACCAGGGTGAAGTCGATCGGCCGAGGTTAAATCGATCGAATCGGGCATTTCACATTTTTTAATGCGTATATCAACAACGTTCTTTTCTTTTTACAATAGTATAGCCGACTAATAAACAACCGTGATTCTACAGGCGCGAGTTGAATGTGAACACTAAGGTCTCCATAGATTATTAAAAATTAAAAAGCAAAATTGTTTGATTTGTGCCGTATGTAAAATCGAAAATATGCACAGTTGAATCTGTGGAAACTAGGCTGGTCCCACCACTTTAGGTGACAAGGAACATATTCAAAAAACGCTTTCTCCAAAAACAATTGAAATTTACTTTTTGTGTGGTTTTAATTGCAATTTTTGTAAAAAAAAACACCAAACAACGGGGGTCGATCACACGGTTCCCGCCGAATTTTGTTCGATTCTGGGGTTAGGTTTAAAGCAATTTATTTTATATGATTTTTCCTAAGTAAATTATGTTTAATATGGTGTGAGGTGTGCTCGTATTTTTCTACATAACCCTGTAAAGAAAATGAGTGCTTAAGGTAACCCATCATGTCAACCAGTTGATTATTAGCAGGGTTTGACAAGATATAGCCCAGAATGAGCTAAGTGATCGACTTTGGGGTGACGTCGGTCACCCTTTAACCAAAAATTTAAAAAAATGCTGACCCTACGGTCCTGAGCCAGTGACCAATCGATAGCCTAAACACCAACGATATCATATTTTTAATTACATTAAAATATAATAATTTGTTTTTCAGTTATCTGAAAAAATCGCAATTTTGTGATCGGCTTCACCCCGGTTGACGGTACTTTCTGTGTAAAAAATCTAAGAACAATTTATCTGGAGAATAACAGCTTTAGCAACACATTGAAACGGATTATTGAGTTTCTTGAAGCTTATTTTAGGGAAAATGGAAATACATACAAAACCAAATAAGTAGAACCTCAAAAAAATTTACAATTACTTTTTGGGTGCCAAAAAGACTACAAAAATTTATTATAACAAAAAAATAATTATATGCTTTTACAAATTTTTAACAGTTGCCTGAAATGAATGAAAATTTTAAATAATTGCCTAAAAATGTGTATCTTCTGGCCACAGTAGTCTTTTCAAAATACATATAGCGAAAGAAATCGTTTTCGAACTCCCGTCCTAACAATACCGCGCAACCTGCTCCAAATTTATCGAAGATAATAATTTTCCAAATCAAATGAGTTTTTATAGAAACATACTCTTATTTGAGTAAAATGTTCAAAATTTAAACATATTAATAAATGTTTTCAACGTCGTTTTTTAAATTCCTTAATATTTAAAATTAATGGAAAATGTCCTCTGTGGCACACATCATATGACAAGCTTCTTGATTTTTATCAGATGCACTCTTTGGCCGTTCGGCGTCATCATCACGCATCATGACTGGATGTTAGATTTCTGCAGAAGTTGCTAGATGGTAGGATCGACTGTATGCAACACCGAGAACGAATCCCCTTCTAAGATCACCAATTTACCACATGGTTAGGAATGTTGAAAGGGTCTTCAGTAATATTTTCAGTAGAATAGTTATACTTAAGGAATTGCAGTTTTGTTATTTTTTATTTACATTGGAACTTTTATATTTTAATTGCGATATATTTATGTACTTGTAAAATACGTAAAGGTTCTATATCTTCGTAGCCAAACAAAAATTAATATAATTCCATTCGATTATGCAAACTGGAAGTACTCGACGGGAAATTTTAATTTCGCGCAACCAAATTAGTTTCAGAAATTTAATTGCAGCCGCTCACGATCTGATAAATCCACGAGCGGCGGCTCAAGAGTACCCTCAGAGAGCCTAATCGATACTACAATATCCTCATCGGAGATTGGACTTCCTGCGTTTCGCTTCCGTTTTCCACAGCCATATTTCTCGGGCCAAATAATTCGAAACAAGTGTAGCCGAACGTACAAATTGGTTTTAGATGCACCGGCGACCCGCCCAAGCCGTTAAGAAAACGTCGAGGAAAACTCCAATAAATCACTGAATATTTATCGGAAAGGATGAGAAACGACCGCAAGAGATGCTTTAAAAGACTTTATATGGAGGGAAGAATTGAAGAGCTGTGTAGGAAAAGGTTAAATTGATGGAAATAGGATTTTGTGACGGTGTGTGGGAAGTTATTACGTCAGGATGTTATAAATAAGCTCTATTGAGCTTTATGGTGTAATATTTCTCGTTATATTGCAAATATTTGGTCTCGCAAAGAATACAGAAACGAGATTAGCTTTGAAAATTGACATACTACACCTCTATCCTTTTAGAATTATGATAAGGTCTCAATGCTCCGTATATTGTTGATTAAAATGATTCTACTTATTGAGGGGAATTTGTTACTTAAAACTTTCGATTAGTCTGCTATACAAATTCTTATCACGATTCCATAATCTGGAAACCAAAGTTAACAAACAAGGAAGGTTTTGTTGTAATCTAGTTCTTAAATTTTTTCCCGATTTTAAGCCAGTTAGTTATGGTCATGGACGATGCGAGGTTGAAAACGATCCCACAGCATTTAGGCCACAATATGCCCTTTATTCATCCTCTCTATGCTGAAGAGCCCTTTAGACTGTCAGTCAATCCACTGTCTTGGCATAGGCTAGGATGTTGCCCAGAGGAATCGCCCTAATGGCGGCAAGACGGCTCGTCGCCCAGCATGGTTCTTCTGATTAATGTCAGCGCCGAGCACTGTTCCAGTATTTCGTCTTCAGCTTGGCAGCCCCTACATGACAAGTCTTTAGCTAATCTCATCTTGCGGAGGTGCACCTTTAGTCCAATGTCCAGTCAGAATTCCAACAGCTATGCAAAGGTTTGTTCTGGACACTCTTAGATATCTTAGTGCTGTCCGCTTGTTCGGATACGTCTAGGTGACTGTAGCGGTACAGCAGCAATTGATTTCATCCCATCTCTTCAAGAATTTTCTATGGGTGATAGTTCTCATCCTTTCATAAAGCGCATACACGGTGATCGAACAGAGGGTTCTGGACCGTGTACAGTTATACTCGAACCCTTCCTGGCTAGCCTCTCCGCTCCTTCATTGCCAGGATTTCCATTGTCGCCCTTCAGCCGTATTACGTTGATATTGTTTGTTTCAGAGACAGAATAGACAATCTGTGATAATCTAGCAGTAGATTCGGCGTTATTGGTCGGTTCAGTGCTGATGCTACTTGTTTGCTGTCGCTAAACAGGTTGATGTTTCTGTCCACAATCTTAAGATCAACTAAGCAGTACGCTGCTAGGGTCAGTGTCGAGATTTCCATCTGGAAAGCGATAGTCTTCATCTCTAGCAACCATGATTCTTTCAAGGGTAGCCCCTCAGAAAATACTCCTGCTCCAATTCCTTTGTTGGCTTTTGATCCATCTACGAAGAGACATGAGCTGTCTTCATCGCTGTCGGTCTGTTGGTGTTGGTGTATCCAGGATCAGTAATCTATTGCAAGCGTTCTCCGAGAGCTTGCGGTGCATTTCTCCATGTCTTACAACGTCGTTCTGATTTATATAATTTTTTTCGTAATTTTCACACAACTATTGAAAAAAAACACTTTTGCGGTGCGAACTGTTTTATTGATATACGTCAATAATTTTTTATCTAACTAGATTCACTGCAATACACAAACAATCGGTTAAAACCAACAATGTTTTGCTGTCATTACGTATGATAACGATAAGAACGAGTGGGAGTCAATACTTAAATATTTTTAAATATCTTCTTTTTCTTGTTGTCTAACCGCTTGAAAACAATACATATCCATATTAAGAAATTTATAAGGATTCCAAATCTGCCAAAAAATGTTACCGTTACCGTCTAAAAAATACACAGGCTGTCCCAACCTTCTGGAATTGCCCTTATACTATAAATACTAGGAAGTCAAAATTTTCTGATAACATATTAGGCAGTTTAGAGTATCTTCTAAAAATATTTTTGCATAGACAGGGCGATAGATAATTAGCATCTACTTTATTTTAAATGGAACATCCTGTATATTATTACGGTTTTAGTTTCTCTTTCTAAAAATAAATCAGTGCAATATGGATTTCATATGTCAATTTTTAAGAGATTTTGAGAAATTTTTAATTTTGTCCTCAATAGCGTAAAAGCAGAGATATTTATTTCTTTTAATAAATTCAGAATGCAAATACGTTTTAGCGTAAATTTTTACTATATTAAATTAAACACCCGGTTCTATTTTAACGTGGTATCAGAACGTCTTGGAAATACAGAGTGCTCAGAATTGAAGACCAAACTTGATTAATTTCAAACTCCGGAAGCGTAATTTCTTTAAATAGCACTAAATATTTTTTTTTTGTATTCACTGTATGGGAAATTCATATTTCTAACATTTTTGTATAATAATGTATATGACTAATATTAACAGTAAAACAGATATTTATAGTCAAAGATGAATCTTGTATTTGAATATTGATATCTAAATATTTGTAGTGTCAGCGTTGTTTGGTTGCCATGGCAACAGTAAACAAAACGTTGACGTATCAATATCGTCGGTTCAAAATTTCAAGTCAATTTAACTACTTGCAAAATGAATTTCGCAAAAGAAGAGTTAATAAATATGATATTGTTTTTGTTATAAGAAGTAATTTGAAAAAAAATTATAAATGGTGGAAAATAATTGTCAAACAAAAGTTTATATTTACAGAGATATTAGACTAATGCGTTACTTTTGCTGAACCCTGTATTATCACTTCGGATACCATGAAAATTGAAATTATCTTTGAATTTCTCCCAATGATCTTTTTATTGTAATAGTACTCAATAATAATGTTTTTATTTGATGTATTTAAAAAGAACAAATAAAAGACACATATAGAAAGACGCCAATTGCAAGTTTATTTTAATGGTTCTTTGTTGTTCGTTGCAGGAGCATAAGTTTTAAACGTGAACAGTTTTAGAAAAGATAGGAGGCAAATCTGATGTCAGGTAACTCAGGTACTCACTACTAAGTATGGTTGCATATACAAAGTATTTTCGGTACAATATATAACAATAAAACCTTTCGAAGCTTTTGAAAACAATTTCTAACGTAATCCAAATAAATCCTCTCACACTGATAAGTAGAATTTGTTTGATTTCTTTTATTCATGAAGCATTCTCTTGAAGGAAAAATATTCCTCGCTCAACACACCAAAAGAGAGGCCAAAAGCAGGTATTTCGGTCAATAATAGCGGCATTTCTTTCACATACGTAACGTATATGCGAAGAATTTTAACATCCAGGTCATTTTCCCTAGATTAACGACGTCTTCCCACATATTTTCTCGAATAGAACTCTAATATACCGCACAGTTCTCTTTGGGGTCCGTTGTTCGCTGCTAACCGTATACAATAAATCAAGTGAGTTGTTATTTTACAATTGGAAAAGTATAAAGGAAGAGGATTAAAGAAAGAAAAAATAAAATTGAAGAACATAGGTATGTATGTACATACAACGGAAAGATCGACGGCCCACACGGCCACCAAATGTGGGTGGCTCTATCACTTTTCTGAATATGTATTAGGTTATGTGTGCGCGACAAATTGTAAATGCACACACCGAAGGAAAAAAGAATGAGTCTCTTAGACCTTCTACATGGCGTATGGCTTATGAATTATATAACGGATCGAAGAAAAAAACGATTTATTTATGCGAAAAGTAACGAGGAAAGACACCAAGTCCATTACATTGTGCGTAATTGGTTTATTATACATTGGATATATAATTGGCTAATTTGCATTCAACACAATGTTATAACAGCTAATATAACTATTGGTTTGAAGAGTTGTGTAATATTTTCTTTCACTTTGTATACTTATGGTTTTGTCATAAATAAACGGTGTATTCGATTACTCATAACTCATAACGTTTTTTCATTGATAGAGAATTAGATAAGGGAATAAATACTGATGCAATAGTATACTAGGAATGACAACTATTCATTATGATAAAAAACGGGTTACGTACGTATGTACGAGGGAAAGTCATTAAATAAGTCACGAACTGTTGTGGGAAAGCTGAAAAAATGTCTGTCATTGGGGGGCAGCACTATCCAGCTTAATTATAATCAAGTGACAGTTGACGTGCGCGTACGCAAGCAGTGTTAAAATGGCTACGGTGCTCGAAGAGTGTACTGTAGAAGAGCAGCGTACTGTTGTGCGTTTTTTTTGGGCAAATGGACTCCCTGCAAAAGATATCCATAAGGAAATGTCTCCTGTTTACGGTGAAAAGTGTTTGTGGCGTAAAGCCGTGTATTACTGGGTCGAGAAATTCTCCCAAGGGCGCTCAAAAGTTGTTGACGGTCAGCGAAGTGGCCGCCCCGTTCAGATTGCGACAGATGCAACACTTCGAAGGGTGGAAGAGATGATTCGAACTGACAGGCAGGTAACAATAGACAGCATAGCAACTGCAATAGGGTGTTCTCATGGTTTACCCTACGGACTGATGCACGATCGTTTGAATTTCCGAAAAGTTTGCTCACGGTGGGTTCCTAGACAACTGACCGAGGAACACAGAAGGATTCGAATGGGCTTGTCCTTGCAACACCTCTCTAGGTACGCAGAGGAAGGGGAGGACATGCTTAACAGGATTGTTACTGGTGATGAATCATGGGTGCACCACTACCATCCCGAAACAAAGCGTGCTTCAATGCAATGGAAACGTCCTTCTTCACCTTCAACAAAGAAATTCAAGGTTGTGCCCTCAGCTGGTAAGGTTATGCTTACCGTGTTCTGGGATTCTCAAGGAGTGCTCCTAGCCCATTTCCAGAATAGAAATGAGAACGTGACTGCTGTATCATACTGTAGAGTTTTGTTGTTGCTTCTGGATGCAATTCGACGAAAACGTCCAGGCCTACTGACGAGAGGAATATTGCTGCATCACGATAACGCCAGGCCGCATTCGGCCCAGTTGACCCAGGCGAGAATTGAAGAATTAGGGTGGGAACTTCTTCAACATCCGGCTTACAGTCCCGACCTAGCCCCAAGCGACTATCATCTGTTTGGTCCACTAAAAAAGCATCTTGGCGGAACACATTTCGAGAGTGATAATGATGTTCAACAAGAGGTACGCACGTGGTTCAGACGGCAGCCCAAACACTTTTATGCAGCAGGCATTGGGGCATTAATAAAGCGATGGGATAAGTGTATCAATGTAGATGGAGACTATGTTGAAAAATAAACCCTGTTTTTGGCTAACTATTTCTCTTATTACTTTTATAATAGCTTTTTGTGGCCTACTTACTGACTTTCCCTCGTATATAGGAAAGCTCACTGAGATTACATATGTTTACCGCAATTCAAATTTTAATAATAAATTTTGATTTATAGCTTGTTAGGCACTATAAATCTTATATTTTGGGTTTTATGAAGGACTACTAGAAATCAGGACTCATTACGTCATTTCTTACAAACATACGTAATCCTTTAAAACAGGGGTCCCCAAATTTTATTAGTCCGCGGCGCACTTACAGGTTTAGTGTTTTGTCCCGGCGCCCTTTTCAAAATATGTGTACAACGCCCGAACGACAGAAATGAAAACAACTCTTAAGATAAACCTCGCAGTATGAAGCTCTCATTTACTAAAATTGAATCACAAGAACCATCAAACTAAAATATGAAAATACGGGTTTGCCAAGGTGCCTGGAGTTTTCATGACCTTCCCTTTGTAGAAAAGTGTGAATTTCTTGACATAGCTCGAATGCACGAGATAAAACATTGCCACGTGGAAGCCATCGTGAACTGCAGTAGTATAGCATAGGGCCGTGTGTTCAGCTCCCATGTCCATGCATAGCTTTTTGAAACTGGCTTTCAGTGGCTTAGCTTTGATGTAGTTTACTACCTCTACGACACGTTCTAATACGAAATTTAATTGGGAGCTCATCGACTTTGACGCAAGTGCTTCCCTATGGATAATGTAATGGGTCCACATAGCATGCGGTGCTTTGCTGCGAATAAGCGCCTGCAATCCTCCATAGAGACCAGACATTCATCGAGCTCCATCAGTATACATACCGATAAACTTTTCCCAATCCAAATCATTTTCGGTTATAAACTTGCCAAGTCTCTCAAATAAGTCTTGAACCTTTGCGCTTCCAATGATGCTTTTGAAGAACAGAAGGTCTTCATAATATTATCATCCAGGAAGCGTACATAACAAATAAGGTGTACGTCTTTGTTACTGTCAGTAGCCTCATCAAGTTGTAGACCAAAGTCCGTGCCTTTCATTTTCTCTATTAATTGATCATTGAGATGCAGAGCTATATGATGGATTCTTCGACTAATAGCGTTGTTCGACAAGGTACATTTGAAATTAATTTTCCCGCCGATTCTCTCAGCCTAATACAGGGCGAGGCACTGCAACCAAGTGGTTTTGGATTAGTTATAAAATTTTTAAATTTTACTGTAGAAGAAATTTATTAGTAAAAAAATCTTACATAGCATTTCATTATTATTCACGTTCGGAAAGTTAAGTCTGGCATGTGATGATCATTACTATTGACACATTGTTGAAGGCGTTGAAGAAAAAGCAGGTCTCTATTGATTTCGGTGATTTGCTGACAAATTGCCTCTTTCAAGTTAATCAATGTACGGGGCTTGTCATTGTAAACACGTGCTTTCAGGTATCCCTTTAGAAAAAAGTCACATGTGCACAAGTCAGGGCTCCGAGGGGGCCACAACACGTCACCAAATCTCGAAATGAGATGATTAGGAAACAGGGGTCGAAGAACAGCTATTGTTGCTTTGGTGGTGTGTGCCGTGGCCCCATCTTGCTGAAACCACAAATGCTGACAATCAATATTCCCTCTTTGTAATTCAGGGAAAAATGTGTTCACAAACAATCGTACGCAAACATCCGATGTTCTAACGTCCACGGTTCCATGATGGTAACTGACAGTGAAATACTATGAGCTAAGGAATGCAACACCACCTAGCGCACGCCCCTCCTTTCTATAACGAGAGAGTAATACCCCTTCCAAAATCACTTGGTTCCCGCGCCTCACCCTGTATTAACCATGTTAAGAGCAGCCGGTAGAATAAGCTAGTCTGCGATGGTGTGAGGTTTTTTGCACTTCACCACTCTGTATGCAACCTTGAAAGATGCTAGTAGTGCGCTGCTTGGTACTGAGGTTTCTTTAGTAAACGCACATTTTTGCTTTTGTAAATCTTGCAACTTGCTACTAAAGAATTTATATTTATTAAATAATTCGTTATTTTTAAACGATAATAATTATTGTTACTGCATTTACAACGAGCAACGCTATTATGAGTTGCAGTAGATTATTAAAAAAATAATCCATTCTCTTTCCATTTTCTTTTGGAATTTTTCTTTCTAGTTCAAACTATTTTTTCTGGTCCTTGAAAAATAGTTTTTCCAAAGATATACTTTTTGTTTAGTTAAAGAGATAATAACTTTATGAAGCAAAATGGTGTATTTCTATGTACATTTTCTATGGGTTTTTCAAAGAGTCCCGAGTACTCCAATCAGATAGGTTTATTATCTTTCTTTGCATATGTTCATTTGATTTAAACAAGCACGTTAACATCCACGGCAAAGTTTAGTACTTATATAGCCTGCAGGGTAAATCTTTCACCAATGGTTCTTTCCATTGGTTTACCATTCCAGTACTTTATATACTTCGCGATCAACGATAATAAGGTACAGTTTTCCTCTTTTCATTGCATACTTACTTAGTATAAAAACACTCCTGTTATGCAGATACTTTTTTGGTGTCATCATTAATTGACAAGTACATTGCCACCTTTATTTGCTGATACTAATATCTAGTAGATCAATTGTATTGATATCCTCCCACCCATACTGTCCCATTCGGTGTTATAGTCTTGTTAGTCAGGCATTGTACTACATTCTGTGGGTTTTGCAACTACTTAAACCCCTGGATGGCTCTGATTCAGCAAAAATAGTTCTAAAACTCTTTGCCTATTGGTCGATAGTTTTGTTGCTTGTAACAACAATTAGATCTTGGATTAAAATGTTAATGCCCATTCAAATAAATGATTCGTATTAACGTTTGTGACTATGGCACATTCATGCTGGGATATTATTAAATTTACATTGCTGTTAATTAAAGAATTGAGAATATTTTTTATTGTTTCATTTCATATTACATACAGTTTGCCATTTCTTTTTATTAAGTAATTTTAAATATATTTGAATATGTATAACTGGTTTTTAATAGTAAAAAATGCAAGATGCCTCCTGTGAGGTTTGAACTCACGACCCCTGGTTTACGAGACCAGTGCTCTACCACTGAGCTAAGGAGGCTTATAAGGAAATATTCTTGTACCTAGAGTATTTCAATATAGGCAACAGGAAGTAAAATAATCATAATATTTTAAATGTTAAATAACTTTAAATTAATGTTATTATTATTCATTAAAGCCCTCCATAGTGGTCATTACCATTAATACCGTATAAGACGTATCTAGAAAACTTGATGGAATCCTCTATAAATTTTCAGTCGCTACCTGTTTCTCTTTTGTTGATGGTGTCTGCCCGGTTTCCCATGTTCGAAAACTGGTTCACCGCGGGGTTAACCATTTTTATTTCATCTAATAAGCCGGTAATCGTGCACCAAGATATAATGGCTTTCAGATTCCAGAAACAATTCAATAAAAGTGTTTCACACACGAACAGGAGCTTTCCGCTTAATGACTGCTTTCTATATGATAAAAGTACTCTTTAATGGCGAACTGGTCAATTAAAATCGTAGAAAATCCAACGCGAACACATGAAAAATGCTGGTTTTTAAACCACGGAGCTACTTATTGCTGTAAACGTTTGCAGTTGCACTGTCTTTATAACATTAGTCTTCCTTTAATGATCTAGCCACTAGTTTGAATTTCTTGCACTATGCTGTTTCTAATACGTGTCTAAAATTTGTTGAAGCTACTAAGAATTTCGTTGATGCGTAAGTGAATGTGAAAAAGTGGAAGTTAATAAAAACGATAGACGCCTTCTCAACTTTTTGTCTGTGGTTTTATCATTGTTAGATTATGTTTTAATTTATTTAGATGACAGCTGAAGTAAATGCAGTTAATTATTCAATAGTAATATTAATTTACTCTTTTGAAATTTACCAATTTACGTATATCATCGTAAATAATTGTGATTGTGTGATATGAGTAGTTATCAAAAATTGATAAGTACACATAGGTCGTGGTAAAATGTTAAATTATATCGTTTAAATAACTAATATAAATAAAGTGGATACACAATTAAATGACAAAAGAAAATACATTCAATACTTCTACTTTTTGCCACAAATCAAGAAAAAATTAATACACAAACCATTGGGGCTCATATTGTACAGCCTTGGCCAAAAGTATTGAGCACCCATGCTTTTAGTCAATATCACCGGTACGTAAGGTTGGGGTAGAATAAAAACAACTTTAGTCGATATTAAAGGTTTATTGAACGATAAAAATTAATATTTTGTTAAACCACCCTTTGCCTCTATAACGGCAGCAATTCTTTTAGGCATAGATGCCACAAGTTTCTTGCATTCATCATCTTTTTAAATCTTCTTCCGAAGAAATTGAGTGGTTCCGGATCCTACGCTTTAGTAAACCCCATATATGTTCTATGGGGTTCAAATCCGGAGACTGCGCACTCCACGCTAGAAGGTCCATATCATTTTCTTTAAGACACCTCATTGTTCGGGCAGATTTATGACAAGGCGCATTATTTTGTTGGAATTTGACACCATCCATGTTTGTATCTCCGAAAATTCTCGCAAACGATGGTAGAAGTGTAGTTTCGATCACATTTATGTACTTTTCGGAATCCATTCGGCTTTCATATACAAACATTTCATCAACGCCAGATCCAACCATGCAGCCCCAAACCATTATACTGCCTCCACCATGTTTCACAGTTGGCACTACACACTTCGGATGGTATTTTTCACCTACCCGGCGTCGCACATACGATACACCAGGTGTTCCGAAGATCTAGAAATGTGTGAAAAAACATGATCTTTACGATGTGAAATTTTACTGTACAAAAGGTAACTCTTAGTTCAAAAAGACCGTTTGCTTGTACAGGAAAAACAATCGTTTAACTTACTTCAAAGTTCGATTTGTCGGACCATACGATCTCTGACCAATCTTCTTCGGTCAAACTTTAATATTTTAGAATCTACAGGTTTATTTCTCTCAGAAAGCCATAGCTTTTTCCTGGCTTTGCAATCTTTCAAACCAGCTGCATGCAGCCTTCTGTGTGTTGTCTTCGCAGAAATACTCTTGTTAATTGCCAGTGGCCAGTGAGCGGCAAGCTCAAAAGACGTTTTCTTCCTACTCTTCAGCGACTTTCTTATTAATCGTCGGGCTTCACGCTTTGTAGTGAGGAGTTGTCGTCCCGATCTATGCCTATTGCTGTATGATCTAGTATTAGCAAACCGTTGAATAGTATACTGCACAGCGCCGCGCGAGCCTACTATAATTCTAGAGATTTCCACTTGTAATTTGCCTAGCTCCGTCAACAGCTGAATTTGGGCACGTTGTTGCAACGAGAGTTCCCTTTTTTTGGGCATATTTGCATTAAACTATTAAATCCACCAAATAAAGTCATAATAAGCGCACCACACAACCACATGTGTTCACAACTAACGCAAAAAATACATTAAACAAATGTCAAACACACGACTGCGCAAATTGTGTTGCAGCCGATGTTTCGTGGCCTACTAATCCATCCGGCTGTTGTTTTAAAAATACTTTAGTTGCCGACAAACCAATAATAAGCACTTGAATTAGTTTGGAGCTACAGATTTTCTGTATTGGTAAAATTTCCAGGGTGCTCAATACTTTTGGCCAGGGCTGTATATACAGTATGACCCATTTAAAGTGAAAGTACCCCTGAAAAACCTAGATTTTACATTATAATTAAACCATTTTTTTTTTTAATAGCAACATGTTATTGCATAGTCCTCGTGGTATAGTGGTTAACACGTCTACCCGGCAAGCAGGAGATGTGTGGTTCGGGACATTTTTTCAGTAATTAATTACGTCGAAAATTCCAAAGAAAGAGACATATGGAGTTTGAAGAACCGTCTGAATTTATTTACCTTGGGTCATTTTTAACAAGTAAATGTGAAGAAGATAAGAAAGTTAATACGAGACTAACGAGTACCAATAAAAGTGAAAGAGCGTTGTCAAGACGCACAAAATTTAGAATTTATAAAACAATAATACGACCAACAGCTGTGTGGTGTGCGAAACATGGATCCTGAATAAGAAGACGAAAAGGAACCTGCTGAGGTGAAAGAAGAAAATAATTAAAAGAATTTTAGGAGGGGAAAAGACCGATGAAGGATATATTAGAAAACTAAGGAAGAAATTTACAGGGAACGCACAATAGACGCAGTTATAAAAGTAAGAAGAATGCAGTGGCTGGGACATTTAGAGAAGATGGAAGACAACAGAACCGTGAACAAAATGGGGAGATGGAGAGAGCCAAGGATAAAAGGGAGACTTAAACGAGACTTGTAAAAAATAAAAAAGTTGTTCAAAATTATTATAGCAACAGAATTGGCCTTTCAAGTGGATAAATGTTGTAACTAATATGAAATTACAGTTTACTCGAAGAATGTAAAAGTTTAAAACAACTTTTTCCATTACCGTACAAACAGAGTCAACATTTTGCAGCTGTTGCTTCATTTATTTCATTCGGAAAATTATTTTCGAAAGCACAGTCACTAAGACTAAAAAATGACTGACAAGTAAGCTTCTGGAAAAAATGATAATTGCGGGTTCCTTACCACAATCTTGGATACCGATAAAATATAGATACTTCTACTACTGATTTTTGGGAGACACCCATACTTTTATTTCAATATTACTTACAATTAGAAGGATAAATATTATATAGGTAGCATCGCTTGATTTTTGATTCTATCTATTACATCAGACGGCCACAAATAAAACAAAAAAAAGCAAGCGTTTGTTTGTAGCTATATGAGAGCCAGAATTAGAACAAACAGTACTTTTCACAGCCACATTAGAAAAAGAAAATCATGTACATTCATAGAAATAAAAATTTCAGTGTAAGAAAGCACAGGACGTTCTTCCACCTCTTACAAAAGCGTTAGTGATAACAACTAGTTATTAACTGAGAAAGCAAAGAAACTACTTCAGTCAACGAATACAATAGAGGATTTAATTTAATTCGTTTATCTAATTTTATTCAATTATTAAGACTTTTATATTACTATTTGTCATTTTTAATATCAAGTGTGATAATAATAATAATAACCATTTATTATCCTAGATAACAAAATATAGTACATCATGAACTAAATACATATACGAGGGTAAATCAAAAATTACTTACACATTTAGTTCTACAACTGTATTAAACAAAGATGAGCGTACAACAGATACATTATTTTTCGATATAGTCTCCACCTTTAGCAATGCACTTGGTTCAGCGAGCCACAAGCTTCCGTATGCCTTCCCGGTAGAAGGTTTTCGATTGGTTGTGAAGCCACTTTTGCACCGCATCCCGAACGTCTGTGTCTGAGGCAAATCGACGACCTCTCAAAGTCTGCTTGAGCGGTCCAAAGAGATGAAAGTCTGAGGGAGCGAGATCAGGGCTGTAAGGAGGGTGTTCCAGGGTCTCAAAGCCCAACCTGTTGATAGTTTCTATGGTGTTATGGGCCGTGTGCGGACGGGCGTTGTCTTGCAACAACAAAACTTTCTTTGAGAGTAGACCACGGCGTTTGTTTCGAATAGCTGGTTTCAGCTTATTCGCCAACAAATCACTGTACCTCGCACTATTTATGGTAGTCCCCCTGTCCAAGTAGCCGTCCAGTATAGCGCCTTTTTCGTCCCAAAACACGGTTAGCATCACCTTCCCAGCCGATGGCGGGGTCTTGAATTTTTTCGTGCTAGGGGATCCTGGGTGTTTCCATTCCATACTCTGACGTTTCGATTCGAGCTCGTAGTGATGAACCCACGTTTCATCAACGGTCACTATTCTGCTTAAAAATGCGTCGCCTTCCACGTTGAAACGATTCAGTAAGCGTTGGCAGATATCCAAATGATTGGTTTTGTTTTCTGCGGTAAGCATTCGTGGTATCTATCGCGCACACACTTTACGAAATTTGACTTCATCGTGGATAATTTGATAGACAGAACCGTGACTGATGCTTAAAGAAGGTGTAACCTCACCTATGGTAACTCGCCTATTTGCTGTAACCATCTCTCGAGCTTGCTGAATGTTGTCGTCGGTGGTCGAGGTTGACGGCCGTCCAGCTCCCTCTTTTTGTGTTACGCTCGTGCGGCCACTTTGAAACACTTCGATCTACAAAAAAGCGCTTTTACGAGATAAAGCACTGTCCCCGTATTGTGACAAAAATCTCCGGTGAATTTCAGCACCTTTCACACCCCCTGACCGCAAAAATGGGATCACTGCTCATTGTTCCTCTTTGGTGCAAACTAATAGCGGAGCTGACATGCCTATGCTGTTGTAGCTAGCAGAAAAATTCCACACACATGACCACAGAGGCGCCAACTCAACGCATGCGCAAGCGGCCGCCACTGCGATAACCTTCAAAGCTTGTTATGGCGAAGGTGTAGATAATATTTGACTTACCCTCGTACATAAAATTAACGAAGGATTTCCTTTCATCCAGGGCAGAAGGATCTAGATCAGTTAAATCAGTTAATTTTTCTACCCTACATACCAAATACAACACACACATACATACATAAACCTAAAACTAGTACAAAAAACAGTACATAGGCTATAAATCCAGGAGATGGTAGATTTTAACACATTCATTTACCCATTAACATCAACCTATATACCAATCTGGTTTCGAAAAAGAAAACCAATAACGTAATCACTGCTTCCCGAGATACAACGCTATATGAGAAGGATCTGGTGCGTCGTGCACAGGATTTGGTGCATCGGCAGTGCCGAAACCGACGACTGACGCCTGAATGAAAATTTGCGATAAAATTATTGACGTGTCTTACGTAATTACTTGATGTGAAAGTACAGCGTAATGAAGTAGTCTACGATATTTCATATTTAGCCAACTCATATGTTTTATTGTGTAGGAAATGAATCGTGGTCTTCTAATGAAGATAAGCGTTCTATACCTTCTGAATGCAACAGAAGGAAGAATCAGGGCATCACACAGCATTTTCCTCGATTTCCCATCAATGTGTTCTTTACTATCACACATAATTTTCAATTTCGCATAAGCCACTCCAAGTATTGAATCAATATGTTTCCTAAACCTCAATTTCCCATGAAACGAAACAACCGGCATTTTCGTGGTTGATGACAATGTCAATAGGCAATTATCCAGTGAAAGCTTTTTCCTACTCGATATTATTAGACGAACGGCTGGTCTACTCAGCTATACGACCGCATTTTTAACGAGATTTTACTGAAGAATGATACATGTTATTCTTATTTTTAATAACGCTTTAATACTTTTCGTGGTGATAAATGATAAAATGTCTTCTTAAAACATTAAGTACAAAACTCAGTAGTTATCACAAGTAACCTGAAAGAAAACCATTTTATTGGTATTTGTGATTATTTCAGATGTTTCTTCATTCATCTCGGTTGATTGGATCATCATTAATTCTAAAATTTAATTAATTGATCTAATTGAGAAGTAGGATCTTGTTCGAATTAAGCAATATAGTATTTTGCGAATACTTTATATAGCAGCAGGATACATTATTTTATTATGCTCATCTACTGCTCTAAAAATATGGTGGTAAATATTCAGGCATGACAATGAGATCTGATTTAATAGCTACGTATCTAACAGAGAAGAAGTCCTCACCTTTCTTTGTTAGATTAAAGCGTTTTTCGTCGTCAACCTGTATGGAATATGTTTCGCATTTGCAAAACCTTAGTGTTTACTAATCTGTACTGTTTTGATTTTTTAGGGACCACTAAAGGGAAAGGACCACCACTAAGTTGAAAATGTAGCTGTTCGGTTCTACTGAATTCCCACCAGCATGTCCTCACCGTCGCCCGATATCCAAAACTCGTCAGACCACGCTTACCAGGCCAGCGAATCCAGCGACCATGCCCTACTGACCCACGCCCATACGTGCCCTTGTACTGAAAAGCCTAATATAGAGAATCCAAAGACAGAAGGCTCACACAGCCATTGTATCACATCCAGTCATCATCATAACGTCATAAACTTAAGTCATGTACCGCCTACCGCCACCAGTCATATCCATCCCATCAGTCAGGCGGTTCACGTTCACGTTCATGCTTCCCCTAAATCGGGCCACGCGCCGAAAGTGGTGAAACCAAAGTGCAATTGCCATCTGCAAGAGACTAGTGATAGTAATGTAGAAGTTCATGAACAAAATATCGTGCAGAGCAGTAGGAAATTGGAAGCTGATGATAGGATAGAGGTCTCGCCTTTACCACCAGCGTTACCTCCAAGACCGCCGCCAAGGCCTAGGTTTGATGAACATGGGACACTTTCATCAAGAATTTCGCCTAGAGAAGGTAGGAAATTAGGTAATTGGAACTGATAAATTACAGTTGGTAGTAATTAGAATTTTGTTAAAAGTGCAGTGATTAAAAAGAATTTCTAATCGCGATACAAAAGAAGAGAAGCTTTTGTTTGCAAAAACATGTTAGCATCGACAAAAGGTTGAACTAGGTTGACCTAAGTTGAAAAAACCAAATCACTTATTTTCTGCAACATTTCAAAGCATTTCTGGCTTCTTCCTTAAAATGACTGGATAAGGCTATAAATTGCGCTTGCAGCTTACCATTTACCATACACACACATTTTCGGAAACATTTTTCATTTAGACCGTTATTTTAAAACCGATCGATGTTAACTTCTACTTGAGTAAACACTTTATTCTCACTTGGCTATCGAAGTAATCACAGTAGATATACTTGTCTAACGGCTGCAATTGCATCCCTCATGTTTTTTATAAGTTTTCGATAGCTATTACAAATATATTGTGTGTGGGAGCGCATCTGTGAACAAATTAAAATTATCTTGGAAGATAATCTAAAGTCTCTAGAGGGATGCTGTACAGACAATAATTTAAAACCCAATGCCAAAAAACTGATATTCTTCCTTTCAAGTCCAGGAGAGCTAGGAATTGAATACATCCTCGGAATAGTGATAGACTGCGACTTATCCTGGAAAGATCACATCGACGAACTTGTGGCAAAACTGCGTGAATTTTGTTATAGTTTGAGAATGGTTTCACAAAACATCGGTGTTGAAATTACAGCAAAAATATACTTCGTGTGTTCAATCCCGTCTTTATCGGTAATGCTGCAGATGTAACAGAATTTTTGTTACAAAAAGACTGTATAAGAACATTCTTCCTTGCTTTGTCATCTACTTATATAGTTTAATTTAGATGAACTAAATCACAAGTCTTAAATGTAAGATGTTGTCGGCCGCTACTTTGTGAAGATCCATGATAAAGTGAAGTTTTTAAAGTATACTCGTGTTTCACTTTTTTATTTTTTTATACTGTTTTAAAGTATAATACTAAAGGAAAAATCAACATTCAATTACTCCCGCCGCAAGGCGCAGAAGCAAATTTCGAAGCAATGTATAAAAGATATATAACCATTAACGCAAGTGTTAAAACAAATGACATCTAAGCAGTTAAAGCAACACTAAAAAGATTCCTAATTAGTCAACCATCTTATACGGTAAATTACTTTTTTAGTGCAACGCATATAACGTCATTTGTTTTGTATTTGTTTTTTCATCAACTTCATATTTGACCATTTTTTATTTACCTTTTTATATTGGCGTTGTTTATGCATGTGCGCTACAGAATAAAAATGTTGTCAATCCTAAAAAGTTATTGAAAACATAAATTATTATTTATGACGAAGAATTACTTTCAGAATTTATGACTATATATATGTACATATATAAATAAATGATCCTACCTTTATAAAAGTAAAGCGATATTTAATGTATTAGTTATTGTAATGCCGAGGTCGTCTTGAAATATCTGCATTAAAAAAGCCGGAACGCATTACGATAAGAACCATTAGAATCTATTGAAGTTGATATTGCGTTAACCTGCACCTCCACCAATCTATATATATTTGAAGTATGAACTTCCGCAAATCCTACGCTTAATGTACGCTAGGTATTTGAAAATATAAAATTGTTGCGTACTTTTCTCATTAAGAACTCTTTGATTTTAAATGCAAACAGTGTATATCCGCCTCCGTAAGTTCCGTAGTAAAGCCAGCCGTTAAAATATATAGACAGTGTTACAACGTTTGCCCGCTATGAAAGTATAAGGCGGGGAGCGCGCAAAGCGAATCAAGGACAAATGGCAACACTATTCACGATAAGCACGGGATTCGAGCTTATAAGTGAATCCTTATGTACCCTTGTATGCGTATATAAAGTTACGCAGTAAAATATTACATACATATTTCTATTGCTGTTTTCACGATTATTATTATTACTATTAGTAATAGTAATACTAATCAATGTAACATTTGGATCAAAAATAAACTTCTTTAGTCACGCTTGCTTGTCTACTAGATAAGCAAGGTAACTTATTTTACACATTGGTTCTATTGAATAAAAAATAAGCAAATGCTTACAAGAAAATAAAATTGTATTTAATAAGTAGGGCCCGGTAACTGAAGAGCAATCGCAGCGGCGGTGTGACTGTGTTTAGGTAGGCGGGGAAGGCTGGTCGATTATGATACGACACGACAAATCATCATCGCTCAGTTCAGTTTAGCATTGGATAGCGGATAGGGCGTGTTGAATTTATTGATATAGACGTAGTTATTAATTGTAGTTATTATTTAGTGTAGTGCGTTTTGATTTTGTTGATACAGACGTAGTTATTAATTGTAGTTTTTAGTGAACATGTCGAAGGCTAAAAAACAACCCTTTCAAGACATAGTAAATAAGTTTATTTCTGACTTTCCCGATTTGTTTTACAACGGGAGTAAGATAGATTGTAAAGTGTGCAAAATACATTTGATGTCAAATCAGAAGTGGAACTGTATAAGACACGTAAATTTCGCACAGCATAGAAAACGAAAATTGGGCATGCCACCGAGAAGTGCATTTTTTTATGTAATTCTTATGTTGATAAACTGTAATTTGCCACTAGGCTTACTCGATAAACAACCGTTTAAGGACTTTTGGGACAAATACAATCCCGAGTTGCGGTTGCCAACGGAGAAAAGCATGTTGCATTTGTACGCGATGACGTGGAAAAGAAAATGAAACGCATATTAAAAAAACAGTTTCTTTGGTTATGTGTTGACGAGACAACAGAGTGTAAAAAAAATTGAATTGTAAATATTATGGTATGCATACTAGACCCTAGTAAACCTACATTACCACTGTTACTAGCTAGCCAAAAACTACAAGAGTGTACTGCTGCTGCAATTACGAAGGTTGTACTTAGTACATTGGAAAAATTTCAAATTTCAAAAGATAAAGTGTTGATGTTTATGAGCGATGGCGCAGCGATAATGCGTTGGGTAGGCCGTTCTCTTTTTGAACATGGTTGCAAGTGTTTACATGTTACGTGTAAAGTGCATGCTTTACATCTTGTGGCAGAAACCATTCGACAATGCTCTTCCGAGGTAGATGCAATAATAGCAAGCACAAAAAAAGTATTTTTGAAATCTCCCAAACGCCTACGATTATTTCACACAGAGTGTCCTGGTATTCGTCAACCACCGGAGCCAATTCTTACACGTTGGGGAACATAGTTGCAGGCAGCTTTTTATTATGCTGAATATTTCGAAATAGTAAATGCTGTTGTTGCACAATTCAATCCTGCCGAAGCTGCAGCTATTAAGGAAAGTCAGTCAAAATTTCAAGATATTCCCGTTAAAACAGATTTAAAAAATATTCGTAGCTACCATAAAGGATTAGCTGACGCAATAGACCAATTACAAAATAGATCGTTATCATTATTGGAGTCTCTGCAAATTATGGACAGAGTGGATGCACAGCTACTGACTATACATGACGCAAAATATAATCGCGTTTTAGAAAAGTTCGAGAGTGTGCTACAGAAAGATCCTGATTTTAGCACACTAAAACAAATTTGTGATGATGTATCGAATAATCGACTGACAAAGTACAAAGAGTATTTTAATCATGCATGTATAACATCCGTAGATGTTGAACGCTCTTTTTCAAAATATAAACTTATTTTCTCACCACGGCGAACATCGCTCACCGAGACAACTGTGGAAATACATCTAATGGTGTCAACTTTTTGCTACTCTTATCCATATGATGTTAATACTGATAATGGTGCTTCTACTTTTACTGTTCCGTAGCCAAGGCTGCTTAAAAGGGTGAGTGTTTCACTACTTTTCACATATTATAATTATGTATTAGTTTTGTTATTTTTTTTCTATTTTCTTATTATTGTTTTTGTATACTAGGCAGGTACGGCTATGGCACAGCTCCCTGTTACCGGGCTCTATTAATAAGTCACAGTTGCCGAGTATTAAAAAATTGTAAGAACATACCTAACACAACTGTTACCACAAAACAATTATCAAAAAAAAAATAAGCAGTATGAAGACGAAAATAAAGAAACATCGCATTGAGTTGTAACGCCTTGTAGCACGACAGGAATAAAATAGAGGGGAAAAAAACAACAACTAAAGAAATTGCAGATCTACCTGATCGTAGTTTTCCTACTGAATGCCCGCTAGCATGAACAGGGGTGACTTCACGACTAAAAAAAAAATATATATATATATATATATATATATATATATATATATATATATATATGTCACCATTTGAATTAGGGAGAAATACCCGCGAAAAACGGGAACGCGGGGAGGAGGGGTAAGGTAAGAAAAGAATAGTTGTTACTACAACTTCTTTAATGTAAATAATATTAAATAAAAAAAATAAATGAATAATAATCGTTAAGGACGATAATAGTAATAAACTGTTAATGGACACGATTAACTAAGGAATCGACGTTGGTGGCCGTTACATTCGATTTAACATCGATCATACATATAAACACAACTTATTCAGATTACTCACATAAAATGTATGTACAAATAAAAAAAAAATAATATTTATTAAAGTAACATGCGGTAAAATATAAAGAAACAAGTGTGGTTTGGAAAACATTAAAAAAGAGGAAAAATAAAACATAAATTGCCAAAAATTTAGTACATTTTTAAATAAGAATGTGGCGATAACAAGGGTTCCTAAAGTATATCCATACGTTAATGAAATTGCTTAAAATAAAGTTAAAGGAACAAAAAAATAAACAAGTTAGACGAAATATAAAGAAAAACAAATGGTTGTGAATCGAAAGAAAAAAAAACGGTAAGTCCATTTATCTGGGCTATGCTCAACTGGAGCTTACTGTGCTGCTGTGGTCGATCGGCGGTAAATCGGCGCTAATCCTGTCCCCGGGTTAAATAGGACATGTGGACACACGCTGTAAAAGCTCTACCTTTCAGTGGATTTCGGCAAATGGGATTAACAATAACCCAACAAAAAAGCCCTCGGTTGGATGGAGGGTTTGCTAGCAGATGATCATAGATTACTGCTGGCGTACCGTCGTAAAAAATTTTAATATATCCGACAATGTCGGTGATGGTTATTAAAAAAAACGAATTAAAACCACTCACAGTACCTAATTATGGTAACTATGAAAATCTTTTAAATACTACTTTGTGTAGAGGCTAATCGCCATAGCAGATTTTCGCAAGCATATCTTCTTAGTTCACGGTCGGTACCAGAAAGAGAGCGGGGTTAATTACCAATCAACGAACATCGTGCATTCTATTACAATGAACTTAGCTAAATTTAGTTACAAAAATAAACAAAACAAAAAAATAAAGAGAAAGAAAGACGTGACGAAAATTCTTCAATAACCAACCTTTATAATTGAAATTGCCAAAAGTAAATTAACCAAACACTAAATATGTGATTAATAAAAATTACAAATTCCAAACATATTAGAAAAAATAACGTAGCGACATCTATTGTAAACATAGAACAACCCTTGATAGTATTGACATTGACACATTGACATTGTGGTCTTAACAGAATCTTTTATATTTATATTCTACTTAAGAACTTCCATTTATTATCTATTATTGTACGTTATGTTCTCTACGTTGAAGAAGTTCAAATGTTTCAACATTTTGCCATAAACTAATTTGACACCGCCATTATTTACTGCCTACTTCGATTTTACGCCAATTAACTGCAAATAATCACCGGAAGAAGATATTCCTAAGATTCATCCCTCCCTAACTAGTTTTCATATTCAACACCATCAATTATTGTTTTTTAGAATAATAATGAAACGACAACAACATCTGTATAACTCGCTTTATTCAGCCTCAAAGATAAAACACCTTTAATGGAAATGCCGTTAAATATGCACTATACAGTGTTCCAAAAGAAGAAATATATGCAGGTTAAAAGGGAATACGGTACAGAGAGCAGTAAAACGAGCCCATTTTAATCTTTTAAAAACTTTACGATCAATGTCGCCCTTGCATCTATTTTTAGACGAACAGTAAAGGAATAAATAAAACCAAATCGATTGCTAAAACGCTAAAACTTTCAAGCAGCACTTTGTTAGCCATCAAATAAAACGACGACATAGAATAGCTTTGCTATCACTCTTTTAAAAATAAAATCACTCTTTTCAATTAGTAAATTTGTTTTTTATTACATGTACATTTCCTTTCTCAACAATGTAAGACAACGTATTAGGTACACTACCGGCCATATTTATTTGCCCAACCAAAAAAATACGCATAAATAAAGGAAGCCTTAACTGAAGAAGAAATTGTGGTTTTGCATTTAATAATATAATCTTAAAACAAAGAAATTTATTCAATTATAACATTTAATTGACACAAAAAGAATGAAATCTTCGTTTCGCCGAAATGTCCATCTCGACTGCTAATAATTGCGACATTCTTTCTATTAATTTCGTCAGAGTAGCGGGTTCTATTTTAAGCCAGACTTCTTGTAGTTGTTTCCACAACGATTCCTTGGAAGTTGGAGGATTTATTTTCACCTGTATATCGAGTTCCTCCCACCAAAGCTCTGTGGGATTAGCATCTGGCCTTTAAGGAGGTTATTTCATTATTTTGATATTGCTTTCGCGTTCCGCCGATTTTAAATATTTGCGGCACAGTTTAGAAGTGTGTTAGGAATCATTATAATGCTGAAATATAAAATAGTCACTGATTATTCTTATTGCAGATGGTATAGCATTTGTTTCCAAAATTTCCAGGTAGCGCCCTTTTCTTAAAATTTCATCTGTTTTAACCAAGTCTTCTATGGATGCGGCGCTAAAACAACCCCAAACCATTACCAGCTCCAATGCCTAACTGTAGGTACTACACATGATTCTGCTACTCCTTCTCCCTTCGACCTTCGAATGAATGTTCTTCTCTTAGAACCGAAGAGTTCAAATTTGAACTCATCGATCTACAAAACATTTTTCCACTCACTCGCTGTAGACGTTTTATTTTATTTTGCTTTGCGTAAGAGTCGTTTACGCAAAGCTATTCAGCCAAATAAGCCTCTTAACCCCTTTTTCACGGTGGTTAAACTAGCTTGTTTTTCTTGCTCAATACTTATTTCAGACGTTTTTTTAGATACACTTTTTCATTTATTCTGTTTGCTCGTCATAATTATACGACGATCTTTCGCTGGTGTTATCATTTTCCAACGTCCTGCTCGTTTTCTATTTAATAATGTCCCAGCCTCTAGATATGTTATAAAATTATAGTCAACAGTTTGGTGACTTAATTTTAATTTTCTTGCGATATCTCTGTTACTCCTGCCAAGATTATGTAGAACAACAATCATTGTGCGGATTTCAAAAAGCGGGCAGGGATAGATGCGCCACTATTACCTGCTGTAATCCACACAATTATAAGGGATGGTTAATCCGTAGGCATAGCTGCGCCATCGGTCAAATTCAATTAGCGCGACGATGATGCTACCTCTCATCTTCTTCCCAAAAAAGTAACTGCATTTAATAATGCAATTACGATTACACTTGTGTTTTCCAAATGTAATTGTAATTGACCAATGAGGGTAGAGTTTATTCAAAATTGTTTCCTATAAATTTGTTAGCAAAGCGTCACAATGAAGACCATCCTTAGCCAAAAAGGATAAGTTTTAATTGTGAGAAGTAATTTTAAATTTCGAATGTGCGGTAGTTGTATCAAATCGGGTGTTAAGTGGAGGTGTACTAATAAAAATTGTTCCGTGAAGATATATACGGATGAAGCGAACACTACAATCTTAGATGAAAACGTTGACCATAATCATGAAGCTGATGAGTCTGATGACACAGCATCCACTGATCTGTATCAGAAACCAGCTAAGAAAATTTATCAAGAATTGAAAGACCGCTCATCTACCGATTTGGACAAATTTACCACTCAAGACGTATACAACATCCGGAAGTGCCTGTATCGAAAGCAACGACAATCCCTGCCAGCATTGCCAAAAACTATTGCGGAAGTACATATTGCACTGACTAAGGATCAAATCACCACATTCAATAAAAGTGAACCATTTTTGTTAGTTAACAATTCAGATGATAACATTTCAATATTTCCTTGTAAGTCAAATTTGATGTTTTTGTCTATGCCCTCGTTTTCAGGTAAAATAAATTTTGTGGCCCACTTGTCCTACACCCAAATAACTATACCCTCCCCCCCCCCCAAAAAACAATAAATAAATAATTTTCTAAAATCCAAGCAAAAATGTAGGTGAGCAAATAATTATGACCGGTAGTGTAGCTGTTACTCGCAGAACTTTAATCAAACGAAAAGCATCATTAACTTTATGGTAACCAGCACACAGCTGATTGAATTGGAACAAATGCTTTTCCTTATTGGCTTGTCAAGGAAGGAATGAAGGCATATATTAATTTTATTTAGGATTAATGTGACATTAACCGTTACGCTACAACAAAAAAAGAAATATCAGCTTTTCTTAGCGGCTTAACGCTATAATATTATTGGATTAATTTACCTACGTGGTTTGTGATATTTGAATAGGATATGAATAAATTATAAGGCAAACAATAAGTAAAATGTCACACTCTCTCATATCCCGTTGTTACCATCTTAATATTTATGTGAAAATTATCGTTTTTAGCAGAGAACTACGTAGCAGGTTTTCATTATTTGAATAAGTGATAAGTAAATTTATTGACCATAATTTCTATTTAGTTAAATGTGAAGGTTAAGAAAGACCCTGGAGAAATCGATTAACCTTTCTAATGTATCCAATTTTTAACATAGTCGGGAAAAATAAGTACAATTTAAAACAGTAATGTTGCTGTTACGTATTTCCGTGCGTTATATAAACTTTATTTGTACCTGTAATTAACAAATGCTTATCTGCAATTATAATTCGTTATTGCACTTCTTGCTTAGTAATAACTGATAACTTTGCAATCGAAAGCCAGGTAAAAAGTTGATACTGTAATACGGTGATAGCAAGGACTATGGGGTAGTATGACAAACAACAATAGTCTCGGCATACTCCGCACCACACAAATTATTAACCCAGATATGCCCAATTTTTCTTCGGCGAAATATTCTTTATTTCTTTATGTTTTCTTAGTGGTGGAAGCCTACATAAACCGAAAAAAAATGGAAAAAAAATTCCAGTGTATTACATAGGCTTCCTACAGGTGTCCTTTAGTGAGGACGATTGGCAAATATACGATATTACTGTATAAGTTGAAACAAATGTTTTAATTATAACGTAAATACACAGAAGAAACAGGTAAATGCTAGAACATTACACTTCAAAATTACTAAATGCATGCATGCACATTACAAAGTAACAAATAAAGAGTTTCTATAGTCAATAGTGCTACATTGCACTTAATACATGAATCCTTTTTATAGCAGTGACATCAGGTTCAAACCATACCGTGTATCCTTTGTCAGTAGCGCCAATCCAGAATTTTAACCCGTATTTGACTTCTACCATTTAAAAACTGAAAAGCGATCTTTTTCCCACCAATTTTTTATTCTCTATTTTCTTAAAATTCAAAAGAACATTAACATATCTTGAAAAATAAAATACAAAAAAGTTGTTTTATGCAAAAATGACTTACGTAACCTAACCTACTTCGCTCAACCGAGTTAACTCGGGCAATAAAATGAACTTGAAAAGTGAGTTGTAAAAATTATCCATTGTCAAACAATACCCTTTATTCAACAAAAGTTTCATCAAAGTCATCACCACTTGCGAAGACACTGGAAGATCGTTAAAATCTCTGTCCAGAACGGTATTCTTGCCAGTATAAATGATAAAATTATAGACATATCCACTTTTTGATTCACATGGTAAGTACGTTTTTATGCCGAATCTAGCTCTTTTGAGTGGAATGTATTGCAACCATCCCAGATGACCTTTATAAAGTAATATACTTTCGTCAATAGTCACAAATTTCTCTGGTGTAATCGTATCGCCAAATTTTTTATTTAAATCTTCATAAATGGGCTGTTTTGTTGAGTTTTGGACAAGGGTGATTTACTGAATCAAATTCATCATTGTTTGAAAAATGTAGAAATTGTTTTATCGCCTCGAAGCGCTTCCCACTCATACATTCCACAAAAAATGGTGTATATAATAACGGATTTTTGGTCCAATAATGACTCTGATTTAATTTGAATTTGTGTCATACCAAGAAGTATTTTTTCTACAACGGGTATGACTTCTTGCATATCTATTTGTCTCATCTACAATACATTGAATCAATTGTTTATCGAAGATTTCTAGGCAGCTATAATCGCTAACATCAATATTTTTTATACCTGGAGCTTCTGCGAAGCCGAATGGTGGAGGCGGAGGAACATTTTGATGTACACGAAACCATTGTCGAGCTGAAGCAAGAGTTTTATCATCAGTATTTTCTTCCTCTGATATAGGATCAACATCGGAATCACTGCCACTGTGTTCTAAAGCTTCATCTTCTGAACTAAATAATAAGTCTTGATCACCTTCCATGATTGGGCATTAAAAACAAGCAAACGTTATAAAATATGCTAACGGCAATTGCACAACAAAATGGCGACATTCACAGCATTAAGTGACATTTCAGGAGGCAATAGTGGACACAAAATACGCAAACGCAAACGAAATAGGCGGTAAACACCGTTGCCAACTTTTCTCTGGTGAGAGAAAATAAGCAAATGACATTTCAGCAGGCCGTAGTGGACACAAAATGCGCAAACGCAAACGAAACACCGCTGACAACTTTTCTCGGGTGAGAAGAGATAAGCACAACACTGTCTAAAGTGTATATTCGATTCTATTTATATAGGAAACCAAAATTACTAGCGTAAAAAAATTGTTTTCTTAAACCCGAGTTAACTCGGTTGAGTGCCTTAAGAGGTTAATCGGTTTGCACTTTATAAATTGTATACACGGGTGCTTACCAAAATAGGCAAATAGCTTCATCGACGCTGTGATGCTTTGAGTGTGGTACACTGTCCACAAACTTTTCATTTATCATGATGAACTCTCATTTTTGCAAATTAGTCCACTTAATTAAGCGTTTCATTGTTACAACAATGGAAATTTGCCATAATATACTCGAACCGATTTCGAGAAATAGCATTGCACATTAATGAATTATGGGCATCTGCATTATTTTCCCAAAACGTCCGTCTACGAGGTAAACAATTGTATCCGCTTAGGACCGACACACCAAGGAAAATCTCTATTCCTTCTTGAGTAATGTTACCTCGCCTGTTATGTTGTGTTGCACACAAATTGCTGTATCGAGTAAACATTATCACATTTTCATTTACGAAAGTTTTGTATAAATCTAAAGGTGAAAATCTTTTTATCTGCCTTTTTCCAATTGTACTTTTTCTTTTGAAGTCTTCGCATTTGTATCATAGGCAATGGTATATTGAATTTAGGATCACTATCTTCGTTCTCACTTACAACGTTTTCTTTATTTTCATTCTCTGTTTTGTCGCTTTGTTCACGTATATCTATTTCGATCTTTTTTTGTAGAAATTTCAGCTGTTAACAAAAGCTGAGATGCCGGAAAATTAGCCAAGCAAGAGCTATTTTCATTCCTGGAATCCTCATCGGTTATGTCGGCACATGAGTCTGTTGGGGGAAAACATGTGATTACAACCTCACTACTATTTTCTGAATCACCAGCACCTTTTTCAAGTGATTCTATAACTTCCTCTAATGTGATACCCCTGCAAAGAATTTTATAAAAATAATACATATATGCCCACCGCCCTTCTAAAAGGAGATCTATATAATAATACATGCTACTCACATTAGGCAAAACAAATACTGTTTGTAAGATTACTATCTTATAGCTAAATATATTAGAGAGAGGTTTTCACTGTATTTTAAATTTAAAAAAAACAAACAACTTACCCTGCCGGTTTCAAAACAATAAGATATGGCATTCTGATTTAATCACCTCACCAAGCACCAAGATAAATGTATTATTACAAAAACCGTTAAAATCATCTGATCAAACGATGTTATTAGAACAATAATCTACCATGATAACATCTATTGCATTGCAGCATAGCTACTAACACAGTTCCACTAAAGTAAACTGTAAACGTCCTTTTAAAAGGGCGATGGGCAAATTTGAGTTAATTAACTCAGAACAGCCGTTTCGAAGACTCATGGGTCTTCGAAATGGTTGTTCCGAGTTAATTAATAATTTGTGTGGTGCGGAGTGTGCCGAGACTATTGTTGTTTAGTGTAACACGAATTTACTATTTATCTTTTGTTGAATAACACAACTAATAAAAACAGTAAGCAAGCTTTCACGGTTGCTGTGCATCTTGAATAGTTCTGTAGACTTCTCTTTTCTTCCAGTAATGGTGATGAAGTTGGTAGTAGAGATTAATATGAAATGACATTTGTGTTGTAACTTGAGAAGCACAGTTAATTATTAAAGTTAGCAAACAATAATATTTACGAAGAGTATTGATTAACAGTTAGCTAGATGGTTTTCTGACAGAAACTACAAGCAATTACTATAATAATAAACATACTGTTTACTTAATATTTCCTCCATATGTTGTAATTATGCGCAACCTTGATTCTCCGCATAAAATTTTTGTAATGAATATGCCAGGAAATCCTTAATTCTGATAAAATTTAGTAGGTCTGCGTCAGTGATTAATTGTGTGTTGAAAGGGTTGTCCAGCAAGGAAATTTATACGGGTGCGGTGATGGATGTAATAGAAGAAAGCAGGTAGAACTATTTAAAAGTGATATATTGTTTGATGACTTTAGTAGATCAGAAAATTGGACTCACATATGTGACAGAATATTTTCTGAAATCGTAAAGAACGATTTTGGTACGAAAGAATTGCCCGAATGCTACTAGATCTGTAAATACCTACACATTCGAACATCCTGAAGAGAACTTTTAACATTTTTAACGCGAATAAAACATTATTATCCAGAAGCAAATGTAAGGTAAAATTGTGAAGGGAAAGCTTATTCTGTTCGTTATTGATTAAATTACTGAGTATGTGTTACAAATATCTGTTAAGAATAGAATTAAAATTTGAATAATGATATAAAAATGTGTGTGAAACGCGATACTTCATTCAAATATGTTTGTTAATAAATGTTATATATATTATGGGAGAATCATTTTTCAAACTTTACCGTGCATTATTTTATAAATCCGCTTCTTACAACATCTATCGACCAAGGTAGATCAGAATTATTATTATTGAATGCCACCAAACTGTAAATAACTATTGTCAAAAATCTAATTACAATTACAAAGGTGAATATAATAATACATCAACCAAATTACAAATTTTAAAGAAATAAGCGATTCCTGCTGCTGGTTTTTTAAATAATCTTGCTTTACTTTTATTTAGTGCATTTTTGTATTGCAGTATTTTAAAAGAAAAAGTTTTAGTTGCCAATAGTAAATGTTATTTCATACAAAAAATACATGTAATTCAGGTAAAATCCAAACTAGGCTATGACGTCCAAATTAATAATTTACAAATGAAATCAAATGCAGGCTGTTGCAAGTAAATTTTTATGTTTATATTTGTAATAACACTTGGTACATAAGTTTTAAACATCAGAACGGAATCAGGTACACAAGTGGGTACTGAGTTAAAATGTCTAGATATACTAACAATTTATCTTATTAAAATAAAATAGTGTGCTTTGTACTGTCATTAAATTAGTTTTAGGCAACATCAAATCCTTAAAATTTAACTTCCAAGATGCTCACTAAAGAAGAACGTATCTATCTGGTTAAACGCTATGGTATTGGACAAGTCCCACACAGATATGCCATTTATTTATTTATTTAATTAAAAGTTTCCAATACATCTATATCACACGCATAAACTTTTAAATAACTTTGACAAAACTGGATCAGCAATGGATTTAAAAAAAGAACGTACGAAATATGATGAGAATGACATTATGCGACATTAATAATGAGTTCGGTGGAGGAAAATCCGAGGTTGTCTTTGAAGAAACACTCCCTAGAGTTTCTAAAAGCCTGTTACAACAAATTTATAAAGATAATAAAATCTTGCCTAATAAACCCACAATAACCCATACACTTGAAGGTCGAGATGATGTAAAAAGGTTGAACTTTTGTTTATGGATAGGAGAGAAGTTCGTTGAAGATAGAACCTTTTACAAAAAAAAATTTCTTTACTGACGAAGCAACATTTTCAATTAACGGCCATGTTTCTCCTTAGAACACGAGATATTGGGCTGTGGTGAATTCACAATTTAAAATTTGATTAAGAAGCCAACGTTGTAAGAAAGTAAACGTAGTGTGGGGTATTTTCTATAGTGGTATTATTGGTCCGTATCCTCCAGAATAAAATTTAACTCAACACGTTTATTTGGATTTGATAGAAACGTTTGTTACCTCAGCTGCACAACATTAATCCTGAGGAAGAAACATTTACTGGCAACAAGATGGATGTCCAGTTCATTCAATTCTGATAGAAAAAATGTTAAATCGTCAATTTCCTGGGAAATGGATTGGCAGAAATAACCAGTTGAATGGCCAACTAGGTCAGCTGACATTACACCTATAGATTTCTTTCCGTGGGGAGCGTTAAAAGAAAACGTGTATGCTCGTGATGGAGATCATAATTCAGCTCAGTTAAAACAAGCAATAAGGGATGCGGTGGATGAGATTAATGTGTCTGCTACGATACACAAAGTTTACAATGAATTTTTTAAGATTTAAAAACTGTGTACAAGTTGAGGGCTGATATATTGAATAGCGATTGCTTGATCTGTTTTAAGTTGAGAATTGATACTTATTTACTTGTTTATTTCAAAGAGTGATTGTTGTTCAATTGAAGATAAAACTATCAGCTGCAATAATATTGAATTTATAAGTAAGTGTATGTCTATAGTCAAATCTAAATATGTTTTTGAATATTTTGAGGAATTTTTTATAAAGAACAACTTTTTTCAGTAAAACGCATATTAAAATAGTTTTTCCTCTTTGTAACCCCATCCATGGACAGCCTGTATATTACAACTTCTGAAATTTTATGTCGAAGTAGATCTAATGATCCACTATGTATTCAAAAAAAGTTGTTTTTTTTGTGTAAAATATAGGTCCTACAGGGGTACTTCCATTTCAAATGGGTCACAACTGTATATCAGAGGCATGTCACACATCATCCATACTTGATTTGGGAAGCAAAATTAATACTTATTAGATAATTACAAGTAATTTGTCAGAAAATTTATTTCCCTAAGTAAAAGAAACCGCTACACCTTGCCGTGGACCATGCATAATGTATTCTAATTAAACCAATCAAGGCATAATCGCTGTAAAATTTGACCCGGTCATTATTTCCATGCATACAGACATGCCTGTGCATTTTACACGATTTATTAATCATTCCCCATCGTTCCTAACCCAAGCCTATAATAAATTTAGGCGAATTTTACACCGTAAACCCGCTAGTGCGAACATACTTCGAATTACGGATTTCGTGTATTAATTAACGTTCATTTCCCCTCGTCCCAAGTCCATGTCCCACCCTCGACTAGTCGACTAGCGCGTCAATCCCATCGCCACCCCTTTCGCTGCGCCTCAGCGCTGACGACAAACTTTTAATTAAGGCGACCCTTTAATATTTAATTACACAATATTAATATTAATTGGTGGATATGTTGTTGTGATGTCATCGTCTGCGTTCCACCACCGCCTCTCCCTCTCTTTGTCGTGTACTTTATCTTTGTCTTGCGTGAGCATTTGCCGGTGGCGGTATGTATATTCGTGATGGGGAGATGGTTTAGTGGTCGTAACCAGTGGCGTAGTAATATAATTCATTTATAAGTTTGATTATGACGAAATAATCAAAATCATAAAGCAATTTAAAATCGTGTTCGTCACTTATGTGGCCATTATTATTATTATTGAAACGGGCCATGGCCGTAAATAGAGTAGATGAGTAGTGACAGTATCCTTATGCGAATTAGAATAGTTGGAGGGTTTCAATAAATCTTAATACTACTCTGAGATCTCCTTCTTTCAATTTAGTAGGTGATCTTTTTGACGTAGACAGCTTTTTCTAGTTTATGTATGTGAAACTTAATTTGCCTGCCAGTATTCTGAGATCCCTTTTTTGCTGAAAGGTAGCATTATTGTTTTTGTTGTCTTTCGCCTTATTTCGCGTCCCAATTGACCTCATCGGACCTTATTTTTTGCAAAATGAGGAAGGAAATGCGGTTACAGTGAACGATGATAACGGACTTTTTATGGCCCCAGTTGGAACCAGCAGGACGGTGTCACATGTCACACTTCTGGTGAAACCATTGATTTATTGAAAGAAAAGTTTCCCGAAACATTGATTTCTCTTGATGCGAGAGATCCAAGAAGAATTGGACAATTTCGACCAGGAGCTTGACTTCCAAGAAGCTGCGATTTAACACCATAGTATTATTTTTTATGGAGTTACGTTAAGTCATTGGTCTATGAGAACAAACCAGAGTAGAGGACTTGAAAACCAACATAGAGCGCTGCATTCGTGAAATGAATGCGGATTTATTCCATAAAGTAACTGAAGATTGGGTTCATCGAATTCGCTCCTGCATTCGTAGTCGCGGAGGACATTTGAGTGATGTGTTGTTTAAAACATACTACCGGGTGTCCGCCTGGAAGGTATACTACTTTGTTTGATTATAAATTTTGGTTAAATGAAAGAGAATGGATCTAATGTCGATAAATGGTTTATTTAATGTTGGCAATTATGTATGGAATACAATATTAGATAAATGTCCGCCTCTGTTAGTCTCACAAATGCGAGCTCTTTTGAGTACTTTTTTTATTACATTTTCACACATTTCAATCGGTATTTCATTAATTTCACCACGAATATGGTGTTTGAGTTGCTTAAGGGTTTCTGGTTTGTTTGCATACAGATATCCCCACAAAAAAAAGTCCGTGGCAGTCAAATCCGGCGACCGTGGAGGCCAATCAACATCATCATTTCTTGATATAACTTGCTGTGGAAAGACGTCTCGCAGTAATTCCATTGTAATCCTGTCTGTATGCGAAGTGGCACCGTCTTGTTGGAACCACATCTTAATCAAGCCCAAAGCATGCAGTTCTGGCGTTTTCAATTATGTCACGATATCGTTCTTCAGTGACAGTTACCGTTTAGCCGTTTTCATTCTCAAAAAAGTAAGGTCCAATGATTCCTCCTGACCAAATTGCACAGCAGACTGTCATTTTTAATGGATGCAAAGGTGATTCACGAATAATGTGTGGGTTTTCCATTAGCCAGAACCGACTATCCTGTTTATTCACATATCCATTCAAATGAAAATGCACCTCGTCACTCGTTATGAGTTTATTACGAAAGGGTTGTCATGGGCGAGCTGTAACATCCTATTAGCATATGTACGGCGGCGTAAATGGTCTTGTGGATGAAGCGCTTGTGTTAATTGAATCTTAAATGGAAACAAATGCAAATCCTTGTGCATAATTGTGGCCAAAGTTGTTCTTCGTAAACCAAGTTCCTGTGCACGGTGTCGGATTGAGGTTGATGGATTGTTTTGAACACTTTCTTGAACAGCAGCAATGTTCTCAGCCGATCTTGCAGTACGTTGTAGTCCACGCCTAGGTCTATCAGCTACTAACCCTCTTTCTTCGAAATCATTCACTACGCGATAAATAGTGCGTTTTGTTGGCACGTTATTTCTCCCAAAAATTACACATAACTTTCTCATCGTCACAGTAATCGATGATTGATTTGCATAAAATGTTTTAACGATTAAAACACGTTCGTTTATCGAATATTTTCCCATAATAAATTTGCCACGTCTTTACTTCACGACTGTCAAATGGCGGTAAAACAAAGTAGTATACCTTGCAGGCGGACACCCGGTATAAATGCTATCGATTTAACTTTCAAATAAAAAAAATGCATTAACTTTTTTTTCTGTTTTATTTACATTTAAAAACATGTCATTCTTATTGGGAAACTACCTGTATTGTCTTAATAAAATAGATTTTATTATTATACGCACATTCAAGCATCGCTACTTACTCAAATATTTAATAAAGTCAGCCTAAATTTAACACGATTTTTATCTCATACAAACGTTACGAGCGCATACGATGCAAACATCGTTATTGTGCAAGAATACCTGGTTTATATATGGTATATTGGATAATAAGGGGATGTAGAAGGTTAAGTAAATGCTAGACTGTATTGTTTGCGTGCAACAAATTCGTCATGCCACTCAATGACAGCGTTCGTAATTTAGTTGGATTTAGGGGAGTAACTATCTTTTATAGCCAATAAAAGCTTTTACGGGGTGGGGTAGCGTTCAGTAGGGGCTACATTCAATACGCTAAGGAATTGTAGAAGAAATAGCAATTTGTAAATACTACAAATTACAGGCAATCATTATTTATGTGTACACTGGTTTGTAACGATAACGTTTTGAGCAACAGATAGAATTAAATAGAATTAATAGAACCCAAACTATCTAAATTGACAATAAATAGTTGTAGACAAATACCTACTTGTACAGACTTGAATGGGTAGACATAAATATGATCAAATTTCTTAAGAACAAGATGAACCTTTGAAGACGATATCGATAACTAAAATAACGTTAGTAAATTGATACCTCAATCACCGTTTAATTAGGAATTAAGAAGTATAACAAACAAATAACTTAAATGAAACTTCAATATTCTTTTACTACTTTTATTGCATATTATATATACAAGTCTAATACATGTGTATCTCCCAGTTTAATCTTTTAGTAAGTATCTATCAGTTACTTTTGTGAAATGTGATTCTTTTTAAGAAGTTTCTAATGATTTAAAAATAAGACAAGGATTAGGTGACTGAGAGAGTGTTTTAACTTTATACAAGTCTAAATAACGTTTTTACTCGAGAAATATATGCTACGACTATTATCTAAGTTTTTACTTCGAATACTATTCTCACCCGAAAATTGAAGATTAAACTGTTATATTTCATGAAACCGATTCGATCTAACCGCGAAGTATAGATCTAATATAGTGAAATATCTTTCTCGGGATTTTTTTTGAGAAAATTGTTAAATTTTCTAATTTTAAATTAAATTAACGATTCTTGTAGGTTCGGGGATATCCCTCGATACCCTTACGGCAATTTTAGAATGAATTTCCAACTCAGTAAAATGAAATTAACGAATTTTAAGATTTTAAAAGTAACTAACCTTGAACTTTTGAACGATGTCAATGTATACAAACTCTCTGTTTATATAACCACTACAGGAAACTGCCTGCTCTGGATATTTAACCCTTTTTCTCTTCTAATAAAGACTTTGATTTCACAATCGAGCACTTTATATGGGGATTGGAGTTAAGACACACTTTGATTCAACCAAGGCCGAATAAAGATTGATGAAAAATTATGGCGTCGTTCATATTTCTTTTATTTTAAATCGCGAAAGACCGGCGATTGTTTTATTTCACAGCCAATTTTGATAATTTAACCCAAATAGAAACTTTTACGATGACTTTCGATCAAATGATATTATTTCTGCAAACAGTATACGAGAACGAATGCAGTGACTTAACCAGGAGGTTGTATACTGATGATTCTGTGATCCAAACCAACAGGCTTTAGACGTGAAATCCACTACTCATTTACAGAAACCTTTCAGATAAATTGATGAAATATTATTTGTTGTACCTTTCAATTTACGCGGTTGCTTATTCCAGACGATTTCTACATTAATTTGGACGAAATAAGGGAATAGAAAAATTGCCTGACGAGTAGATTTGTCCATGCTACCCCACACTCGTTGTTATCTGGACTTATAATATAAATATAATGTCCTCGATCCAAGGCCAGTTGGCTGAGGGGAGATGGTAACGAAGAAATTTCCAATTTTCCCCGCAAGAGGGATATTTAGTTACCAACGAGTGGCCATTCCGAAGTGACAACTGAGAGAAGTTGTTGTTGTCGTAGATACAACGTTGAATATAACAATAGATATGTATATTGCTGTACTACTGTACTAATACTGATATATGCGTGCAAGAACCTGTGATACTATACATATGTGATAAAACTCATAAAATCAAGATAAAACTTATTTAGTTCGTAGAAAGCTTTTCAATAAATGTAGACGCTAAATGTGACGAGGCTCTTTAAATTTTATTGTTGCAGTATCTTTTCTTTGGTCCATTTGACGTAAAATACGTATTAATGAATTATTAGTACTTCGAAATACCCTTTTACCCATTCATCAAAATCGGATTTCAGGTAAGACATTCCACAAACGACAAATTCAAGGATTTTTCCTCAGTATATTATACTTTCTCAAGCTCGTCAAGATAGCGATTTAGAAAAAACTGCAAGTAATAGCTGCCTTGTGATAAATCACTTTTTATAATGATTGATTTTTATTATGAAAATCATTTAATATTCGCATTTCTCGGTGAGTTGTTATTCTCGTACCCCGACAATTTTATGTAATTTGTTCCAAAAATTATACGTTTCAATTTTTTTCGTGGTACCCCAGGTTTTTTGATTCATCCACTACCCCAATCTCAGTATCGCAAATTTTAATTTTAACATTATTAATGTTAATAAGCTTCACCCCATAAAACTTTATTTTTCACTTTGCTTTTAAACACCATCATTCATTCAGCACATACAAACGTTAACTATACAGGTAATCTTATTTACACGGTAGATTGGTTCCCCGAAAATGCCGTCTAAATTGAAATCGTGTAATTCGAGGCCACAATTCAAATTCAAAACAAATTTACATGTAATAAACTTTACTAAAGCTTCTTTGAGAGCTGTCTGTTCTTTTAATACCTATTTGGTGGTTGTAATATGGCAACAAAATTCATATGTTTACATTTGTCTGGCTCGACCGTATTAAAGCGAAATTCAAGGCTGTGTGAATGGAAGTTCTTTTGCTCTTCTTCAACCGTGTTAAACCGAAATCGTGCAAATTGAATGCCGTGTAAATCGAGGGTTACCTGTATTATGAACCGTTAGAATGTCAAAAGAATAAGTAGGTAAGAAATATTGAACTATTGATAAAATTTCTCACGCAGAAATATTTACACCTCTGCGAGAAACAGAATATACAGTCTTTGGCCATCGAATTGGGACCACTTAAAAATATTATGATTTTGGAGTAAAATTTAAAAAACAGTTGGTAATGTTGGCAGTATTATTATTTAATTACATATAACATGCAAGCAAGTATAATTTGAACATATATTTACTAACATTTGCTTGTTCCTCCTCTATGTTTTATTTCCTCAATCCTTTTTGGCATACTGCCAATGTAGCTTTTTATTGTTTTTTTTTTAAATTCCGTCGCTATTGTGCCATACATCTTCAATATGTTGTTGTAATTCTTCCTTTATAGTTGAGTTTCATGTACTTACGATGTTTTTCAAGATTTTTCACACATTTTCAAATGGGTCTATGTCTGGTGAATTTGCCTGACCAAGATAGTACACGCAGATTTTTTGATTCAAGGTATCCCATTACACTTTTCGCCTTATGACACAGTGCATTGTCTTACATGAAAGTATATGGCCTTTGAGTCGGATCCAATGAACCAATGTAATATAAGGTATTAATTAGTTTTGTGAAACTTTTTTATATTGTTTTTGTTCCATTGACGAAATATAGTGGCCCCGGTCCTTCTGTCGTAACACACGACCAAACCATTAGAGATGGGTGGTGTTTAATAGATTTGATCGGACATGCTTTTTATAACACTCTGAAGGACGTCGGCGAACAAATTGGCTTCTCTCGGTTAGCACTTCTAGCCGTGATTCGTCGCTATTAATAATCTACGGAAAAGATGAAAATGTAGAGAACCCTTAAGCGAATTATGAGGACAAATTTGACCAAAAATACAGATGATAAATGAAATCTACTTTTTCCCAATCTCCAAATGTATATTTTTATGTTCTTTGGCCCATTGAAATCGTGTGATTTTCATTTTATATGTTAGTCTTGGCTTCTTTGCCAGACGTCTGCATTTCAAGTCTGCTTCATGAAGACGTCTACGGACTGTTCGGGCTAATGTTTGTATACCTTCTCCACTAAGAATTTTATGAACACCTTTAATGGATAAAAAGCGATGTTCTGTAGCCACTTTTACTATACGCCGATCATCTTTTACAGTTGTTTTGCGGTTGCCGGCACAGTATGTTCTACCACTACTTGTACTACGCGATTCTCAGAACAGATTGATGTGATACTCCCTCTTTTTGTGCAACTTCACGTTGAGAGAACTCTCCCGTCTCTAGAAGAGCAGACATTCGTGTTTTTCTCTCTGTGGTTATGTCCTTCTTCTTTCCCCTTATGATGATAATTGACTTATTGAACAATAAAATTAAAACTCTTTGAAATATAATTGAAAGTGCGTGGAATGTCTTGAAAAACATCGTAAGTACACGAAACTCAACTACAAAGGTAGAATTACAACAACATATTGAAGACGTATGGCATAATAGCGACGAACATAAAAAGCAATAAAAAGCTGCATTGGCAGTATGCCAAAAAGCACAGGGGAGGAACAAGCAAATATTAGTCAATATATGGTCAAATTATACTTACTTGCATGTTATATGTAATTAAATAATAATATTGCCAACAATACCAACTGTTTTTTTTTTAAATTTAACCCCAAAATCATATTATTAAGCGGTCTTAAATCGACGGCCAGAGACTGTAACGAATTACACTTTTAAATATTGTCATCAATTGTACAATTATCTTAATCCCATAAAATATTCAACCAAATAAATGTATTTGAAAGGCAATTCAAGTATAGGAGTAAGAATATGATATTAATTAATTTCAGGGGATTAACAGTTTAAGAATTAGGATACAATTTATTCAAATAAGTAACTAATACCTTTAAATTAAGAAGAGTTTGAAAAAGCTTAATATTCTCCGTTTATTTACGTATCTACTAGGCTTTATTTTTGCTGCAGAAAGTACCTCTCCGGTAGAGCTGTTTTCCTCGAAATGTAAAATGGTACCCAAATAATGATGACGTCAATAAAATTGGGGATTTTTTCTAGGATATTACAAATCGTGTAAAAAACATTTGACCGATTCTTTAATGCTCCGGGCACAAAAAAGCCCAGAATGGATTAATATAATTTCTTATTTCCGTCTTTGTACATTATTTTTGTAATAAATAAAGAATTGCAACCTTTCTGCACCTTCAAAAGGAAATAATCGGTTTGCCATAAAAATCTACAGCAAATTGATAATCGGTTAACGAACAGTTTTGGAACGGATTATGTTCGTTAACCGCTCAGCTATTCTTTTTAAAAACCTTCAATCTTGCAGACACCAACCGTTTGAAGTCTCTGCATTTGACTTTATATCTTTTCAGTACTACCAACGTTCATATCAATTTAGAGACTACTAAATAATTTAATACAAGGCCAAGTTTTTATGTAAATCAGTACTTTGTATAATCCATAATAGTAATTTTCAGAAAAATTGTCAAGAAGAAGTACCTTCACTTGCATGAAAATCTACGACAACTCTTATGAGCTCATTTTGACGTTTTTTTCAATCTTGTGCCAATTACTTGTCCACTTACAATTGACACTGACAGACAATTTGACATATTTTTTCATAGTTTACAAAAGACATGTTTAAAATGGGTAATGTCATAATAGTATACCTTGTCCTAGATTTTTCTGAAAGCGATGGTACTATCACTTGCATAAAAATCTGAGATAAGCGACATTACCCATTTTAAACATGTCTTTTGTAAACTATGAAAAAATATGTAAAATTGCCTGTCAGTGTGAATCGTAAAAGGACAAGTCATTGTCACACAAAACGTCAAAATGAGTTCATAAGAGTTGTCCCAGATTTTTGTGCAAGTGATGGTACCTACTTAACTATTTTATAGGCATGCCAACCTGTATCTGATTATACGTTACATCTCGACCCATGCCTTTTGTTCAGCTTACTTGCGAAAACTATCATACCTAAGTTCATTTTCAACATATTCAGATTTCTATTTCTGAATTTAATTTGCTGTTGTTATTTTGAAAATAGAATGAAGTAACAGACGAAAAAATGTTGATCTAGATTCAGATTTTTGTAACTTAGAAAACTACCAAACTCATAAAAATTAAGTTAGCGCCCTTGCAATACTGCTATCTTAACTGATAGTTTTACAGTAACTACATCATTTATTAGTACCTGAGTAAATAAGTTTTTGTAAGGAGTAAAAAGGAATTTTCTATTTTATTTTCATATTTCCGAACCTTACAACATGGGCCATCTGCAAGTATATCATTTATTGTGTAATAATAAATTTGTATAAGAAATATCTTATTGAAATTTTGGTGTTCTTATTTATAGAATCTCAGATATTGGATTTCAATTAAATGCCTCATATGATTATAGGTATATGTGCTCCACTGAAGGTATCATCGTATTACTGGTAATTCAATGAAATACACGTATTGTTAGGTGTAGAACTTTGTGTTTTGACTGGGAGCTTTGAACTATACATTGTTATCAAAAGATATTTGTAGGAGGGCGAACTATCAGGAATATGAAATTCCCATTTCTCAGAGGTAATTACACGAGCGTGCTATTTCATGTTTTGCATTCTACGATATGAATAAATACACCTTTTATCCCGTTAATAATTTTTTCCTGGATGTAACATGTAAAGCAACTGCACGCAATACTTATTAATGATTATTTTAACGATATCTTTTGTATGTATAATTTGGTGGCAGATGTATATAGCCTATGGTTAGCACAATCAATTAGGATCGGTAACAATACGAACATCTACAGTTAAAAATTAATCAGATGCCAACATCAGATAATTCAACTTAGCATTTTTTGGGTCACCTAGGTCTTGATTTTTAATGAATGCTACAACGCATTCGCTAAAAATTATACGAGTAAGACTCAAGATTTTATCTAAGGAACTCTCATGTAAAATGCAGTAAATCGATTTTAAAGAATTTTGAGTAGACTGAGAACATTTCTGCGATATGGGCAATGTCCCAAGGATTGGAAAAATAACTGACAATGAGTAGAACAGACAGAACATAATTTGAATGTACGTTTCAACTTTGGCGGGTTTATTACGAGGGTAAGTCACATATTATCTACACTTTCGTCGTAACAAGCTTTGAAGGTTATCGTAGTGGCGGCCGCTTGCGCATGCGTTGAGTTGGCGCCTCTGTGGTCATGTGTGTGGAATTTAATCACGATCGCGTCATTTGTTTGCTAGCTACAACAGCATAAGCATGTCAGCTCGGCTATTAATTTGCACCAAAGAGGAACAACGAGCAGTGATCCGATTTTTGTAGTCAGAGTCAATACGGGGACAGTGCTTTATCTCGTAAAAGCGTTTCTTTGTGGATTGAAATGTTTCAAAGTGGCCGCACGAGCGTAACACAAAAAGAGGGAACATTTCGATCCACAAAAAAACGCTTTTACGAGATAAAGCACTGTCCTCGTATTGTGACAAAAGTCTCCGTTCCTGTTTATTAAGTAGATAACGTTACGTATCTTACAATGGTTTTCTATTCAACCGTTTCATAATACAATCAGGCCTGCCATAGGGTTCAAATGTTGGTCCTTTATTTTTTGATGTATAGATTAACGACTTGCTATCGAGTTTAAACTGCAGATTCCTGGGATATACAAATGATTTCAAAATCTTTAACGTCATTGATACATATGCAGAGTTTGTTGATTTAGAAAATATCCTGTCCATAATATTGGGAACTAGTGGATGAGTAACTCAATATCCTTGAATATCAACAAATGCGTATTAGTTTCCTATTCCAGATGTAATAGTACATTTAATTACGACTACTACATTGCTAATTCTCAACCAGTTCATAGGAAATCCACGATGAATCATTTAGGAGCTATATTTGATTCTCAACTCACTTTGAATGAACATTATTTGTCCTCCATTTGTTTATCTGCATCGAAAATGCTCGGAGTTGTTATTAGATCATCCCGTTACTTCAACAGCGTGCGTACTATAAAAATCCTATATCTACACTTGGTCACAGTAGGTTGGAATATGCATCATTGGTGTGGTTTCCATTTTATTTATGTCAACAGCTGTTACTTGAAAAGCTTTTCTTGAAATATTTAACATTTAATTGTTCCCTCTTTTTGTGTTACGCTCGTGCGGCCACTTTGAAACATTTCAATCCACAAAGAAACGCTTTTACGAGATAAAGCACTGTCCTCGTATTGTGACAAAAGTCTCCGTTGAATTTCAGCATCTTTCACACCTTCTGACCACAAAAATCGGATCACTGCTCGTTGTTCCTCTTTGGTGCAAACTAATAGCGGAGCTGACATACTTATGCTGTTGTAGCTAGCAGACAAATGACGCGATCGTGATTAAATTCCGCACACATGATCACAGAGGCGGCAACTCAACGCATGCACAAGCGCCCGCCTCTACGATAACCTTCAAAGCTTGTTATGGCGAAAGTGTAGATAATATTTGACTTACCCTCGTACATTTGGCAACGCCAAATGTAGTAAACAATTGTGAGAAATTGGACCAATTTGTTTTATTTGCCATTAACTTATTATGACCAATTAAAGCTCCGAATTTGAATTGAAATTGAATTGAAAACAATAGCTGCTCATTTTCCTCTAAGAACAGGAACACATTGTCATTAACAGGATAAAACAAGTTATAAATACAAAAAAAAAACAAATAAAGTACAGGGGAAAATAAGAAGCAACAAGCATAATACTTAAAGAGTATGATTCAAAAAAGTAACAAATAAAAAAACAGAAATTAAAAAAATAAACTAATTACTGATTGTTTGTTAAAAAACTATTAAAATTCTTAATAATCTGGCTGATTGGAGATCTTAAGAATAGATTGGTGACAACCCTCGGAGGATATAGAAACGTAGGTGAACGAGTGTTTGCAGATGGTACATTGTAACTAATTATGTCAAGTAGATCAGGACAGTCAATCGGGTTCTCCAATAAGTTAAGTAAAAATTTCGTACAATGAACATTTCGCCTATTAGATAGCGATTGTATGGTGTGGTCTGATAACAAAATGGTATAATCAGAACGGCGCTGAGGATACGTTCCAAATATCTTAAATGTTAAATATTTCAAGAAAAGCTTTTCAAGTAACAGCTGTTGACATAAATAAAATGGAAACCACACCAATGATGCATATTCCAACCTACTGTGACCAAGTGTAGATATAGGATTTTTATAGTACGCACGCTGTTGAAGTAACGGGATGATCTAATAACAACTCCGAGCATTTTCGATGCAGATAAACAAATGGAGGACAAATAATGTTCATTCAAAGTGAGTTGAGAATCAAATATAGCTCCTAAATGATTCATCGTGGATTTCCTATGAACTGGTTGAGAATTAGCAATGTAGTAGTCGTAATTAAATGTACTATTACATCTGGAATAGGAAACTAATACGCATTTGTTGATATTCAAGGATATTGAGTTACTCATCCACTAGTTCCCAATATTATGGACAGGATATTTTCTAAATCAACAAACTCTGCATATGTATCAATGACGTTAAAGATTTTGAAATCATTTGTATATCCCAGGAATCTGCAGTTTAAACTCGATAGCAAGTCGTTAATCTATACATCAAAAAATAAAGGACCAACATTTGAACCCTATGGCAGGCCTGATTGTATTATGAAACGGTTGAATAGAAAACCATTGTAAGATACGTAACGTTATCTACTTAATAAACAGGAACGCATTACAAATGTAAAAGCAGGCCCGAAACCGATACCGTCAAGAAAGGAGTAATAAGTTATAATTGACGGTATTGAACGCTTTTGAAAAATCGATATAAATAGCGTCGGTGTGTTTACGTTGTTCCATCGCTGATATGGAGTAATTAGGTTTGTGTTAGTAGATCTTCCTGTCATGAAACCATGCTGATTATGGGATAAGCAAGCAGAAACAATGTGTTCGTATGCTACATTTCCTACGCAGTACATTATACATATTTCAGAAATGTTTCTCGTACGTAACATTGAAATGCGAGCAATATTTCACAAATCTTGCTTTATATATTTCAAATATGTAAGAGATACTTATAAATGAATAAATGTCCGCTCATATTGCGAAAGTGACATCTATCCACAATGTGTCTGCAACATAAACAATGTAGTATTTTTGAAATGTTTCAGATTGGGACATGGATTTGTATTTCTCTACTATGTGCATACAGTGTGACGTACAAATATATCCACAAAATATACCACAATGCACAATATATGTACAAACCTTAAACTACACTAATTTCTTCATCCTATTTTATGTATTAAAATAAAATGAAAATTATTTGTCTTTTATATCCTGGTGATAATCAGGATAGGATGTCAGATGATAATCATTCGTAAATTCAATAATGAAATTGTGCTCCTTAGTTTTATTCAAGGTTAAACAAATTTGAAAAGATGGTGAACTTTTAACATTTATATAAAAATTTTGCTGAAAACTCCGTTCTTAAAATTGTTACGTTAGGAATATCTCTAACTATAGTCAATAATTACAACTAAAAAAAAACAAAAGGTGGTTTTAAATCCAGAATGAGTGATTAAGAAATTTTTCTATAACATTTATAGAACGTTAACCAACAAACAAGATATATTCTTTCTTAAAGACATTCACCTTTCGCCTACTCTTCCACCCATATATTGCCCCATAGATTGCCTAGGAAATCAAATTTGTTTCGGTGCCTAACCGTTACTACCGCGAATAGAAGGCTAAACAAGTTTGACGTCAGCAGGCTGTGACGTATTTTGAAGTAGGTCGTCGATCAGCCATAAACGTGTTTACACGTTCAGACCGTCTCTGCGTTTTGAATTGGTTTATCCAAATTACACTGGTTTTATTAAAAAAAAAATACTGCATAGTGATATTTCCATACTTTGTTGGTGATAGCTGCAATGTCTTTCTAGTGTTGTATAAACGATAAAACCTTTTCTGAAACGATAAAAGCGAGGTAACCTAACCTAACATGGCGTCAGCTGTTTTGTATGTTTTGTTTGTGAGGTACACACTTTATAAATAAAAGAAGATATTTATTTTTCAACAGCTATGGATTCAAGGACTGGTGAAACTAATATAACTAATATAAACTAAAATATCCTAGGGTTAAAAAGGATGCTATTCCAACTCAATTCCCTAACGTCCGTTGTATTTGACAAATAACGAGAAGATGTTATTGTTCAAATGGTTTTATATTCTTACGTTATATTTAACAAAATTTTTTTTGAACACGAAGAGGTGTTTTTAAATGTGTGTAATAAACGTTCTGTTTTAATACAATATATTTTAAATTATATCACCGAACGTAGCCATTTTGGATACTGATATATGTAAATGTTATATTCACAGCAGTGAACGTATTGCAACAATTACAATAACTTGTTCTACAAATACCCTACTTAAAAATGATTGTGGGAAAAGTAACGATAGATTAGGTAAAACACCACATAATAGGAAATTAGAAACCCTGGTTAAATTTTCTCGTGAAATTGAATAAAATTTCAAATGAAATTGCAATTACTGTATCATTTCAACCTTAGTTTCGTCCAAATACATGTACAATTGCAAATAATAATAATTAGTCGATTAAATATCAACCACAAATACATCTTTCACGAAGACGGTGCTCGGTTACATGTTTGGTTTTTGCTTTGAAACTTAGTTTTTTCAAAATAAAATCGAATGGTATGCGAAGAACGGCTCAGTTGACGACTGGCACTTTCTTTAAAGCGGAAGCCCTTCAAATCTTAAAAAAGAAATGCACAAAAACGATTTCTTTACCGCTAATATCGTGCATGGCGATACATCGCCAACCCAGCGTGACGTCATCGAAGAGCTCGTAGGCCTTTCTAGTTTCGGTGGTAACAGCCTAATACAATATCAACAAAAAACGGGAATTTTTGAGCATTTATATACACGTTTTGTTAAATTATTAGGCAAATATATGTATATCAATACCAACCCACCAATAAACGTTACATGTGTCTGAGAATATGATTATCATCACTGCCATCTATTGAAGCATATATATACCATTAATTATATGATATAGTTATCAAACGTTTACAATATACAGAAAATATTTCCCAAACATTTCCAAGTAATCAAACATTTGTAATATATAGGGGACATCTCCCAAATGTAAAATTAGATATATGACATATTGTAACGAAAATGAAAGATTTCAAGAATACAATGTGATGGGTGGATATATAGCAAGTGTTCAAAAATTTTGACAAAATTGGATATAAGGTTATTTGGTCTGTAGTTAATAATATCAGAACGATTGCCTTTTTTGTAGACTGAGATGATTCTACTCATCTCCCACATATCAGGACATTTTGATGTATGCATTATTAGATAGGTATCATATTCAAATGCTTGAACTATATCTTGTGGTTTTCAGAACTCCTCTTGTCTTAGAAACATACTGTCAGAAATCCTATTTTCCATTCTGTTGTTATTAATAAACGACCAGAACGATTTGGGCTCATTCACAATAGCAGTCGAATGCAGCTCTTGTAAGCTAATTTTATTTGTTCTTTTATATACCAGCGTAATCTTTTAAACTGATTTATATGCTACCATTTCTTAAAATAATTTTGTTTTTATGCGAAGGAGGATTTATTTTATTGCAGGAAGATTTTTTTTGTAATCCTTAAAATTTTGAATTTTTGAAAAGCCGGCGCTTATAAGCTACGCTACTGACTAACGGAGGGCGGGGCGCGAGGGAGGAATATTGACTATTAGAGAGAAAGAAGACGTTTGGGCGTCGTCATAGCGACGCCTCAACTCTAGCATCGTACGTACAATCTCCGCGTTTCATCCGGTTAGTACTACGTACCAACATACACACGTAAAAGTACACCCCGATACAAACCGATTGGCGCGAAACAAATCAACATCGGGCGCATAAACATCGACGCCTCTCCATTTTTTCGCGTGTACAATACACGTCGTTTTCTTTTTTTTGGCGTCAATCCTCGCGTTGTCATCCGACAGACCGGTTTTTTCCATTTTCCCCCGGTCTTGTTTACACTTTTTAATAAGCGAAGTGCGCGAAGGGTGTCGACGCGATGGAAAAGCATGCTGCGTTTTCCCTCGGCTCAACCCCTGTAGTGGGGAGCGATTTCGGTGCCCGCGTGTTCGGCGACGAGACTTGCGGGTGACGAAAAGTCAGTGAGTTAAGGCATCGGCGATGTTACAGACGTTCATCTTCGTCCTCGAAGAATCCGTGTTCGGCGACATGGGTTGTGATGCGACGTTACGTTCCTCGATCATCAAAAAATGAATTGAAAAAAATAGTAAAACAAAGAATAATTATGTAACATTACCTGTCTTAGAAAGACAAATATTCATAAACACCAGCAAAAGATGTGCATTCATAGTACCTTAATAATCGTAGATTTTATAACCAAATACAATAAATAAATTTAGTATCGTATTATATAAATAATAATTACATTTACTTAATAAGAAATTTGATTGGACACTGCAGGCTACAACCGTTAATACCGAAACACCAATAGATACATATGTATTTATACTGAAAGTGCAAGTGCAATATAGATCTCAGAACGTGATCGTAGTTTGTTTGTTGATGTTATTGTTCTTTCTGTTATGAGAAAATATTGAATGTCTGTTATCGAAGATGCACGGCTATCCCGTTATGCAAGTAGTCCAGTACCACGTGCCACATGCGATACAACCTCTGCCAGCCCACACAGTGAACCCCGGTTGGTAAAAATATTTAGATACATTATATATTTTAACATGTACATTATGTTTAATATCGAAAATAGACTAACGTCTATATTTCTTATGAAGTTTTAGTAATCTTAAGAAGCAAAGTGGTATACTTTAATACAAACGATATAGGCAACCAATCAACCGTGTTTTAAAATTTATATATTATATACACATGCGTAGGAAGTACGAAACCTAACAACAGTGAAATTCACATTTTGTGCTTTTAGGTGATTTAAATAGTAAACGAAAACGTTATGTAAATTATTCAGCTACTTCTAAATTACAAGAATCATATGCGTAAATGTGTTTTGTATAGTAAGTAAATAAAATCAATGGCTTTGTTTTTCTTCCACGGTTGAACCGATTCAGAACCGTTGCACTTGTAAGTACTACAGACTTCAAAACACTAGTTCATTCAATTTGTTATCTGTTGTGGATTTCTTTTAACTAACATCATCAAAAGGAAAGCGTGTAGGTTATGTTATGTGTAGGTATGTATTTTAATTCTTATTATTAATTATTATTAATATACTACTGTTTTCTTTTCCTAAGTACTGCTGAAGAAATGTTTGTTAAATACTGCACGAGTTATCAAACATGTCATTTTATCTAATTCGATTTGACATTGAAATTATTGTCATTATTCTACTTGATAAACAATTGTATACTGTAGTAACGTATATTTAATTATGCATTATGCTTAGTGTAAATTCTTACGGTACATTACAAAAAGGACGTTTGAAATACATTTTGCACACTTTTCTTAGGAAGCGAATTTAGTTGAAAATTCTCCATTACTATAAAACTTACTCTTTTACTTAAGAAATCAAAAATTTTGTGCTGAAAGTGATTGTAATTGCACTTTCCAATTGTTAACTTAATCGACGGATATGCATAAATGGCAAATATCTTCGTCCGTAATTGAATTTCTCATTAAAATTCAATAATATCTTGAAATACAACGTTTGGAAAACGATAACCATTTTCTATAATATGATCAAAAACAAGTTAGGGAAGCAAAAAATAGTACCTACTATGGAACATGTGCAAAATTCAACATAATTGTACCACAAACCTACTATTTGAAAATAAAATAAAAAGAAAACAACTAGTGGCCAGTGTTGGGAGATGGAACTTGAGAAATTTTATTAAACAAGCTAGAAAATTACTAAATTTGCAATATTTTTTTAAAAAGTCACAGAATTAAAAATTGTTGCTTATTTGTTTGATATTATACATAAACCGTGTGCGCCATTAGAGCGCCGGCGGCCAGGAAACTATCAAAGAGCGCATTTTGTAAAATTATCTACAAATATACAGGATATTAAAAATGTCGGCAACTGCCTTCAACTTTTTTATTTTAAATGGATTGTATATATCTTTATTGATCGTTTTAGTAGCTACTTAAATTACCTTTTGAGTGATATATGGTTATGTGAACTTTTGGTAATTTTTTGGCTATATTGCAAATTTTGTTAAAACATTGACAGTTACAGGACTCTTACATTTTAAGACATAGCCCGAAAACAGATATAGTGGCGCGAGTTACCCTTTTGCTATCAATGTAAGGACTAGAGTAAGATAATCGTTCATCGCGCCATAGGCATGCGGCTTCTTCGATATTTATAATACCGAAAAAGAAGTAATAAAGCGAATAATAATAAAAAATCTAATCAAGAATTACAATATCTGTAAGGCTGTGAAACACTCACCCTCTTAAGCAGCGTAATCAAGTAGGCTGGCGGATTGCATTGGAATTACTGAACATGAGAAGTAGAAGCACCATCATCAGTATTATAATCCAGTGGATAAGAATCGTAAAAAATTGATAGCATTAGATATGTTTCAATAGTTGTCTCGTGAAATCGTGTTCGCAGTGGTGAAAAATGTGTTTATATTTGGAGAAAGATCGTTCGACATCTACCGATGTAATACATGTATGATTAAAATAATCTTTGAACTCAATTAATGGATTAGTCGATACACCATCACAAATTTGTTGTAATCTGATAAAATTGGAATCTTCCTCTAACACACTCTCCAACTTTTTTAAAATGCGAATATTTTTTGCGTCATCTATAGTGCGTAGCAGAGTATGTACTTCGTCCACTATTTGCAGTGACTTCACTAACGACAACGCTCTATTTTGTAATTGTTCCAGTGCGTCATGTAAGCATTTATAGTAGCTATGAATACTTTGTAAATCTGTTTCAACAGAAGTATCTTGAAATTTTGACTGGCTCTCCTTAATAGTTGCAGCTTCGGCAGGATTGAATTGTAGAATAACAGCTTTTACTTTTTTGAAATGTGCAGCATAATAAAAAGCTGCCTGCAACCAGGTTCCCTAACGTGTAAGAATCGGCTGAGGTGGTTCTCGAATACCGGGACACTGTGCGTGAAATGTTCGAAGACGTTTTGGAGATTTGAGAAACACTTTTTTTGTACTTAATATTAATGCATCTACTTCGGGATAACATTGTCTAACAGTTTGTGCCACAAGATGTAAAGCATGCACTTTACAAGTTACATGTAAACAGTCGCAACCGTGTTCAAGAAGGGAACGGCCTACCGCGCGCATTGTCGCTGCACCATCGCTCATAAACATCAACACTTGACGTGTTGAAACTTGAAAGTTTTTTAACGTAGTAAGTATCACAGTCGTAATTGCTGCACTAGTACACCCTTGTAATCTTTTGCTAGCTAGTAACAGTGGAAATGTCGGTTTATGTTGATCCAATACACGAACTATAACATGTATAATTGAATTTTTTTTACAATCTGTTGTATCAGTTGCTTTGGTTGTGACAACACACAACCAAAGCAACTGATTTTTTAATGTAGATATGATTTTATTTTCCACCTCTGTGCGTACAAATAAAACATGCTTACGTGCTGTTGCCGTAGATGGCAACTTCAACTCCGGGTTGTATTTGTTCCAAAAGTTCTTAAACGATTTCTTATGTATGTTAAGTGTCAAATTACAGGACAAGTAAATCGAAAATAAAGTCATTTCTATTTGACGCGCCGTTTTTTCTATTTCTGCGTTTTGCGCTATTTACACGCTTCCTACAGTCGTTCTTTTGCCAGCACATCAAAGTTTTCTCGTACACTTTACAAACTATTTTAGCACCGTCGTACAACATCTGGAAACTCACAGATAAAGTTTTTTTACTTTATCAGCAAAGGGTCGTTGTTTAGCCTTGCGCACACTGGACATTTTTAATTAAAAATTTTCTTGAATAATTAGTATTCCGCTCGTCTGATTTAATTCGCACGCATACGCCGTGCTAGTGATGATGAATGTGTACGAATTTGAACTGCTTTGCCACCCGGCAGATGTTTACGCATCGCATCAGACAGGCGCACGCCGAGTTCCGTTGGCTGCTCCAGCTGTTACGGCTATGCTGGAACGACACGATTATCCTACCTTAATAAGGACTAACACTATACATTTCAAGGTGGTATAATATAAAAATATATACAGAGTGTTAAATACGTCGTGCAACATTTATCGAAATTCAAACGCTTTTTTTCGGTTTTTTTAAAATAGAATTTTTATTTTTTGATATTGCCAGCAATTTCCTTGCAAAATTACCTTCAAAATGGTACGAATAACGTAATTTATTTCCAGTATTTTCGAAGGTATTGCATTTTTATGGAAAATACTTTTGTAATATCCGATATGCGGGCATCTTATACAACTAGATGGCCATGATTTCCAAACAAAATCAAATATCAAATGGTGCCTTTGATATTACCCACACTTATTGCCTTACTTACCATAAAAAATAATACATTGTTATATTTATGGAAAAACATCACAAGAGATATTCTGCCGACATTCTTGATGCAAAGAGAGAATTTCTGTTGCAAACGCCAAGAACAACTATCATGTGCGACATTTAAATAATATGTGGTTCGGAGTTAAAATAGGTTTGCTTCTCTCAATCTATTTTTAACTGTTTGGTCGGAAATGTTTTTGCAAATTTGTTTGAACAAAATGCAAGTTTTTAAGATAAGCTTTATATATCTACACTACAATTTAATAAGTTACTACAAGTGTCCCTCTAATTATTTTGAACAGTGTATTACTAAATGTATAAAATTCTGTCTCGAACGGATTGCTAAATATTATTTTAAGCGGTGCAATCTGCAACAGATATGAGTTTAATACTCCTTTGTAAACTTTTTAATATTAGAAGTGTTAAAATTATGTATATCTATTTATTCTCATTCAAAACAATCTTCTAAATTTTCAAAAGTTTTCATTTCACGCGATCACACACCAATGCAATCCGAATTATATAAGCCGGTCAAGGCGGAGCTGGTTAGACGCAGGGCGGAGGGTGAGGCCAATATCAAGATAAAATATAGAAGGGGAATTCCGGAAATAGTGAAATCGGAAAACTAGCCAAGTCCAACAGAGAGACGCTCAGATTAGACCTATGCTATCAAAACGTTAGAGGTTTGCGTAGTAAAACAAGCAGATTATTTACATCCATCCTCTCATCTAATTTTAAGATTATATGCCTAACGGAAACCTGGTTGCATGGTGCAATTAGCAATAGCGAATTATTCCCACCACAATATCATATATTTCGTTGCGATCGTGATCCTATTTCTACGGGCAGGGAACGGGGTGGAGGTGTTCTAATAGCTTTCTCACGCTCTTCTATTTCCACTTTAATCCCAGTTATTTATCTTTTAATTTGTAAATGTTTTGTGAATACTTATACATTTGGAATTGAATTTGATGGGTAATCTGGTACTTTTGTTGAGCAGCTTTAACTTGCCTGGGTTCTACGAGTTTTCTCCATCGGTCTATGATAGTAAGCTATTCCTGTTGACTTCCTTCGTTGACTCCCTTGGACTCAAGCAATTCAATTGTGTACTAAACCACAATAGTAGGTTGCTGATATTTTCTAATGTGGACGGTAATATCTTCATTGAATGGGATTCATTGCCTCTTCTCCCTGAGGATGACCACCATCCGGCCTTGACCATTGACGTGGAATGTACGAGGGCATTCCAGAAAATAGTACCCATTTAGTCATACAGATGGCGCTATTGATCCAATTAAAAGCAAAGTGGCACAGATGACAACAGTAACATCGTAGCTTTGCGGGAAAAAAGAGTTGAAGTTCTTCCGGTGCATGGTGTGAGTTTTACAATGGCGCATAAGATAGAAAATCCTGCGAAATGCGAAGTGCGATCCATGATCCCTCTTTTGAATGCAGAAAACGTCCGTCCAAGCGAAATTCATCGCAGGATTCCTGAAGTGTATGGTACGGGAACAATGGATGAGTCATTTGTAAGGTGCTGGGTTCGAAATTTCAAAGACGGAAGAGATAATGTGCACGATGAAGAGCGGTCAGGTCTCCCGTCCCTTATCACCGACGATCTGAAGAAACGTGTCGATGATTTCATCTGCGCAGATCAACGCGTAAAACTGAAAGAAATGAATAAGCAATTTCCTGAAATTTCACAATCATTGCTCCATGAAATCGTGACGGCCCATCTGAATTTCAGAAAAAATTGCGCAAGATGGGTGCCCAAAATGCTTATCGACGAGCACAAGACCAACCGCATGGGTGCATCGTTGACGTTTTTGACTCGTTACGAGCAACAGAGCGATGCATTGCTTGACCAAATTGTTACTGGGGATAAAACCTGGGTGTGTCATTTCACACCTGAGACAAAACGAGAGTCCATAGAATGGCACCATCCACGATCTTCAACAAGGCCGCGCAAGTTTAAGCAGTCGTTTTCCACGAAAAAGGTTATGGCTTCAGTGTTCTGGGACCGAAAAGGTCTGTTGTTGGTTGATTTCATGTCCCAAGGGACGACCAACAATGCGGACATATACTGTGAAACACTTCAGAAGCTGCGTAGGGCCATCCAAAACAAGAGGTGGGGAATGCTGACAAGTGGTATTCTTCTGCATGACAATGCTCGTCCCCACACGGCTAGAAAGACCACTTACCTTCTTCGGAAGTTCAAGTGGGAGGTTTCTGACCACCCTCCGTATAGCCCCTACTTGGCTCCAACAATTATTTGTTCAGTAAACTCAAGGATTTCTTGTCAGGAGAACGTCTCCAAAGTGATGATAACTTAAAAGCAGGTGTACAGCATTGGCTGGCTACTTTGACAGTAGAGGTTTACGCGAAAGGCATGAACAAACTGGTTTCAAGATACAACAAATGTCTCAACAATAGCGGCGAAAATGAGTAAATGTATTACTTTCATTTAAATAAAATCATTATTTACTTTCCTTCATTTTTCTTTTAGTTATATGTAAACGGAAACTATTTTCTGGAATGCCCTCGTAGATCTACACCTCAACCGGTATTGTTTCTTAGCAACAAAAATTGCAGATATAACTTCAAGAAAGCAAACTTTTATAAGCTCTATGCTAATCTTTTGGAAGCAGATTGGTCCTTTTTGAAATCGTGGCACACTGTTGATAGCGGCATAGAGGCATTTTATACAAGACTCTACTCCATCTTAGATTTACATGTGCCAGTAACTGTTACTAAAGCCACGCCGCATTTTCCACCCTGATTTACACCAAAGATCAGACATGATATGCAACATAAACTTAGGGCTCATGAAAGATGGAAATCCATAGGGTTTGAGTGCTATAAGAAGGAGTTTCAATACATTAGGAAAATACTGAAATCGGAGATATCTACAGCGTATGAAAGATACATCGCCTCTACAGAGGCTAAAATAAGAACTAAACCGAATAGATTTTGGCAATATGTGCAATCCAAAAAGAATACTTCTCGAATTCCTGGAAAAGTCTATCTAGATGATACTAACTGTGGTAGTCCAGAAGAAATCGTCAATGTATTTGCAAACATATTTGCCTCCGTATATTTACCCCCCAGTAACATTTCTACATTGCCGGATATCGTTTTCCAATCATCCTCCATTTTACATACCGGTAATTTCTTCCAATGAGATTTCTACTGCTTGTAGAGGTCTAGGCAATAAATTTACAGCAGGCGATGACGGCGTACCAAGTTTCCTTATGAGGAATTGCGTTAATATCTTCTCAGTACCTCTGGAGTACATCTTCAATCCATCGCTAAAATCTGCAATATTTCCTTCAAGATGGAAAACTGCGAGGATCTGTCCTGTTTTTAAGAAAGGTGAAACTATCGACCTATTGCTATTCTATCTAACTTCTCGAAGGTCTTTGAACAAGTACGGCAACGTTTTATTATGGTCCATTATAAACAATACATCTCACCGCAACAACACGGATTTATACCTGGACGTTCCACGGTAACTAATCTTGCTGCGGTTACCAATGCGATTACCTCTGAATTGGACAACGGTGGCAAGATGGCTGCGATATGTACTGACTTCTCCAGGGCGTTTAATACCATAGACCATCTTACACTACTGGGAAAGATGAATACCTTTGGATTTCCACCTCAATTTTTGGTTTTTTTTCAGGAGTTACTTGCAACAAAGAGTAAATTATGTTTTTTGCAATGGCTATCGCTCTACCACTTACACTGCCACTTCAGGATTACCACAAGGATCCAATTTAAGCCCGGCCCTTTTTAACATCTTTATAAACGATCTAATTGTGGAGCTTCAATCCTCGGCGCTAGCATATGCGAATGACATGAAGATCTTCCGAGCGATTCGGAACGGGAATGACTGCATCTGCCTGCAAGAGAGCTTAAATACAGTGGTACATTGGTGTGCTTCCAATAAATTCAAGCTGAATGTAGACAAATGTAGTGTTGTATCCTATGCTAGGAATCGCCATATGATCACTACTAACTATTGTGTCGGTGTCACTGGTATTGCTCGGAAACAATTAGTGGACGATCTGGGAATAACCTTCGACGATCAGCTTCACTTCTCCCAGCATATATTTGACATGTGTTCTGAAGCACTGACATCGCTGGGATTTATCGTGCGCATGTCTAGGAACTTTACGAACTCTCTAACTCTATGCTCATTGTATAATGCCTTCGTCCGTAGCAAACTTGAATACGCGTGTGTTGTGTGGTACCCATACTATGAAGTTTATAAACAAATTATAGAGCGTGTTCAGGGAAAGTTCTTGAAAACCCTTTCATACCGAATCGATGGCATATACCCAGTGACAAACATCGAATATCTACTCCTCTCACAGCGCCATTCATTCAGTCCTTTGTATGTGCGGAGAGAATCAATAAATGCGTTATTTCTAAAAAGATTGATTTGGAACAAGATCGACTATCCACAATTATTGTCTCAGTCAATGTTTTGCGTACCGCGTTTATCGGCTAGACAAGTTAACACTTTTTGGATTCTTACTTCTCGGACCAATGTAATGCTAAAAGCCCCGTTAGTCCATACTGCTATTAACGCAAACGCGAACTTTACAGACATTTTCTTCGATTATTAATTGATGTACTTGATGTTGCTTTTGTTTCCATGCTGTATGTTTCTTTTCTATGCTTTATAAAGTATTATTAAGTTGATCATTGTCCTGTTATTGGATTGTAATCTGTTGGACAAATATATGTTATTATTATTATTATTATTATTATTATTAAAACCAATTTTATACCATAATCTATATATAGTACACCCATGTATATAGACAAGGTATTAGCAGTTTTTGTAATATAGTGCACAAGTGTAGAAACTAAAATACGTTATTGAACGGGGAAAGAAGAACACGAGACCCCTTTACGTGTGCTGGCGTGCAGGGATGCTTTTGATCCCAAGAGTAAAGAACGTTGTGCAATTTCAGCAGTCTTTTGTAACAATGAGAGTATCAGGAAAATCGTTTATTCGGGTGTGTATTTTACCAAACTTAGTGCTTATAGGACGAATGTTTTGGGATAGTAGTAGTAAGCACGCTTTAAAATTGAAAAACTTTCCAATATCATCCAATGACTTTTTGTTGTAAGAGTGATAACCGAAGAAAGTATTTTAGACGTTTGTAAGCCCACTATTTCCTAAAAGCTGCCAAATTATTGTACGACATCTAAATTGGATCGGAATGTGATGTAACTTACATTAAAAAATGCTTAGAAATTAAAAAATCATTTGCGACTACTTTTTTTCTGATTTCAGCATCATCAGGAAGCAGTGGAATTAAGAAGTATGTTTTCTGGTGCTGCATCTGCGGAGGAACAGCTACCATTCTCGGGGCATTATTTTTGGCGGTGTATTTCCTGTTGAGGTCGTACACCTCGACTTTAGGTTATTTCGAAACAATACCAACATTTGTGCCTGCTACCATGGTAAGTCAGATTTCTCATTTATCTTTAGCGAGACGTGATAGTAACTTGATGCCTTTTCAGCTTATCTTAACGGGACTCTGTGTTATTAGTTTAGCTAGAAGAAAAAACAGATATAGCTATTTAGTAAGTAACCTCTAAGTAAATTAAGGTTTTTCTAAGATAAATCAAGAGCGTCTAAATGTATACTATTCCAACGTTGCCAAGTGACGAAATAACTAAAACTTTTTTGATTAATTATTAGGTGAAGTTTTCAATATGCTTAATTTAGTGTTAATATATGTTGTATGCAGGTATGGAAGATGAAACTTGCGACAGCCGCAGCACGTGTGTGAAATAAAGAGGCTCTTCTCTTGTGTAGAATTGCTTACAAATTAAATATCCTTTTATTTTGATGTATGGCTTTTTCATTTATGTTACAAAGTTAGCGATATGATAAATAAGAAATTATTTGATAACAAGTGTAGAACATTCGATTTTGTGCTTTGAAAAAGAAATAAATTTCACAAAAGATTAATAGAATAACGATAGTGTTAACTATAATTGACAACAGACGCGAAGTGATGGAATAGTGGGATGCTGTCCACATAAACGATTGCATTATGTTATATGCAACTTCCTTTTTCTAGTTTGTACACGTGAGAATTCTGCTAAACCTGTATACGGATTATATACTCTGAAAGAAATTGTAGCCACCCATGAAAGTTCCAAAAACCTTATTAAGGGTGTCATCCCATTACACTTCTTATAGTTACTCTTACAGGTTGTTGCATGTTTTAGTTTCGTCAACTAGGTACTCTTTTTCACATACTGTTCTATATCTTTACTTGTTCTTACCATTTAGCTTTAACTTCTGTTTCTCATTTACCTTATTCATATCGACTTCAACACCCTCACTACAGTTTCTTCTCCCAATAACATTTTTATTCCGCTGTTATGCATTTTTCAATTTCACCTTTCTTTAATGGTCCGCATATGATTCTGATTATTTTTTGTTTAAAGATGCTCAGTTTTCGCTCTTCTTTCTTCATTACACAAATGGTCTCTACTGAGTATGCTTCAGCCGGACTGATTGCTGCTTTATATATTTTTATTTTTAGCCCTTTGCTTATGTTTTTATTTTTTAAATACATCCTGTACCTGTTAAATGCATTTCTCTAAAATTAATGTTACAACCAAGAATGTAAAACCTTCTACATTTCTGAACTTAAAATTGCTTATTTTAACTTTCTTATTAATATTTCCATTGCCTTCTCTGTTAATCTTCATATATTTTGCCTGTTTCCGGTTAATTTCCAGCTACCTCTTCCTTGCCTGATCTTTTTTTTCGCTGTAGATAGTCCATGACCTTGCCTTATTTCCTTTCTCTGTACTGTTATTATGCTTTTGAATTTGTCGGTGCAGTGTCATTTTTATCACCCTGATCAACGTTTTCGGGAATCCCAATTATTTTATAGCCTATAGGAGTTTATTTCTTTTCAAAGAGTCAAAGAACTGTGCGAAATCGGTAAAGACAATAATTTGTGACAATCATCATAGCTTTTTTCTAGGATCTGATTTTCTGCATATCGTCGGCCTAATTTCAAAACCTCGTAAGTCCCGTTTTGGTTATTTTAAAGGAAAGCATAAAAACCGTCTCATTTTTGTGAAGCCACTTATGATACGACGTTTTAATAATATCCTACAGATGTCGCTATTTTTGAAAACGACTTACCAGGTTTTAAAATGTAGAATTCAAACTCCTTAACAGTAAAATGCTCGTTACTCAATTTTGTCCATTTTCGGACTTACGAGGTTTTGAACTTAGGCCGACGATATGTATCTGCAAAGTCCATTCTGACGATAAGGTTTTTCACGTGAAAGATCACAGATATAAGGCATGATAGAAAAACAATAAATATTTTCAGTTAACTGTAATTTGTACCCTTGTGCTCTAATACTGTATTTGCTACAGTTATGATTTTTTTTCTCTAAATTAAAAGAAAATAGATGCCCATAACTCAATTTTGTTAATTTTCGGACTTACGAGGTTTTGAAATTAGTCCGACGATATGTACATCCCCTCAATGGTGCTGTAATTTTTACAATTTTCGGAATTAACTTTCTTCGGGATTGCAAACTATAAAAGAAAATAACTCTGGCAACCTCGGATACTTGAATTACACTTAGACGCTCCTGCAGAAGATCTAAGTGTTTTGATAAAGTTTCACCTCTAATTCGTAGAATCTCGCATTTTATGCGGGATAGGTCAATGGTTTTACAAAGTCCGTTTATTTTCCACAAAAAGACGAAACCAAAATTTTACATGTAAGCATATACTGTCTAGGAAACCAAATTTTTTCGGTGTCTAATATAATGTCAACAAGAAATCCAAGTAATTTCCGAGCACTTGATTTAATTTATTGGTATAATTCATTCCTTAGAAATTTATGTATTGTGTATGAAGCAAATTTGTCTTTGTTATTTATCGGTTGCAAATAATAACAGTTCTAGCTATTTATTTTTATTGAGTGAACGATACAGTTCGATTTAAATTTCATTTTTTTATTTTAAAATCCAGCTTTTATTTGAAATATTTAACTTCCTATTTCAGATAATAAGATTTAAGTAGTTGTTTACTTTCTCTGTTTGTGTTTTTACTTAAAACATTTAAATGTTTGATGGTGACTCCGTGTGAATTATTTATAATAGAAGATTAAGTAAAAAGTCTACTACTTACAAAAATTTTTGTGAGTAGTAGACCTTTTACTTAATCTTCTATTAAAACATTTAAGATTTTTATTTTAGGCAGTAGGATTCTATAGCAGAATATAGTTATTTGTTCTATGATTCTATAATACATTACTTTCAGTTTATATTTTAAAATGAATTCCTCTATTAATTATACTCAGATTTTCACTATTACGTGAATTATAAGAATGAATATTTTCTTGGACCTCGAACTGGAATAAAGAATGGCGATACACCCGGTGCCATTAAGTAGTCGCGACTGTCTTGTATACCGATCGCTGATGAACTGGCGAATATGGTGACGGAAGGTACACAGCACGGCGGCTACGATCCGGCAGCTGTGTACGATTAATATATTGCGTTAGGCACTGAAAAATTTAGTTTCCTAGGCGATATAGTAATCCTCGGTAGATAATTTAAAAATATTTTTAACTTCACAGAACTATTATTTACAGACTGTTTGAAGTAAGTCAATTTATTAAAAATAGAATATTTTTATTAGAAGTGAATTATCACTTGGAGTTTTGTGGATATTTGTAGTTCATAAAAAAGCTCTGTTTTGAAGGTGTTTACAAAGTTCCTTACAGTTCATCACAGAGCTGATAAAAGACCATGTGCACGGTGCAGTAGCTTTACGAGTTGAATGTGATTTTTATTGCATTTTAACCATAACTATTTAAAATTGGTAAATATTTTGGTTTTATGCCGGTCTCACTCGTAAATGTAAACAACTACTTCTACTACTCTAACTTTTTTGATGTACATCTATACAGGGTGTATCTGAATTATTTTACCAACGTGATGTATTTAACAAAACTGTAAAAAAAGCTCCTATAAATATGTATGTGTCCAAAAATGTTTCCTTAAAAAGTTAGGCGCGAATTTCTAAATTGCGAATAATGAGTAACAATTTTTATTAAAGCAGCAAGCGCAAATTTCATATCGTAGACGATTTGTTATTAACGCGGTCACGTTAGAGGAATTGCTGGAAATGTCCTCCCATAGCAATAATATAGGCTTCCCATTGTTGAACTCGTTCAAGGATTCCTGGGTTGTTCCGGACTACATGAAAACTATGTTGTATTCGGTTGCGGACGTCTTCTAAGGTAAGAATCGGCGTAGAGTAAACAAAATTCGGAAAATAAATAATAATTTTCCGAATCTTGTTTACTCTACGCCGATTCTTACCGAGTACTCCTTAACAACAAGGCTGAAATGTGGTGGAGCACCGTCATGCATGAACCATAAGTCATGGTGTGTTTCCAACGGGACGTCCTCAAGTAAAATAGGTAGATCATTTGCCAAGAAATCCTTGTAATTTGGCCCATTTAATCCATCTGGTAAAAACATTTGTCCTATTAAATAATCGCCAACGATGCCAGCCCAAATGTTACAGGAAAAAGTTTGTTGGTATCTTGATTGTCTAATCGCGTGAAGATTTTCTTCAACCTATTGATGGTCATTATAGAAATTAATAATTGCATCCCTAGAAAACTTTGCTTCGTCCGTAAAAAGTACGACAGATTGGAAGTTCGGATTGATACACTGCTGTAGAAACCAGTCACAAAATAGCATTCGTGGTTAAAAATCAGCTTTACTAAGACCTCGCACTCGTTGTATGTGGTGTGTGTAAAATAGCTGTTCATACAGAACTCTCTATGCCATACTATGTAAAGCACCTACTTCTAAGAATAATTTCCTCGTACTGTTTTTAGGATTCTTCGTAATTCTATCGCGTACATTTTCATTCCGGCGTTCTGGTGCTTCTTTAAATCCCACAGTCTACAGTGTTCCGTTTAAAAGATCCTCTCTCACGAAGAAGCTGGTGGATTGACGCAAAAATTCCCTTAGCTGGACATCTTCGATTCGGAAATGTTTCGGCATAGAATCCTCGATCCAAATTACAGTTGCTGTTTGCTCGCCCATGTGTGAAATCCACGCCTGCCATTTCTTGGTTAGTTAAATTCATAACTAACTTTGAAAATGTGAAACTTTGTTTATGTATGTTACTTAATTGCTAAAAAAACAAAAAGGTAATACCTAATTCGATTTCAACACACTTGAAAAACTCGGACAAATGGTTGAAATAACCTAATTAAATATTTGCTTGTATCAATTTCGAAAAAAGCGCATAATTTTTTAAGGATTCATTTTTGGACACATGTAGTTTCTTTACAATTTCGTTTCATACAATCGCGTTGGAAAAGTTTGGTCAAGCAATTCAGGTACAGGTTATATATCTCAAATTTTGATTTTATCTTTGGAAAATAAATGGATTTTGTCAAAACGTTAACTCACCCCGTATATTGAAAGCGAAGTTTGGATTAATCACATAACAAACGTTTTTGCTTAAAAACAAGCATGCTGTGTTTACTGTGGAGCCTTTGTAAATTGATACATTTATTTTTTATTGCGTTTACAGATTAAAGTTTGCGGTTTGTGCTGTTTGGTGTGTGCTTTGATGTGCGTACTCGTAACAATAACGACCACGGTGATCCACATGAATCGACTACAGACGTTGAGGGAGTGTGTCTACACACAAAAGACCAGGACCTGTACCTGCTATTCGGTGTTAATCGAGGCACACGCTTCCACTGACGAAGGTAACGTTTCGGCGGTTTCAGTGTTATGTCGGAAGCGATAAAAGCGACCTTTCGCGGAGCTTGCCGTCAGACTTAAATGGTATTAAAATCATTTCGCTGAATAATTACGATGTCCTATTAATGGCGTTAGCGACATTTATGTTTTGTGCTTTGCAATCCACCGTTGCTTCCGGGCGGAAGCATGTTCCTATAGGAGATTCTGTACATACAATTCATTCAGAGATACTTAATTGCGTTTAACCTGTTTCAATTTGTCGCTTGCTTGAACTTGTCTATTATTTTCTTTGATACGCGAAAATGAGATTTTAAATTATGTACTAAGATGAAACCCGAATAATATGAACAATATGTTAACAAGTTTTAAATTAACACGTTGAGGCCTAAACCTGGCTTCAATACAATGCTGTGAAACGAAAAAGAACAGCAGAACATGTTTGTGAAGGAAATAATTACATTATACAGCAACCAGCGTATATTTTCGCGAGCAGTGGGGGCGCGCTCTGAGCGAATTTATTCCTAGTGTTGTCGGTTAGTGCAGCTTAGTGTGTTAACAAGCGGTTACAGAGGCGTAGCAGAATGAGTATAGTAGGCAACAAGGTTCTTCACGGTCAATCGCGTAAAATTGTGCTTACAGTGTGCACGTACTTTTGTGAACATTAAACCGAACAACAGACACTAAAAGATATAAAAGAATGTGCTTCTCGAAAAGCGGGGGTGTCCGTGAGAACAATAGAGAGGATTGCTCAAGAAATTCACGCACAAACAAATCCTGGAGAGAAGAAATTTCGCAGTCCTAGAAAGAAACAACAACAAACAAGTTCAGTAACTAATTTACCGGAACATGAAATTAGAAATGTTCGGGATATAATTTGCAACTTCGACTGCACGGAAGAATATCGCGTAAATGTGTCAGCTTTACGTGTGAAAATGAAAAACGAGGATGCAACGGGTCAGACAGCTCGTTGCGAAGGATTAAAAAAAAACATCGGGTTTAAATTCAGGTGTACGCAGAATAATAGAAAAATTTTGATTGAGCGCATGGACATCCGTTCGAAAGCGATAGATTATTTAAACAAAATGAAATATTTTTGCCAAAACGAATACCCAATCGTTTACCTAGGCCAGGGGTCTCCAAACTTTCCAGCCTTAGGGCCATACTGATTACTCCAGTAAATTCCAAGGGCCAAAACCATTTTAATTTTCCTGCCATTATCTACAATTTCTAGAGTAGTCGCCGAGTATGCGCCCTGAGCGAGCATACGCTTGCTAAATTTGCTAGTTCAGTTACTATTGTGTATTGTTACGACCGTGACACTTGACGACATCTGGTGGTCAAAAGTGGAAATAGGTAGTATTCCACTCACTTCGAGATGGCAGTAATTGGAGTATAAAAAGGCTAGCGGCGCGACCGCGAGTCAGTCCGCCTAGGGAAGGCGATGGAAGCGAAACTGTCTGTTGTGAAATAAAGTAGTGCGTAAAGTAGTGTTGTGAATAAAGTAGTGCGTGATTTGACATGCTGTTTTTATGTGTGATTTACTAGTATGGAGAAGATGCGAAAAATAGACAGTGAATGCAGAACATTCAAAGATCAATGGAAGTATCAATATTTCGTTATTGAGTCCAGTAATAAGGCGCTATGTTTGATTTGCAATGAAACCATAGCCGTTCTCAAAGAATATAACATTAAACGTCATTATGAAACGAAACATTTTCAAAATTACTCAAAATATACAGGAAGTTTATGGACAGAAAAATTTGAAGCTTTGAAGCGTGGATTGAAATCGCAGCAATCTTTGTTAATGAAAGTCAACACTGAGCAAGAGGCTGCAACTCGTGCCAGCTTTCGTGTGGCTCTTGAAATCGCAAAACGTGGAAAACCATTCACCGATGGAGAAATGATCAAAGAATGCGTAACTGCAGTAGCCGAAGAAATGTGCCCCGAAAAGATAAATTTACTTAAAACTGTCAGTTTGTCAGCAACACCGTGGCTCGGAGGGTGCAAGACATCGCAGAAAATATATCATCTCAACTGTCTGACAAAAATGGACATCTTGAGTGGTTTTCTCTGGCCTTGGATATGTCTGAAGTTGTAAAACCAGTCATATCAGTTGTTAATTTCATCAGATCCACTGGGCTAAATCACCCACAATTTCGCGAGTTTATTGAAGAGATTGGACAAAATGACTTGCCATATCATACTGCCGTACGCTGGCTTAGTTGCGGAAAAGTCCTTCGGCGTTTTTTTGAACTTCGAGCAGAGATCGAAATTTTTTTTAATGAAAAGCATCGCCCTCTTAACGAATTACAAAATATCGAATGGCTGTGGAAGTTAGCATTCTATGTCTATTTGACAAAACATATGAACGAACTGAATTTGAGATTGCAAGAAGAAAACTAGCTTCTCCCTGATTTATACACTAATATCAAATCGTTCCTGCAGAAAATAATACTGTTTCAATCACAATTACGTAAAAAATGTTTCACACATTTTAAAACACGTGAAATATTCAGCCACACTACTGAGTCTGAGTTTCCCGTCGATTTTGCAATCGAAGCTTTGAGTGCTTTGAAGATAAATTTTGATACTCGTTTCTCAGACTTTGATGTCATTGCGAATGAAATTAAGATTTTTCAAAATCCTTTTGATACTGACATTGAAACCCTAGCCCCGGAACTTCAAATGGAAATTATTGATTTACAGTGCAGTGATATAATTAAGAACAGATATCAAAACTCATCTTTGTTGGAATTTTATAAGAGTCTTCCACTGCAACAATTTGCTAATATGCATAAATTTGCTCGTGGGCTGTTTTCTGTTTTTGGTACTACTTACCTGTGTGAGAAAACATTCTCCAAGATGAAGTACACAAAGGATGTTTACAGACCTCAGTTAACCGATGAGCATCTTAAATCTCTTTTAATAATTGGTACAAGTAAAATTGGTCCACAACTACAAACTATTGTCAGTGGAAAATCACAATTACATAAATGTCATTAGTATTTTTTACAAGTGGACATTATAAACTGTTAGTGGGATTTATTTCAATTATTTGTTAGTTATTATACTTAAGTTAAACTTTCTGCGTATTATACTTGTCATTAAGCTATACCTAGCAAGTAAATAAAACCGAGTTATTATCATTCTGTGTTTTTTTATCCAACTTATCACAGCAACAATAACAACAATCAGCCATTAGCTGTCGCGGGCCGGATTGATCACACCGGCGGGCCGGATTGATCACACCGGCGGGCCGGATTGATCACATCGGCGGGCCAGATTTGGCCCGCGGGCCGTAGTTTGGAGACCACTGATATAGACGAAACATATATTCACAGCGGCCATACATCTTCGAAAAATTGGAATGATAACAGCACAAAAGGTGTGTTTAAAAATATATCTAAAGGGTAAAGGGGTAAAGGGTTTTATACCAAACTGTATGTTAATGTTTAAATCTGTCAATAAAACCGGAGATTATCATCGTGATATGAATGCAGAGAATTATGGAAAGTGGTTGGAACAGAAACTTCTACCAAATCTATCAAAAAGCTCCGTGGTTGTCATAGAACCTACCACAACATGCAAATTAATTGGCCGCCTACCAGTGTTAGTAAAAAAGTGGATATTATGATAAAGTGGTTGACAGACAAAGGAATTCCTTTTCATAATTTCATGTTGCAAGCTGAGTTATATGAACTCATAAAGCATCATAGAAGTTGGCATGTTTCTTATAAATTTGATGAACTTTTTAAAGCCAAGGGGCATATAATTTTAAAATACAACCAGGATTTAAATCCAATAGAAATGATATGGGCTACTGTAAACAATAGTGCTGCTGCTAGGAATTTGAACTTTAGAATGAATGATGTGAAAGTATTAGTGGTAGAAGAATTTGATAAAATTTCTGTTGAGAACTGGCAAAAACGTTATGAAAATTGAAGATAAAACTTAGAAAACGAAATTTGATATTTTTTATTGACGAGTGCTGACCGATCGCTTTGTTTCACCGATATACGCACGAACGTGGAATCTGGTACACACCAGAGTCTTCCAGGTGATTGGGGTCCGTGATGGGAAAGGAGTCTAAGAATTTGAAATTGGATTTTTATATTGTTCCTAAAAAGAATCTTGCTGATGCGATCGGTGACACCTTGAATGTAGGGTAGGTACGCTTGCTTACGAAAATTAGGGTTAGATCAGGGGAATATGAAGAAGGGATGGTTTAACGGTTGATGGTAGTTTGAATAACTTTCCTAGAATAAACCAACCCGGAAACCAAAAGTATAGCGTTACTGACCAGCGCGGAAGCCTACGTACCATATAATTTAATTACATATTTGCTAATATAGTCCTTAATAAAATCATTTATCAGCAAACGTACTTTTATATAATACATTGTATTAAAGAAGTTGGCGGTAAATATTAATTGAAGAAATAAGCGAAATAGAATTTTCTCGACGCTACTTTTCCTAGCATATTTTGCATAAAAACAAGATTATCAAAACATCTATTGCTGCATATCGTGATAATTCTAACCTTTCATCTTCTTATTTTACATGGACAATGGCGCAGGGTCTGACAGACCTGTCTATTAATGAGCTCGTAATAACATCGAGAACAAGTTTTAAGTACTACTATTGAATTATTACTGTATTAGACACACCTAATTAAAAAATGAAGGTATTCTCTCATCTCGTTAGCAGAATGGGAAAACATTTCCACCGTATTGTCATTAAGTGTATCACAACGAAAATTTAATTTATTTTACATTTAAGTGACATAAACGTATGCATCTGCTTCACCTCAACAGTCTCACCATTAATACAATTACAACATAAAGGTTCTCTATACTTAAGGCATACCTTTTGTTTATATCTTTTGCAAAAATATCTAGTTCTTCTATTTTTCTTGCAAAAATAGCGTCTCTTTCTTGTTGCATCTGGAATTGTTACTCCTGAATTAGTATCTGTGGAAGTGCTGGCTATTTCTGGGTCCTGGTTGTGCGTTTTTCACTTTCAAAGCAAGGCTTTTGAAGTATTTTTGTTTAATTATATTTCCTGCTTCTCCAGGACTATTGGCGGTGTTAATGCATGAGAATCTATACCCGTTATATTCATTAGAGCATAAAAAATAACTATTGACAATCAACAACTATTATGCTATTATTACTTTATTATTATATTATAAGTTCTTCAACATTCTTCATCTACCTTTCGTAAAATTGTTAAATTTGATAATTTCAAGCTTATTTTTATTAGTGCTTGTATCAATTGTTGTTTGCACGTTTTTATACTTGTTTGGCACATATGTTACTATCGTAATCCCGTCTTCACAAATTCTGGTGGAAGTATCCTTCTGTTCTTTTTGATGGTGCGTACATAATTAAGTGATGGTTACCCAACATTTTTTTACTAAATTATAGCTTACGACCTATCAATTATATTATAGATAAAAGTAAAGGAGCCAACAACATTTTTGACACCTGGTAGACTCTTATCTCATTCTGACGCTTTCTATATTGTAATCCTTTTTGCGAACTGTTTGTCCCATGTTTACCGAGAAATCTCGCAATTCGTAGATTTTTTGAAAGTGTAGCCGATAATTATTCAATATCTTCAGCATCCTGCTCTCGTTTTCACTGTCTGAATGTTGTTCCTGTATGTTGTTGTCCCTGTATGTTGTTTTCCCCATCTTTAAATTCATCTTCATCATGTTCTGGTTCTCCTAGATCTGGGTCGCCCTACAAATTTATTAATCTTGTTTTTTTTATCTTCGTAATTCATTATCGGCTATTATAGATCGTGTCCACCTAGTGCGTGGATGGAAGATAATTCTTTTCCTAAGAAATTTAGAGAAAAACTTTTAAAATAAAAAATATTCGGAGACAACTGCTGCGCAACATAAACTTATATTCAAGTATATAGGGTCTTCAGTTTCCGCTGCTCACGATACAAGTTTGGTGTTTTAAATGAAACATCCTGTATATTATTACGATTTTAGATACCTCTCTTTAAATCATGGCAACTTTTCCCTATCCCCTATACCTATCTGTAGTCCTTGTAAACGCAAACGATCTACGTCACCAATATTTGTGACGTTCAATGTAAGCAGAGTTGCCGGCGTTCATTTTGTTGACATACGAGTTGTGTATGGATGAAATTGGGTTATGTGTCATCAACAAAAATGCTACTAAATATCAATGGCTTCGCTTCATTAACTACTTTACTTTCACGGATGTCACGTGGGTCGTTTGTTATATTACATGAACTATATCTTAGTTTTTGAGATAATTGACATAACTTTAAATTTTCGCAAAATGTCGCGGTTTCTTTAGCGGCCGATATCATAAACGCCTTAGGCGCTAGGGCGGAGATTTAAATTTTACTCGATCGAGCATTTCTTGGAATTTTTGGCAAAATATCGAAGGTTTCTTTATACCAACTAGATTCTACAAGAAGATCACCGACATCGTCGCCACGTTTGATTCATGTTGTTTCAACTTGTTTAAATGGAACACTATATTTTTACAGAATACAATAGAGAAGCTCTTCTAGAATCTTTTTTCAAACATTTTCCTATACCTAAAATGTGTCATTCTTTAGTAAATTAAATATGAACTTATGCAGATAAGTTTTTCAATTGAAAACGTGGGGTGTTGTAACAAAACAATCTAAACTTTTGTTTCACTTGAGATATTCATTAAAGCAAATGTGTAAACGTTATCTTTTTCGATACAAATTCCATCATCCACCCAAAGCAACCATCATTTTCCTACATGAATTGTCTAGTAAGTTAACCAGCACGTATAAATAATGAATAGCGAAAATAAGTAGACAAATAATGTTAATTAGAGTTCAACATAAAAGGAATAAATCTATTTACACACTAAGTTTTTTCAGCAGTAAGCAATATAATAAGAAGATACTGAAAGTTGTTTAAAAAAATTCGCAATTTAGTCGAATAGAAATATTTATGAAAAAAATTTCTTAAAGCAATGCCCATTACAAAAAATAATACTCCCGAGTGAGTAAATAAATGTTCAGTAAAATATAAGGAATCGCATTACAGTTTGTATGAAGCAAAATGGTGTCCACTTCGAATAGATGTGAAATTGTATGCAAAAATTAAACTTTCCAGTTTATTTTTAATGGATATTAATGAATTTTAGCAAAAAGGTTACCCGCATAGCTTAATATTTCATTTGCTAAAGAACCACTCATTTTAAGTATCGAGAAATGTTTCTAAAACAAATTCTATTATAGTTTCTCTACTAGATTGCCGAAAAATTGAAATAGCATAAATCAGACATAGCAACGATTTCAATGGCCATCTTGTAGACTCCAGTTGATATAAAAAACTCTTCGATGTATTGCTTGAAACTCCAAGAGATACTCAATCGAATAAAATTAGAATCACCACTCTAGTGAGTAAAGCGTGTAAGATATCGGCCGTTAAAGAAACAGCGGCATTTCAAAGAGATAAGATAGATAGATGTAGGGAATACTAATGAAAGTTGACATGAATTGAAGAGAGGTATGTATCTAAAATTGCAATAATATACAGAGTCTTCCATTTAAAAAACTAAACTTGTATCCTGCGTAGCGGAAACTGAACACCCTCCATACTTAAATATAATTTTATGTTGTGTAGCATTTGTCTCCAAATATTTTTTATTTGAAAGTGTCTTTTCTCTAAATTGTTCAGGAAGTGAATTATTGTCTATTCACACGCTAGCTGGACTATGTATATTCATCACATTGTTACTAGCTACTTTAAAAAATATCTAAAAATTACTGGATTACTGGATATATCAAAATTTGTAACACGAATGGTGGCGTCGAGGCACGCAACATTCGCTCGCATATTACTAAACTCTACAATATGCACTACTTTTTTCAAATCGAAGCTCCATAAATCTTATGCAACCGAAGCTACACGTACTCCATATCTATCGATACGTAATTACGAATTTTTTGTAAATAGTTACTAATTAATATTTGAGTGTGTGCTATTATTTCTCACGTTTCTATAAGATTTGTGGAGCTTCGATTCGCATTTAATTTGAAAGAGATGGTTACGGTGCACCTTTGGGATTGTTTTTCAAAATCAAATCGAACTCAATTTTTTTTTAATATTCTTATTGGTCGCTACGTAACTAACGGTTAGGTCTTTTTTTATGCTGATTCTTTAACAACACGGTGCATTTCTTTAATTAATCACTCAGATCTCAGAATTTTCTCATTACAACAAAATTTTATTGTGAAGGAAATAAAGCTGAATTCTCCACAAAATATATAAATACCATTTTTTTATATCTATCATCATTTTGTCACAAAATGCGTTTAATTCTGAAATTAATCAAAAGCTTTATTTAGTGTTTAATAACAAAATATTACAAAATTACAAATGTAAAGTAGTGTATATCCTAATGTAAAGTAATTATCTTTTAAATAATATAAATTTAGAATATTTCAAATAATTTTCAAGTTATAGTAATTTTCCTCAATTAAAGGGGCTATGGATATTACAAATAATTTTTTAACTCCGGTATCTGAAATCTCTAGAATTCTTCACCACCATCTATTCCACACTTAATGTTAAAAGGCGTTTCATATGATCTGCACCTTGCAATAAAGTCTATTAATTCTTGAAGATTTGGAGAATACACCAAAGGTTTTATTTCGAACGTTTCCCCACCTTTTGTTTTAAAAAATTTTTCTTGTTTTACTTAAAAAAGGAATCCAGTACATGACTTCACCTTTTAATGTTTTCGGACAGACACGTTTCAAGACAGGTTCTCTTGTGATGTCCTCTTCTTACTATTTTGAATAATTTTGTTAGTTGTCTTTCACTTAAATTTAGTTGACTCTGTATACTTATAGTATTCTTGTAATAAATATTTTTCTTTGGATTTAAAGTTTGCAATGACCATTTTAGGTCTTTTTTTAAATTCTGAGTTGGTTAAGTTTAGTATATTTTTACGTCGTGTGGTACATAAATGTGGTTTATCTGTTTGAATTAAAGAAACGCAAATATGACAGCATTTCGCATTCGGAGTTTGTAACATTTTCTTCTTCTTTATATACCTTTTTTGTTTAGACAATATCGATGTATCCACATTTTTATACTGTTTTAAGTTTTTAAATCTTTTATCTTTTAAAACATACCTCATTGCCTTGGTGCACAGCCGACATTGACATAGGCTATCCGTATTTCTTGTTTTATAAATTGAGTGCTTGGAATAGTCAAAAAGGTGTAAGTATACTTGTTGACCTTTTTTACGTTTGTACAATGAATCCATATGTGCGGCATATATTTCTTATCATATTCATTATAACTAGGCTTGGGATAATTATGGATTTGCATATGTTATTAAATATGCAAATGCATATTTAACGAAACGCGAAAAATAATTTCTTAATAATCATAATAACAATAATAATAATAAATTTATTAACCCAACAGCATACAACATTCCAATTACAGGGTAATGTATATTTTTTGACGATGAAACGAAAAATAATATAAAAGAAAATATAAATGAAGACAAAATACAAGCCTATTAACTACATCAACAATGAGTAACAAAGCAAATAATACAAAAAAATTAAATGACCTTAATCAAAAATCAAAAATGCATTCTCTTGCAGTAGCCATGTAATTGCGGTAATTGTTTTGATAAATGTCTAGTGCATAATTGAAAGCATTATAAATACTACATATATTATATAACGGCGAATTACGTAAATAATTGGTATTTGCTTTTTTGTTTATAAATGTTAACGAGCTTCTTGAACTGATTCTAGGTATGTAAAAGTTCAATTTTCCTAGAAATAGTGGATCATCTATTAAACCATGTATTAACTTAAAGAGATGACTAAGTGCTATACGTTTTCTACTGCTACACAAAGAACTAAATCCAAACTCTTGAAGCAATTGATTATAGGACACATGTAATTCCGAATATTTTAGGTAGTAGAGGTATTTCAAAAACTTTCTTTGAACTGTCTCAATTACCTTAGTGTATTTTATATAAGCTGGTGACCAAACTATACTACAATACTCTAATTTACTACAAATTAAGGATTTATATAACAAAATGATGGTACTTCTGCTCTGAAAATCTTTACTAGATCGTATAATAAAACCCAACAGTTTAATTGTTTCAGCATATAAATTTAAAATATGTTCATTAAATGTAAGTTTTTCATTGAACGTAACACCGAGATCCTTAATTGCAATACATCGTTCGACCACTGTGTTGTTTATGGTATAATTATGCAAAAGGATATTTGATTTTGATGTTTTTTTTGATGTTAAGCCATTATTATTACACCAAGTTAAAAGGTTAGTTATATCTATTTGTAGCGCATCACAATCGTCCTTATATTTTATCACCCTATATATTTTTAAGTCATCTGCATATAACAAGTTTCGCGAAGAAATCACGTTACACACATCATTTATAAAGAGGACGAACATAATTGGACCTAAATTGGATCCTTGCGCTATTCCGCTACTTGCAGTAAAATACCTGGATTTAAAACCTTTATATTCCACAAAAAGCTGCCGCTGAGTGAGGTAGGATCTAAGTAATTCTACTAGATTGGAATTTAATCCAAAACATCTCAATTTAACCATCAAAGTGTTATGAGGGACCCGATCAAAAGCCTTGGTGTAGTGGAGATATAACGCGTCAACCTGATCGCGTCCATCCATTGCCTCCGCTACAAATTGCGTGAAGTTACACAAATTTGTTGCTGTGGAAAGGCCCTTCACGAATCCATGTTGATTGTCACTTATAAAAGGTTTGATATGGTTGTAGATGTTATCAGCCAGAATCCTTTCGAATACTTCCTGATATTAGCGATATAGGGCGATAATTTTCTATAGAGTTTCATACTCCAGACTTAAAAATTGGTGACACTCTACTTATCTTCCATATGTTGGGGAAGTTTCTTCGTGATAAGATGGCGTTGTAAATAGATTTATACCGGCTGCATAAAACATGGAGCGCAATCCTTAATAAGAAATGCAGGTATATTATCTGGTCCCATAGTCAGGCCCCTCTTCATGTATCTTCATGTAATAGAAGTGGTAATATCTAATTCTGCAACGGTTTTGAGATCCAAGACTCTAGTATTAGTACAAACGTCTTCAGTACTGGAATGATCATCGTGGCTAGTATACACAGATGCAAAATATGATGCAAATGCACTAACTATTTCATTAGGATTCGATAATACTTTATCCACATGAATCATTTGACCCGGAATTCTGGTATTATTCTTGCGGGTATTAATAAACGACCAGAACGTTTTAGGATCGCAATTAATCCTTTGCTCCGAATTTCAACCTATATACAAATGACATATATAACTTCTGCTCTGATTTATTAATTTTCATGTATGCGGATGACACCACCGTACTCGCAACTGGCTCAACTCTATCTGAGACCGAGGCATTGGCAAATAGTGCCATAAATAGGCTATATGACTGGTTTTGTGCCAATAAGCTAAGCCTTAACGAGGAGAAGACAAGCTCTTTGCTTTTTCACACGTGCCAGCGAACACAAAATATACATGCTTCAGTAACTATTCACGATAAACCCATCTCCCAAACAGAGATAACAAAATGTCTCGGAGTGCATGTTCAGGATAACTTGCTCTGGAATGTTCACTGTGACCACCTAGTGAAAATGTTAAATACCAAAACGTTTCTGTTTCGCAGCTTGAAGGATCATGTATCATTACATACATTGCTGTCTGTATATTATACTGAAATACAGTCGCGGTTGGGATATGGCATACTCCTCTGGGGATCTTCATCTACTGTTGCCAAAGTCTTTGTGGCACAGAAGCAACTTGTTAGAATATTGGGCGGGCTAAAACCTACAGAATCATGTAAACCTCTCTTTCAAACGTTGCGTGTCATAACTCTTCCGTCTTTATATATCCTTGAAGTCGTGTGTTACCACCATAATCACAAGGAGGAGTATACCGTTATAAAAGACATACATCCCTATGAAACCCGGCGAAGAAGTGATCTCCATATTTCTAGATGTACGCTGCATATCACTGATAGTGGATTAACGAGCACTGGGAAAAAACTATACAATAAACTACCTCGCGAAGTAAGAGTTAGCGCCAGATTTAAGCAGTCTATTAAGAGGTATTTAATACAGCAAAGCTACTACAGTGTAGAAGAGTTTCTCAACCCTAGCAACTAATCTATAGGGATAAGCCACTCCATCAGTACGTTTCGTATTTATCCTCATGTTTAGTTTAGTTTAGCATTATTCTTTATTTTGTTTTTGTTTCCTTTCCTTTTGTTTGATTGGTTGATCTTTTCGTGTTTTTTGTTTGTTAGAATTTTTGTATTCGACCATTGATTTTACTATCTTCGGATACTTTTAATCAATAAAGTATTATTATTATTATATTATTATTCTTATATAATTTTTGAAGCTTAGGTTAATGTCCTTTTTTATAGTGGAGCGGAGTACTTGAAACCGTTCTTTGTAGTAACTGTTCTTAAACCTCTTATACAGTTTCAAATAATGCCGTTTCCTTCTGATATTTCTAACGATTTCAGATGTAAACCATACAGGATATTTTTGTTTACTGGTAGCTCTAGTTTTGGGTACAAATTGATCCAACACTGAGTATAATAATAAATAAATTAAACGAAGTGCTGTCAAGAAATACAGGCTATCATCAACTTAAGATTTAAGTAAGATGCAAAATTAAACAACTTCTAATGAAAAAATGAACATCTAAGTGCCAGTGACGTAAAATATGAATTAGTATCAACAGCGTCGTGCGATGTCGAGAGTTTTTTCACAATACAAAGATATTCTAGCTGACAATAGGCGCAAATTTACTTTTGGAAATTTGTTACACCATGTTGTAGTTACGTGTAATTATAATTTGATTGTATAATTTAATTAATTTTAATTTAATAATTTTTTGTTTTTAATTAATTTTAACTAAATAATTTTGAATTTACAAAACTATTTGTGCTTTTAACGGAAAAATAAATATGTGTTAATAAAAAAAAATGTGCTAATTCTATAAAATTAGATTTTTTGTGCATATTATTAATGTTTTTGGTGCATATTTGCCTGCACCTTTATAAGTTTTTTAATGCATAATTATCCTAAGCCTATTTGTAACCTTGAATTTTTTCCTTCAGCAACGAAACTAACGTACTGGGGATCGGTTTACGTTCTTGTACTTTTAAAAACAAATAATATAATACATTGTAATTTTCGATTATTTTCATGAGTTTCATGACCATATAAACACTGTGGATTTTGACTTGTCATTTTCAATACGATAAATAAAGTTAAGAGCGCAAATAAGCCTACTAAATGTTTAATAATACCTAACGACGGATATAGTTTTTTAATTATTTCAAATTTAACAATAACGATAGCAGATGATGAAGCAATGAAAATTCTGACAAAACGATAATGAACAAAACGATGGATAAATGGTATTAACTTTTTTTTTGTGGAGAATTACATAAGCTTTATTTCCTTCGTAATAAAATATTGTTGTAGTTAGAAAATTCTAAGATCTGAGCGAATAATTAAAAAGGTTATTGCTTATACTAAAAATTACAACAACAAAAAAACCTACCGATAGATTACTTCTTTTTTGCTTTTAAATCGTCAGTTACTAACCAAGAAGAATATAAAAGAGTTCGATTCAACTTTGAAAAACAATCTCAAAAGTGCACCGTGTGGTACATGGACGGATAAATGTGTGAGATCCACTTGACAATAAATATAAACAAAAGTAATTACATTAGGTCTGTGGAAGTAGGTACCTTCGGTGATGGATCAAGTTAAAGTGTAACATATATCGATTGGGAAAATGTGAAATTAGCTATATCGCTACATCAGCGTACATATATATATAGTTTATTTCAAATTATAAGAATATAACTGTAGACTTACAAGGCCTTTAATACTTTTATTGCACCTTCTGTGACGATAATAACCTGGCAATGCGTATTGACTATAAATTACGGCCCTATAAGATAATTATATGTTTATGTATATATATTTTACAAACAGTATAAATTTACATAGTAAGCAATTCGATGTTACAAGTAATTAAAGAATTTACATATTAAATGAGATTTAAATGTACAAACAGGTAGTTACGCATATCGCAAATCATAATTCCATTTCTATTCAATTCACTTAAATTTTGTCATTACGGTCCTCAGCAGTTTGTTTACGTATCCAGGTAGTTATTACCGCAGGTGGTGCAATAACAGCATTTAAGCCGTTCAAAGTTATATTCTTATAATTTGAAATAAACTATACTAGAGTACGTAAGGATTCATTTATAGTCGCGAGTCCCATGCATATATCGAATAATGTTGGCGCTTGTGCAATTAACGCAAAGACTACAGAAAAATTACCATGAACGCTGGCAAAATTAGAGCACTCAGGTTTTACAGCTCCGTACAGACGACCCCAATTTTTGGAAAAAGATCATCATGAACGACGAGTCACATTTCGATGTGTCTGGCTTTGTTAATAAACAAAATAGCCGCTATTGGGGCACTGAAAATCCTCATTTGATACACCAACGATCATTGCACCCTCTCAGAGTGACTGTATGGTGCGCCATTAGGGTCGGCGGCATCCTTTGGCCATATTTCTTTAAGGATGCTAGAGGTGATGCTGTAACAGTCACTGGTAATCGTTATAGTAACAGAAAACTTTGTCGTGCCCAAATTGAATCAATTGGGACTACATCACCTGTGGTTCCAACAGGACGGAGTCACATCGATTGGCCCCCACGATCTCCTGATTTGACCACCCCCTAGTATTTCCTATGGGGATACTTGAAGGGAAAGGTGTACACAAACAAACAAAACCACAACCCTGATGTTTAACGACAGCATTCGAAACAAAATTGCCGAAATAACAGCAGAAGTCTGCGAAAATGTTATGAAAAACATACCCAAAAAAGGTTTCATTTGCCCCATGGCCGGAGATGGCTACTTGACCGACATAATTTTTCAAAAATAATGTTAAAAACTATATAATTAATAAATAAAATATAAATTATAATTTTTCTTTTCATTTAAAAGTTATTAAAGAAAATATCGGCCTGGAACATAAAAATCAGCCTGTATAAGAAATTAGGACTGCACGGCATAGTAAGTTCTTAATTTAGGCTTCTTAGTAAGAAAAATTCCAAATCTTCAAGTTGGAATTATGCAAGGAAAATGTGTATGACGGTTCAGTAAAGCTACATTTCTACATACATGTGTAACTGTTTCCTGAACATTGCTGTTTCTTTATATTTTATTTGTTCTCATATGGACGTCATGTTCCTATTTATTTACGTCCCCAACCTTTATGCCTCCAACCCCACATGATAAAGCCCTGTGTTTTAAATTATGATAATTATTAAAAAAAGTATTAACTATTTTCGCAACAGCAATTTCTAAAAGCATTTGTAAATCATTTTTCAAATTCTTCAGAATAATTATTGTTTCGAACAAATTAGATGGCACCATTAAAGCATTTTTCATTTAAAGTTTAGATACCTTTACTGTTTAAACCTATTTCCTAATCTATCTCTATGTCAGTTTACGATAAGTCCCATTTTCGTAAACTATATTTTTATGAGGACTAGCTTATTTTAGCCTTTTTTCTTTCTTTTATGTAGGTGTTCGCTTTGTGTTCGATTCAACCCCTGACTGCGAAGTGATCCACGGTGCCCTATATTCTTGCCTGAGAGCCATGTTTGGCTTATCCGTAAGCGGAATTTTAGTCTGTATATTCTCGTGTATGCTGGTGTATCAACTTCTAAGGTACGTACGCTATATGGCATCCGGCGTTAAGCTCTAATCTTCCCGACATTAAGCCCTAGCAACGCTAGCGAAAAACCTAATCGATTTACTTCTTTAATCGACAGTCACGAAAGGAAGAAGATGTACTGGGAGCAACTAGAGCTGCGTTGCAGATCGTTTTACCAACAGCAATCCGGCGCGCCTTCTAGCACTCACGAGTCCATGAGAGGACCGCCGATCCCACCAGCAACTTATTGCAGCTGTTGCGAGGAATGCAGATATCCATCTATACCCGCCGGACACCATTTATATCCATGGGAATCGCATTCCACGAATAGGTAATTTCTGAAAATGCGCTTGATAAGTTGTAAGTTATATCTAACTTTTATAACGGTATTATTCTATTAGATACGATGTAATTACTTTTTATTATGAAAATGTAAATGTGCTAAATTTAAAATTATTTCAATCCAAGAGGAATTTATGCAGTTTCATTAATATTCATATTTTAATAGTTTTTGGATCCCGAAAAAAATTTAATGTTTTGAATTTCGAGATACTGAGCGCGAAGTTGATAAAATAGCATGGGTATTATTTTTGTGATGACAGAGGAGTATTTTGCTCCCTCGTGAAATGATAACTCAGCAAGCTTAATAGTTGCGGTTTCATGCCGGCGTTTCCACCAAATTATTTCGTTTATGTTATAACACACACTTTGGTTGCTTTTAGCCACCGTAAACTGTTTTAATACGAGTTCTGACTATTGTAAGCCGAAATTATGTTTGCATAGTTGTTAAACGTTCTCTTTTACTTTGATTGTCATAATTCTAAAGGAAAATTTCAGTCTACTACAACTAATTGCGTTATAAGGTCAAAATATTACATTATTCTAGAAACAACAGTCCACATGAATTAGATATTGATGGCAATTAATGTAAAACATTAATATGGTCGTGTAGCTACAAAAGTTTTATAACCTCAATGTAAGAGAATGTAATATTTAATGTCGAGAAATTTACAGTGTATATTCTCAGTCTCTTATGAAGCTTATTACTAACCTGGGCAAATATGCGGTAACAGCCAGAGGCGTGGCGAGCGTATAAAGGTTTACACATAAAATAGAAGGTAAGAAATTAATTCTAAAACGTGCTGAAACACTTACTGTTTTAAAAATCTTCCGTGAAATTACAAACTGGGTAACATCTGTTAAATATTTGAATCATTAGATATGTTTCCACAGCTGTTTCACTCAAGTGAGTACGACGTGCGGAATAAATGTTTTTTAATGCCGAAAACGACCGTTCGACATCTAGCGATGTTATATTTGTATATTTAAAATAATCTTTCAAACAATTTAATGCCTCTTCACACGCACCTTCACAAATTTGTCTTAATATAAGAAAATCGGAGTCTTTCTCTAAAACACTTTCAAATTTTCGCATTACACACCAATTTGTTTCGCCTTCTACAGCGCATAACTGTGTGTGAACATCATTCACGATTTGAACAGAATCCACTAGCGACATTGAAATATTTTGTAATTTTTCTATTCCCTCCGCTAGGTCGAAGTAATTGTTGTGAATAATTTGTAAATCTCTTTTAACCTGACTATCTTGAAATATTTCCTGGCTTTTCTTGATTGCTGCAGCTTCTGTCGGATTGAACTTTAAAACTACCTTCTTTATTTGATCAAAATATTTGTTGTAGTAGAACGCAGCCTGTAGCCATGTTCCCCAACGTGTAACAATCGGCTGTGGTGGTTCAGGTAAATTAGGACACAGTTTGTGAAATAGTCGGGTACGTTTCGGAGACTTTAGAAACACTGCCTTTGTACTAGCAGTCAATGCATTTACTAGTGGAAAACATGTAGGAATCGTTTGTGCCGCAAGATTTAGAGTATGGATTTTACACTTTACATGTAAGAAGTTACCACTATGTTCTTTAAGAGGTCGGCCCAAAGAACGCATGTTTGCGGCACCATTACTCATAAACATTAAAAGTTGCTTAGTTGAAACTTCAAATTTGTTCAATGAGTTCAACACCACCTTTAAAATCTCATCGGCAGTACAATTTATCTCTTTTGGAAGCAAGTAAGAAGGAGGATGACGGTCGATGTGGTTCCATTGTACGTACCATTACATTAACCACAGAATGTTTTTGACGATCTGTTGTTTCGTCCACACACAACCACAGTTTTTTATCTTTCAATTCCGTTTTCATTCTTTTTTCTATATGTTCCCGAGCAAATAGTACTATATTTTGTATCGATGTCCGACTAGGTAATTTACAGTCCGCATATTTATTCCAGAAGGAGACAAATGCTTCTTTGTCTAGTAAACGAAACGATAGATTACATAAAATAAGAGTAACGCATAGGCCAAATGTAAATTTTTCTTGGTCTCGTATGCCACTTTTTGCAAAAGAATGCTGTTTGCCTTCGATGTGACGTTGACAATGGCTTCTGGATCAACAGATTAAAGGGATTTTACAAACTAGACATTGAATTTTAGCGCCATCAAAAATTAAGTCACGCATGTCCACTATAAAGTTTTTAACTGTGTCTGCCATTGGTCGTTTTCGCGACGTACCTAATTGCAACATTTTTAAAGCAAACATTAGCGTACAATTACGAAATAAGCCTACATACACACAGAACTACTCGCATACAGTATCGATTGAGTACTGACGCTGTGAACTCGTGAAATAAATAATCGCCGACTCCGCACCACATATCTACTTCACTGACTGTTACCGCTATTTGCCCAGATTACTTATTACTCTATTTGAAACGGTTTTCTTTAGACATGGTAGTTCCCTATTTCAGAGATAAAATGTTATCTACTAATATTGCCTTGAAGGATTTTAGTAATTTTAGTTACAGAGGAGTACATGTCTCAACCATGAATCCACTAAAATGTTACCGAATTCATAGATTTTGCACGTTCGACAAATTTCGGTAGATTGTTTTTATAATCTAAGAGAATTGTAATCAATATAATTGTATTGAATTTTATATCTAAGAGCCGTTTTACATTAGGGTAAAATTGAGTATATCGTAGCCGTATCTTTTAAAGAATCTATTTCTATACCTGCCACTTTGAAGTGACTCATGTCGTAACTGACATAACTAATTTCATTCATTTTTTGTATGTTAGCCTCTATTCAAATAAGAGAAAAACACTAGAGGTTTTAATGATTTTTTGTTCTAGTTCTATAAACTTGAGATTGTACACACAAACCATGTTCATGTTGTCTTTGACAGGTACTGTCAAACGAGGACTGTGTTTGCATTTAATCCTCACGAATATTTGAATAAAGAATATCATCAAATGTAAACTAAGATATAGAATGGTGTTAAACTTTCTGAACTCAATAAAGCCTATAATGACACATTCTTTCTTGCAAAATTTTTAAAACAACTCGAAATACGACAGTGAAACTTAGTTTACAACATAGTAAATTAAAAGTACTGCAACTGAAAGAGTCCAAGTTAATGATGCAGACAAATTTCGTTCATTGCGTATTGAGTCGTATTAGGATGCGTTTATAGTGGGGCTACGATACTCGATAAAAGCGACGAGCTAACAAGACGAACCAATCGGTGAACGTTACACCTTTCCGTAACGCACACCAATTGGTCCGTTCTGCCAAGTGACCGCTCTTAGCGAATCTCACAGCTCCACTGTGAACGCACTCTTAGATGGATTGCTCTCAGAATTTGTATAAATTTTTAAGTTTACGCCTAAAAAGCTATTCAAAATTATATTCGTTGTAGATTGTACACACAGTTCTTATTGTGACCTTCACATATTCTACTAACTTCTCTATACAGAATAGTTCAAATTCAACTGCAATATACGAGGTGTGACAATTAAATAACCGGACTGGTGCTACTATCAGCAAACAACGAGCACGCTACGGCGGTTTGAACATGTCCTTGCTTGTAGATGCCTCCCCCAGCCTGAGCTCGATGGGCACGCCTGTAGGTCGCTCAGTCTCATTGTAGCAATCGTCCGTTAACCTCAAGTTTCTTGTGAAACTGGGAAAAACCGGGGTTCTAACTACCCTTCGTGAACGAGTGAGAAGACGAAGACCCGATTTGTGGAAGAGCAAATCCTGGATGCTCCACCAAGACAATACGCCAGCCTATTCCGCCTTGAAATCCGGCTTCACCGTGTTGGACCACCCACCGTACTCGCACGACCTATACCCTTGTGACTTTCTTTTTATTTCCTAAGGTAAAATCGGAGCTTAAGGGGACAAGATTTGACAGTGTAGAAGCGGTGAAAGCGAAAGTAAGGGAGGTTCTCAACAAGCTGACAGAAACGGACTTCTAGCACTGCTTTCGACAGTGGAAAATTCGTATGGAGCGTTGTAGGGATCGGCAAGGAGAGTACATTGAAGGGGATAAACTTTGTAATGTAATTGGTGATCAATAAAATGTTTTGTAGCACCAGTACGGTTACATTTGTAATGAAACTTTGATTGTTTTAATGTTATAAGAAAATCACAATTTGCTTCAATATAATGAATCTGGAATTTTGGGCGCTTTTTTGTTTCCTGAACTTGCATAACAAATTGTTGAAATCTGACAACATTGTTTGTAGAAAGAAATACAAATCATTTGTTTTTATTCCACGGGAGTCTCAAAACCCACTTCTAATGACAATACCCAAATACTTAATACTTACCTTTTTTTTTGTCTGGCAGGTATAATTCATTATCATTAATCAATTTCTTGAATGCATCCACTTATTTCTTTAGCTACTTTTCAAAATTGAATCTGTACTTTTGTGTTAAAAAAAGAGCGCTTTCAAGGTTTAAGTTGGATTTTTATATTGAATTTTGCATTCAAATTTACGTTGCCATAGAATAAAAATGAAGTGTTCATGGCTTTGCTGTTTGGTTTTGTAATTTCGTTGCACAAAATGCAATAAATGTTTGTTTTCAGATTCTGGGTGCCTGGTAGAGTTGGTAACTTTTACTCACCAAATCCAGGAGAAGAAGCTGCGCAACCAAGTGGAGAAAATAGAGAACGAACAGCAAGCGGTTGGAGTTGGAGAAGGCTTCCATGGAACCGCGGCAATTCCTCCCAAACAAATCCAGACCCTCGAAGGTAATAACAAAGGCTCTAAAAGCTATTGAAATATAATCAATTTATTGGCTTCTAGTCGAGACAATAACTCTTTGTCGTATCAAGAAGGTATGAGTAGCGCAGATAGTCAATACGGTTTCAGTAATCGATCCGGTGGCGATTCAACATTGCCAGTGTCGTCTACAGGTTCCTACAGTGTTTTGGATAACCGACCAGTGGGAGGAGTGTACGTTTGGGGACCACCGCCACCATATTCCAATCCAAATTCACCTGCGAGGAGGCAGATACAATCTCCAGCTAGGTAATTTTAAAATCTTTTTGAATTTTCTGCAAAATAACAATAGAATTTTTGATTTTATAAAAAAATGTCTCTCTAGGTATCACCATGTACACCATCACGTTCACGCTCATGAAACACATTGTCAAATGAACGAAGAGAACCAATTCAGAAATCAGCAGGAATTCCCATTTAGAAGAAGTAGGCAATATCCTAATAAAGATAATTATGAAAATACAGTAGAAACCGAAGTACATCAAACAAATGATAATAGTGAGAGCACGGATACTTCAAGTTGCGGTGACCGTGTTTCGCATACTCTTCCAATTAGGAAAATGAAGAAACGTGTTGACATATCTTCCGTAAAATCCGTAGCACAAACTCCCAATTGTCGAACGAATGTTAAAAACGTCTTCAACCAAAGCGGACAAAGTTTTCCAGAAGAATCCAAGCATGAGGACGAACACAAATATCACGAACCAAACATGCAAGATCAAAATAAAATTACGACTGAAAATCAACCCAGATTTCTGCCAAGGTTGCAAGGTGTCGAAAATGCAGCTTTCCAAAAACAAGAAAGCCCTCAGAAAACGGAACCGACGGAATCGGAAGTTTATTTTGCAGATGTTAGCAGCTGCTGTAACATATCTGTAAGAAACGATGGACAAGATTCTTCTTTATATGATGAAGCTTTGGATACGCAGAATCCAAGGTTAATGTCACTCCAATGTACACATAAACAGAACGCCAATGACAAAGAAACCAACAACAAGCAGATGATGCAAAACTTCCAAGAAAATTGCTCTTCCACAGTTACTGAGGATGAAGATTACTTAGCGCATAGATTGGGAAAGAGGCAAATGTCTACCAGAAGTCGACTACCGTTTCCGTTACCGGATACTGATGAACTTAACATGACGGAAATTGGCGAATCTTGCGGGTTAACTAAAGATGTATCACAAAATAGTTTATGCAGCAGTGTACAGACACCAATGACTGAAACAACTGACGACACCATATCTCCAATGTCACCTAGTTTTCCAAAATCGGAATGTTGTATGAGCTACTTCCCCGAGAAAAACGACCAAAAAAATAGGAAAACATTTAATAACGCTAACATGGAAGAGTTTCTAGCGCCTGATGCGCAGTACGAAGTAATACAAGAAAATATAAGACATAATTTTAATGACAACAACGCTTGCAATTTGGCTAACACGATTTCCGGTCTAAATAATTTCGGTCAGAATTACATACCACCTGGCTATAATAAAAATAACTTTAATCAAGGTAATTTCAGCCCGAAAAACATCCCTCCAAAGTCTCTAAATTTAAACCAGTCGCCTAGACGGAACATCGGCACGAATATTTCGACTCTAATTCAAAATTTGGGCGGTAATCCGGTGGGATTACTTTACGGCGAAGCGAACAGTTGCGAGGACGAGGAAATGCAGGGTCAAGCTTGTCACAGTGATGGAACTATGGATTCGGGTTGGCAAAGCGGTTCCGAAAAGCAAGAGAGGAAACCGGAAAACACCGAGAATGTCACGCATAAATCAGTGAACGTGTAGGACACGTACTTAGATTAGGAATCGTTTAGTGATGAAATCGTTGATGTTAATAATTAACAATTTGTAATTTATATATGCGTCGAAATAGATTGTTCTATTCTTATAAATTCAAGATAGAATAATTATTTTATATTATTGTTTTAAAATATTAAAAGTGTTACTTTTTTATATAATGGCCTTTCCTTAATGAATTAGCTAAATATATAATGTAAAGCGCTAACCAGCGTTCCTATCAGTTTAAGATATTCGCATTACTGATTTTATTGGATTGTCCAGAAATTATCACAGGCTTTTAACGTATTTTTATAACTAGAGGGCGGAATTATATGCATCGGAAATCGACAAAGTATGCGCATATATATGCAGAAAAATTCTTCGAAATATGCACAATTTTTACTAAATATGCAGTTTTATGCACATATGCTTCTGATACCGATTAACTTCTTGTTAAATGTTATAAAACAAGAACAATCACAACGAAGCATTTTACAAACGTTTATTGTTCTTACATTATTCCCACTTACATTTTAAAATCACAATTATATAAACACATACGTACTTAAAATTTGCTAAAATACATACTTAGACACTACATATTTTTATTATTAAAACAATTTACAATTAAATGCTTTTCTAAAGTTTATAATAAAAAATTATGTCGCCTATCTGTGAGAATGCATTTATATATCGAAAAACTTCTTTCAACATCAACGGAAGTTATTGGTGCGTACTTTAATGCATTCATAATCTCAGGACTTAATTTTGTACTTGCTTCTGTTTCATCCATTTTTAATTCACCAGTTAAAATCAAACTGATTTTTGCTAAACTTTTGTATCCTACATTTTTATTAATTATTTCTTTAAACTTTTGACTTATTGAGTTTCCTATTCTACCCGGAATATTTGAAACGCTTTTTTCTAAATCATTGATTAATTTAACTGATTCAGTTAGTGGCAGCGATTCTTTTTTAAGTTTTGTTAGTGTCAAAGAAACAAATTTATAATTGGCTTTAATAAATATCAATTCATTAGGCAAAGAAGAGTTTTTCAAAATTTCTTGACATTTTGCAATAGAATTGCAGTTGTCAGTAGAGAATTGTAAAATAATGTTTTTGATCTCTAGATAATGGTTTGCATAAAATATTGCGGCATTTAACCAAGTACCCTATCAGGTAATGACGGGTTCAGGTGGTAAAGGAATATCCGGCAGCTTTTCTCTATAAATCTGAACTCCCAATGGTGACTAAAAAAATTTTCTTAACGTTACTGACTAATGTATTTACTGCTGGAAATTGCTGCCGAATTTCCTCAGCCACCCTATTTAATCCAAGAGCCAAATAAGTAACATGTATTAAATTAGGGTACAAAAGTTTAAGCTGTTGACCCGCTTTAATCATATATGCCGCTGCATCGGACAACATGACTAAAATTTTTCCTGTGGGAACAACATCGGGAAGAAAAAAATTCATGAAACTTTCATTAACAAATCTTAATATTGTGAGATTGTTTGTTTTTTGTAATTGTTTACAAGCAATTAAATACGATCTACCAGGCTGTTTATTATTTAAATAACTAATTAATAAATTTGCTATATAGCGGCCACAGGAATCTGTCGTTTCATCAACGGTAAAATATATATACTCGTTTTTAACAATCTCCCTAATGCTATTGATCGTTTCAGAATAAATATCGGTTACGTAACATTTTCTGAGCAAACTTTCATCCGAAATACTCTTTTGGCAGTACTTTTATAAAAATTGCCGAAAACACGGATTTTGCAGCTTTGCACAAATCTGCGTTAAATATTTGTTGCTCACTTTCTTTTGAGGTTTCGGCAAAAGATTGTGTCAAAGGCACTTGGCTAAGTTTTGAAACTTGGTGTTTCCGACAGTTTCTTTTATGCATTTCAATTGCAACATGTTGGGTGACTTGAAATTTGCGTTCACATGGCACCTGTAAAGAAAAAAAATATAACCAAAAACTTACAAGAAAATCGTATATGGCTGTACAATTCTAAATACTAGCGTATTATACACAAAACAAAACTTACCGTTTTCCCACATGCTTTGCAGAAAACTCTTTGATCCGTTAGAATAAGTTCACGAACATTTTTGATCCACGAAACAATTAAACTTGTATTCACTTTTGGCATTTTTCACTACTGCACCAATCTACTACAACGTCTGGTTATACGATGAATAAGAAACATTTTGGTAAATACTTAGACTTCCTATGAATCAGACAGTTGCCAGTATGGGGGTTGTTGAAAATTATATGATAATTTTATCTAGTGAATTTGCGACAGCCTACCACCTGAAGGGTGGCGGCTTCTTTGCGAAGTAGGCTCTTTGTCGGTGGAGAGGTCCAGCGACAGAAGAGCCGACTCCGCAGTTAATACACACGTGTTCGATAAAATGTTCGTTGGTAAAAGTTTTGTTGTATTACAGGAAAACACTAATAAAGTATAAAGCAAAAATTATTTTTGTTCTAAATTTGCTAAGAAATGCAGGAATATGCTCTAGTATGCAAAAATATGCAATAATCGCTGAAATATGAAAAAAATTACTAAAATATGCGAAATATGCAATAATTAATCTACGTCAATCAATTCGAAAAGTTGTTATTCGCATATATACTGAAGCATTTGCTTGTCATATAAAAAATATGGGATATGCAAATTGCATAAATTCCGCTCTCTACTTATAACCACATATATCAGCTTAGGAAAAGTTTTATTAATTTGTCAAATTTACATATAAACTTGATCCCAATGATACTGACATGAGTGTGATTATTTGCAGGAAATTGTTGAGATGGTTGGAAATTTATTCAGTTTTAAGAAAACTAAAAAGATCATATCGGTTATTTTCTATTAACTAGTCGCAAATACATGCAATGCAATTGAGGGGTCCAAGACCGTAATTAATCAAGTCCATTTTTAATAATTATTTAGGAAAACACAAAAATTCTTTGTTTGAAAAATGTGGGTACTATTGATACGAATTTCTATTGAATTACTTGTTTCATTGCCCAAATCAGGAAGATTGCGTAATTTATAATAATAATAATAATATGCCTTTATTGCGCAAAGCTGCCTATACATGCAAAATAAAAGTATATACTAATAAGCTAGTGTATTAAGAAAGAGAAAAAGAAATACAAGACGAGTTATAGCAGTAAAGCGCAACTACAGGGCAAAGTCCGGTTCCATAATGCGTTAAAACTGCTTTCGCTTTACCCTGTTCTATAGTGTGTCTCAAAAATTATTGAGAAGAAATGAAATGAAATAAAAAGTACCTACAAATAAACTTAACCTACGTTCCGTGTGTGCATCACCTACTGCTATTATCAATTTTAATTTTTCACAAAAGAAATAAAAGGAGAAAAAACAAACACCAGTTTATAAAAACTTCTACATATAGCCGCTGTGCAAGGTCCCATCCGCAGAGCCATTGCAACCGTTACCACCCCGACACATGAGGCTCTCAAACATCACAGTCTATCCTCGGGACAGCATAGACCTACATTCCCGTTTGAATAGACGAAGATTAGATTGTTTCAATTGAATTGGTAAATTATTATACTTTTTGTAAATACAATACGAAAACGATCTAATTTGTTAGTTATAAACGAAAAAATCATGGACTTGACCGGATGCAGTTTATGTAGTTTATTTTCCAAGAATCGGGGAGTGGTACGTCAGAAAATTATTAAACGAAAGAAGAACAATACAGTATAATTGTTGTAAAATTCATTGGCGTGACAGCAAAGTTTACTTGTTTTTAACCGTGCTTTAAAATTATAAAATGTTAATTTAGAACACAACATACAGCGTGTCCCAGGATTGATATTATAAGAGGTGCGCGGAACGAGAAATCTTTGAATCATAATTTGATCTGTTTGGAACTATGTAAGCCCTGCTTGGTTTGAAACTTATTTTTAGTTTACTATTGATTTTTTTAAAATCAAGTAGGTGTTGACAGTTGAGCAAAAACTTCTTTTTCGTTTCAAGTAAAGTACCTTTTTTGTACCACAGTATGGTAAAATGTTACTAAGAAAGGTTGTTCAGAGTGAAAAGTTGTGCAAATTTTCTAAATGATCGACCCACTTTGATAAAAGCCATTATTTGTGTTAACGTTACAGCAAAGAATTTACGTTGTTTACCGAAAAGCCACTTTATCTGAAACGAAATTAACAAATAATGGATTTTAACAAAATAAGCCGATCATTCACAACGCCATAAGTTTTCATTCTGAACAACTTTTCTTAAAAACATTTTGACAGACTGTAAACGAAAAAGATACTTTACCTGAAACAAAAGTGTTCTTTTCCCAGCCTACTTGATTTTAAAAAATTGAAAATAAACTAAAAATAAGTTTCAAATCAAGCAGGTCTTAGTTCCGAAAGGTCAAATTAAGATTCGAGGGTTTTTAGTTCCGCACACCTCTTGTAACGTCATTCCTGGGACACGCTGTATATGTTTTCCTTGTTTTTAAGGTTAAGAAGCTCATTTTTATACAGGAAGAAAGAAAATGTTATATTCCGTAAAAACAACTCTTACCACTTTGCATAAAAGATGGACTGCCAGTTGTTGCATTAGCCCCCTCTATTATTGGTGTATCTCATGGATTAATTGGCAGAATGTTTCCGCGGTGACTTAAAAAGCTGTCATGGACTAATTCTGCTGCAGATTACCAAAGCACCGCTGTGTATGACCGAACGCTTGAATCCACTTTTTAATCGCAAATTTTAATATTATTGAAAAATGTATCACTTTTATTGTGCAGAAGAGGTCCTAACGAAGCTTCGTGATGATTTACATCAATTTTTAGTTCATGGTGCACCCATTTCTCACACTTTTTGGATTTTTTAATTTCGCACAAAGATTTTGAAATTGTTCTAATTCATTTAATTTGTTGCTACTCTTTTAAACAATGTCTGGATTTGGTTCTATGTAAACCTGCAATTTATTGCTGTTAATAACAGCAGGATAATCTAGGCCTCTCCCATCTTCATATTTCTTTGCTTCTGAGTTGTATTGATGCCTCGATATATTTGTACAGCCCTACAAGTAGGAGTTCAAAATCGTAAGAGTAAATTTTGTAAAATGTCTTTCTACATATTAAAATTCAAAAGTTAAAAAAATGAACAAAGAAAATTATAGATACAAAAAAGAGCTCAAACTGAATTTTGAAATGACGTACATACAGTCTATCCCCGGATTAACGCATGGATAGGTAAAGCAGACAGAAAATTATTGAGTTGAAATTTTATCTTTTGGGGTTCAACCATGCTTGAATAGTAAGTAATCTGTTACTCTGAACAGTGTTTTTGAATAACCTTCTTGTCATATCTCATAGAAAACACACGTTACTAATCGACAAAATTCCTTTTTTGTAAATTTCCAAGATCCACTTGATTTTTCGGCAATAAAATTATGGTATAAGTTACATACTATTCAAGCATGGCTGAACCCCAAAAAATGAAATTTCAACTGACTAATTTCCTGTCTACTTTATCCATCCATGCGTTAATCCTGGGACACATTGTATACAGTGAGGAGCAAAAGTGGACACATATGTATATGATATTTTTACTGAAATGAATTTTTGTCCAATGTTTCCAATGTCGAATCAAAAAAAAAAAAACAAAATACATAGGCATTAAGTATAATGTTTTAGATTTCCGAAAAAAAAATTACCGATCGTGATATTATTATTTTGGTAAATACACATTTTTTGCGTGTAGCTAGTTTTACACCGCATTACGAGGGTCACGCTATATATTTTGAGATACAAGAAAACTACAAGTCTTTTTTGAAAATGATTTTATTTATGTTCAAAATAATCTCCTCCTGCATCAATGCACTTTTGTAACCGAAGTTTCCACAACGTAAAAGCGTGAAGCCAGTCATCTCTTGGAATGCTCTCAAAAAATAGATGAATTGCTCCATCTATCTCATCCTCCGTCGTGAAACGTCGACCACGTAAATGTTTCTTTGGGTTGAAGAACAACCAGAAATCACACATGGTCAAATCAGGCGAATAGGGTGGATGTTCAATGACTTTTATCTTATTTTCACGTAAAAATTCAACTGTCTGTTGTGCACTGTGTGACGATGCATTGTCGTGATGCAACATTAACCCGCGAATGTTGGCTGACTCAAGAACTGCAGGTAAACATTTTGTGGTGTACCAGTTTGCTGTGACTGTACGTTCATTTTCCAGCTTCATTGTTTTTACTAATCCGGTACTACGGAAGAAAACTGCGTACATAACTTTCTTGACAGCCCTTTGCCTTTTGGCCATTGTTGGTGTCGGTGCGTCTTCGTGGATCCACACGCGGCTCTCCTGGCGGGTAGGAATATCGTAAAATGGGATGTGTGTATCATTACCTGTTACTATCTTTGATAGAACGCGATGTCCACCATTATTTAACATTTCTAATGTTTCCCGAGCGATTCTTACTCGCTCCGCTTTTTGGAAATCGGTAAGCGTGTGTGGCACCCAACGAGTAACAATTTCTTTCATCCGAAGATAATCATGTAAAATTGAACTTACTGTTGCGGATCTAACACCAAGAGTTGCCTCAATCACTTGATAGGTGCATCTTGGATCTTCGTCGATCATACGTCTCACACTCTCGATATTTCCAGCGGTAACTGAAGAACAGGGCCTACCGGTACGTTCCTCATTACCAAGCGATATCCGTCCTCTTTTAAATTCGCTATACCAGCGAAACACAGTTGCACGTGAAGGACTTTCATCACGAAATGCGAGTTGCAATCGTTCAAGACTTTGTTGTTCACTTAAACCGACCTTAAAATCGTAGTAAATCATTGCGCGTACATGTTCTCTTGACAAGTCCATGTTTCGATGACAAATCGTGCCTACCACGTTTATTCTATGACAGCAGCGACTCAACTGACAGTCAGAGTTTACTACTTCAGGATGGTGGTATTTAGAAATGCAGTTTTGCCAGTTCTAACTTCTCTACTTTTGTGGCATTTCAAAATATATAGCGTGACCCTCGTACAACGTTTGTGGCTGTGCATGCAGTAATACGGATTAACGTACTGTCATGAAGCCATTACCTAAAATTGTGAAAGATAGTATTATTTCTCAATAAAAATCTGGCCTAAAGGTACCGAAAAGTTTGCAGTTAGTGAAGCTGTAGCTCATAAAATTCGAAAACGATTTTGTAATGAAGTTCCTACATCTTTAGGAGGTCACCCAAAATTATTGTTGTAATTTTATATCAATGAAGAAGAAGATACCTGCTCTCTTGAGAAGAAAAATATTAAAGCTTCTTCAAGTTTTGGCAAAAAGTATATAAATTAGAATGCAGAACAATGGAAGATCAGAGGAGTCTAAAATAGATAACATTTTATCGGACGGACTCTTGGTGTTGCAAAAGGAAAGGTGAATCGCTTTTGCCGTGTTATGTTAAACAGACAATGAAATTTGGGGGTGGTTCAGTTATGATATGGAGTTACATTACTGCGTATGGTGTAGGTCCATTGTATCGAATTGAAAGTACGGTTAACCAGTACACTCACTAAAACATTTTAAAAGAGAATTTATTGGATGTTGTTAATAATATGCCGGTATCAGAATGTGATGTTTTCCAACGCTATAACGCTCCGAGGTATTTTACAAAAAGCGTAAAACATTGGCTCGAGGTTTAACAATTTCAAACGATGACGTAGCCTGCTGAAAATATCGTATGTGTGTTCACTTTTGCTACTCACTGTATAAGATGATATCTCACCCGAGGCTCCTCTCCGAGATGTTTTATAAATAAAAAAATTCATTTTATTCTTAATCAACGACTATAGATTAAGAATAAAATGGATTTTTAAAATCTGCATTAATTTTATGAATACCTCAGTATATGCAATTCCGGACTTCCTGGTGCTATGTAAATGCGAACAGCCGCATTGAATACTAACCGCAGGCAATATGTTATAGGAGCCTCATACTAATTTTTACTCTATCTATAATATCACTATCATGAATGCATTATTAACATAACATTCTGTTCTGGACTTAAATTTGCTGGTCATTTGCTGCTCAGAGTGAAATTGTTTATTTTCATACCAAAATTATTCAAGCATATCCGACAAATCACTTTATTAAAAGCATATATTTAAACAATACAACAAAACAATTATTAAACTCAAATAAATAAACTTATATATGCGCACTTTTATCAAAACAAGGTAGATCTTGCAGAATTCATCTTTTTGTATTTTATGCTGCTAATCTCGTCGAAACTACATGAGCCCTTCAATTTCCCCTTTTTTCCGGTAAATATTTTGAAGAAATCCAATTTGTTCTTTATATTAGCGATGGTGAAACTTTTCTTACTTTTAGGAAAAGATACATTACTCATGCTGCGCTTCGATTTTAAGCTTTCGGTGGAGGAACAATTTTCTTTATCCTCTTTACTTAACTGCTCCTTCTCATTGTAACATATAGTATAATTTTCCTCTTTTAAGCCTGTTTTTGATATGGCTTTTGGAGATACCAGAGGAGAAGTTGGTCCAGTGCTGCGAGGCGGAGTATAAGTCCATCCGATTTTTGTGATTCTTCCGAGAATATCATTTTCATCTTCTGATAATTTAGTTTCTTCACTATTACCGATCAAGTTTAAAGTGGAACCGCTATAGTTATCGTATAAATACTCATTGTCAGATATAAAAGTTTTCGGTGAACACAAGCTAGTCCTTTTCAGGGTAGCTTTAGATGATTGATATGAGCAGATTCCAGGTAAATCATCTGTATTAACCCCAACGTTTCTTCTTGATATTATCAAAGTTTTTATTGATTTTCTATCAATTTCGCATTGGCATGGTTCAAACATAATTTTATCTGTAGATGTACTGACATCGATTTTAGAACGAATTCCGGTAATTCCAATATCATTAAAATTAGTTTGGCTGTACTTATTGAGAGACCCATTTTCATTCAAGTTTGATTCATAATTACTTCCATATGTACAACAGCAACGAATATCGCTGTCACGAAAAACATAATCGTCGATATCTTTAGGCTTCTGCACAATTTCTTCAGTTTGACAACCGACATCACGTAAGAAGGTACAAACTCCGTTTCCCGTTTCAGAAACTGCTTCTGGATAATTATCATCCAAGTAACTGCACTGAGAAATAGACTTAAAGCTATTATTCTCAGACGCTATCTCTGAACAACTTTCGAAGTCCACAAAATCATCTGTCTGTGCGTAAGTATCTTTGATTTTGAGCGGCTTTGGCGCTTGTTCTGAATAATAGTAAGGATTGACAGATATCGATTGCTTAAGAGAATTCTCCAGATGAATCGGATTACTCGCGTTCGTTTCAAAATGTTTCTTTACGGCAGGCCATTTTAAAACTAGGTACAGGAGAAGTGGGAAATAGTGTTTTTCGAGCTAAAAATCGGATATTTATCTATTTAACCGTTTTGGTATAACTATGAAACTACCTTAGAAGGTCGACCTGGATTGTAGGGTCTAAGAAAGACTGGTGAACTGAAATATCTGACCAAATAAAACGCCTCTAAGCGATTAAAGTTTGTGTTGCTTCCGAATCGTTCTCGTGACAAGGCCCTGATGAAATTCAACAAAATACTAAGCAGTAACAAATTTGCTGGTGGCAAACGCGAAATTTCTCTGCAATAGTTACGCATCTTTAAGTTTCAGGGAATAACTTTTTTAATTTGGTAGTTAATAAACATTTGACTTACTGTGCTAATTTGCATATCAACAATCTATTATTAACTTCAATAGTTGCATATCTCATGAACGACCTTTTACAAAACTGCGCTAAGCGCCTCCAGCTAAAATGCTGTCCATTAGTATACTCTGGTAGTAATGGTAGAGGAAGTAAACCAATAAAATGACGCAATATCCACAAAAGGATACCTGGAGAAACTGTAGCTGGCATAGGTTTACATGATACAATAATTTCTTTTAAAAGTAAACGTTCTGCAATAGTTCCTTGTCGTTTACTAAAACAGGAAGTTACTAAATTACTTTATATTTACAAAGTTTATTAGTTACTAATATGTAGATATAAAAATTAGATACTCAACACGTCAAAAATCAGCACTAATACTAAATGCACATACCACCACTTACCTTATCACTTCTTCAACTGAGTATTTATTTAATGTTATGTCACGATACGCCTTTGAAAATACTATCTATAAATTGAACTAAAACATTAATAATTATCGTTATAAACAAATTTCCTTACCTTCAGGTAGGGATGTACATCATTACATGGAAAAATATCATCTAAAGGAACACCAAAAGGTAATCTACAAAAAATCCATTTTTTTACGTGTAATAACTTTTAAGATTTATAACGCAAAGTTTAAGAATAAATATTTGAAAACGAAATTTATACTAGCCTAGTACAACGGATATAATTTGAAGTACAATAGCAATTAACTGTCATGTTAAATGTTTTAGCCAAAAACTTTAAACCATCGTCAAACTCGTTAAAATTGTCAATCATATGCATAGGCATACGTAGGGTTTAAATTTTCCCGTTTGAGCTTTAGATTAATATTACCGCTGTTTGGTAAAGGCCGCCACAGTGTTGTTTTCTTGTCCGCCATCTCTTAGGAAATAATCAGAACTACATCATACAAGCCTATCTGTTATCATAATTCAAACCTAATATTTAAACATTTTAATTAAAAACTAAATGTTCTAAATGCTGTAAATATTTAAGTGGTAAATCTCTGTGGCTTTGATTTTAATAGGTCTTACTATAATAGTTTCTAGGTTACAGTTTTCTATACCCTTTTTTAACATCATCCAGTATCATTTTTTGCACGCAGCGGTACGCATCTTAAATTTATAAACCTGATGAACCAGTTTTTTCTCTCAAAACGTAAACAATGTTTAAATTTATGCACAATCAGAAATTGTCAAATTGGGTGTTTTATTTGTGCGCACGCGTTAATTTACGTATTTGAAAAAATATAACGTCTAATCTTCCAACCGGGAAAAACGTGTTGCACATTGATCAAAAGCGGTACCTACGTATAGAAGTAAGCGACTGATTGAAGAAGCCCACGAAATGGCTTTAGAAAAACGGTCCGCCAACTGTCTGAAATTGCTGCACGATACAGCAAAGGCGATTTCGTCGGGTGTCAGGTAAGTCTTAACCAGTGTCAATGCCCTAGCTTTGTTAAATTCAATATAACGGATATTTGTTTTCATTATTCTGACAACGTTTCGTCACTGTAGCGGCTATACAGAAAACGTTTGGTTAGGCTGTGACAGGGTACTAATATGTATTTTCAATCATATTGCACCAGTCCCGGCCTGATTAGCTTTTTCTATAACAACGTCCATCATCTATTTACTGTAATACTTTATAGTTTCTTTTACTTCATTCTTAAAGCATTCTTATTTCAGTTATGAAAAGTATCAAGAAATTCTACCTCGAATTGGTGAAAACAAGGAGATTTATAACTATTTACAAAACGTAATAGCAGGCACCATTATAGAAGCCACTAATGAAGGATTTGAAGAAATGAAAATTGCAGAGAAAATGGATAATTTAGCAGAACACTTTCCTTGGTATTATATGCTTTATAATATTTATACTTAGAAGTAGAGATTCAGATCATTCTCATATTGAAATGTATTCCTATTGGAAATCTTTTACGATATTGTTTGCATTGTATATCACATAATCTTCACTCAGCGAATAAGCTGTTCCTTCAGCGAAAGATAACATTTGTAGAATTGTGAGAAATGTAAATATAGACATACAGAAGCAAATATACTTATTACTTAGAGTATATTGAATGTATTTAATATGCAAAAACTTTTCACGCTAAAAATTCATTGCTAAATAGTAAGCACAAGTATTAAGGGCAAGCAATTTTAAAATGCATATATTAAGGGATAAGTTACATAAAAATACTTCTCATATCTTCTACATTTATTACACACTAATTGAAAATAATATTCACTATTTGAAAGAATATAAGAACAACACATAATACTGTGAATATGTTTTAGACCAACAAGTAAAAATGTCAATTTTTACGCATATATTCAATAAATGATGCCATGTTACACAGCAAAAACTACTTTTTGGGTGTAATAATCAACAGAAACGACTAAAGTATGCTAGAGAGCATAAAGGCTGAACTATGATGGCTCTATGGTATTCTAGGGATGTTTATCAGATTTGTGGTGGAAGGATTTTACAATTATTTAAGGTCCATGACAATTACACCAAATATAAATTATGTCATAAATAATTTATATTTTAAATAGTCAAATTATTGGAAATTTTGATTTATTTAACCGATTTTGAAGTAACAATGTTACTTCGAAATCTACTGTTCATTTACTGTTTTGAAATTTCAATGTTACACTCTTCGTTCATTCTCTGAATTTAATATTGCCAAAAATATAGGAAGATTGGTTATTTTGCGTAGTGGTTTAAAATATGCTCACAGTACTGTACATACTAACTATTAGTGCTTGACCAATTTGTCTGCAAATGATTGTTTTAGGGAACCTACTGGCGATGTTAATGTAAGCGCACAGCAGGCATATTATTTAAAATATAGGAAAATCGCTTTGGAGAAGAAACTGGAAACATTAGATAAAGAAAATGAAGTGTTAATGCAGCGTATTACCGACAAGAGAGAAACTTTAAAGCAAATTAAGGAAGCACTTGGTTAATACTGTATACAAATCTATGCAATTAATTTATTCCCGTTAGCGAGGGCCATTATTTCATCTATTTGTTTTTTATTCTCGGAGATTTGTTGGAGTAAAATATCTCTGTGAGTTCTAAGAGTGACCAATTTAGCTGCCTTCTGTGTGCCAGAGATTGTTTTAGCTCCTGAAAAGTGATAATTTACAGTTATATATATTTAAAGACAATAAAGATTATTTACCATTTTTAAATTTCTATTTTATTTTTAATTATACGATACCTGCTTTATTAAGGTAGCCTTGAAATTTGCGCACTCTATTTCCTACTTTTAGTAGTGCAAGATCAAGTTTCTTGTTAATTTTACGTTTGCGGCTAAGCTTGATAGGTAAAATCTACAAAATTGTTTTGCATGTATATCTAATATGAAAACGCCTATATTCATGTCTTGTGGTTTACCTTGTATTGTTTTTCAAGATTGTTTAGTTTCTGCTTAGCGATTTCAAGTTTATTAGTTAAGGATAACTTCTCAATTTTTAATTTGTTGATTTCTATTTGCTGTTCCCTAATGCGCGAATTTGCTAAAAATGTTTAATAAAATGAAAACGAGTTATTGCTACATTTCTTAAACTCGTTTAAAAATAGAAAAGTGTGGTTTTTATAGGTAAAAGATAATTGGAGTAAATATAGAATGAAAGTTTACTGAAAAGTCGATTCTTTCACGAGGAAGGGTTAAAAGAAATTAGTAACTTATTACAATAATTTTATAGTAAAAGAAAGGAATCAATTGATATTCGGGTAAATAAAATACCGCATCTCCAAAGGTAAAGTTCTATGTAATTCGATTCTTAATTTTGAGGTAAGTTTAAATAATATATGCATATATCAAGCATACTTACCATCGTATAGTATTTTTCTGCATCTTTGAAAATGTTTTGATACAATCTGAAGGGTTTCAATAATTTTTTGCAAATTATCATTAGGATTCATGGTTTGTAAAATTCCTACCGTTTACCCTCCTCTATTGCAGATATCTTGAATCCGTACTGTCAAGAGAATAAATGCCAACTACAATATTTACCTCACAGAGAGCGCTTGGGGCTCTTTTAGTGTTTAATTGCGTCTGCGCTTTAATCTTAATTTAATATTCCAACCAAGCTACCGCCATTATAGTTTGTTGCTGTTTTTCCGCTTGTTTTTTTTGTTCGTTCACAAAGGATCCTCGATTTTTAGGTAAGTTTTATTACATAACATGTTTATCGAATTTTACGAGATATGTGTTCGATTAATAACCGTGATGTTTACTGGAAATTCGAAAAAAATGCGTCTTATTGCTTATGCCGGCTATTAATTATTCATGTTTTAGGGTTGTTAATGTTATGCACGCGTTTTTTCGTACGCGGTATAACCTATCACTGGTTTTTTTTCGTTTCATTTAGGCTGAGTTCAAATAAACATTTCTTAATTAACTCGTGACGTAACGGTATTTTAATTATCTGCGATAATATCAGTGGATATTGCTATTTTGTTATAAAACTTGGCTGTAAACGTCGTTGCCAAGTTTAATTTCACTCCTGTTAAGTTGGTATGCTAACGCTTAGTAATGTTATGTTTAACAGCAACTTAAATTACAATTTTTTTCAACATGTTTTTGTTAAACGTTCTATGTAATCTATATATAAATTAATGCTAATTGATATAAATATACGTATATTTTCAATACTGATATGTATCTTAAATTTCCATACGATTTTATGAGGTGATGTTGGCGAAATAGCCGATGTAAATCGATTTCATTGTGAGAATGAGTTTTAGGTTATGTTAACGGCATGGTTACGGTAGGTACAATTCTGTTGTCGGATATCCTTTGTGGAATCGTTATTTTATTGCGTTGCTATTAAATTAAATTAAAGTGGAATGATTTATGTAATTGGTTTCCTTGATAATAATAGGTATTAGGATAGGATTTATATATAATTGAATAACCGTTACAATAAATTCAAATATATTGATTGGATATTCAGTTACCCCAGCAACCTCGTGGAATATAACATCACTTATTTTATTATTCATAGCTTCTAATTTCCAGTTGCATTAGCTTAATACGCTTGTAATTTTTATATCTCTTGTAACATTATTTATTCCTATCTATATTTATTTGGAAAAACAGGTTTGAAACATTTATATAAATTACTTTTTTCGATTTTTTATGTTTCTATTTATCTGTGATTCAGTAATGTCGAATTACATTCTAACAGTTATTCCTAATGTGTCCATGTACACAAAGAAAAATTTGGGACAACAGTCCCTTGCATTTTGAAAATAACAATAATTTATAGTAAGAACTTTTATTTAATCTAATAAAATATGTACTCTCTTTTCGATTTAAAATGACCGATGACGTCATTACTTTCGTCCGTATGAATGAAATGAACACGCCGAGTTCAATTGAGAGTTTGCAAGTAATTTATATGTAGAAATTTTAAATATATTTTGAATAAATTTATACTTTATTGGCTACGAAAAAAAACATATTTTTTAATAATAAAGAGTTTATGATAAATGTTATTTATCAATTGAAAATTATGGCATAGATAACAGATATGTTTTTAAATTAGCCCAAATTCAACAGTATCCTTATAATTTGCTGTTCTAGTAATACTGAATCTAATTCTATCTGTAATCATTTGTATTTCTGTAAATGTAGAAAATACTCGCTATAAAGGAATGGAAAAGTTTATATATGAAAGAAAAATACAATTTACCCATTTATTTAGTTATATGATACCTGATTACTAGTGATGATGACACTAATTACTAATAAGTTTGTAATAAATAGTAGTTAACATATAAGTTTGTAACACTGTTTTACTTAGGAACACATTTATTTCTTTGATGCATTTATTAAACAACAAAACTATCGAATATTCTCATTTTAGAGAATGCAGCACAGACTAAAAGCTAACTGCTTTCCATATCTGAATCACTGTCAGAATCTTCACCAATATTTATAATTAGCGGATTAACATCCAAATCTGCAAGATATTGTTCTCTTTCGTACCACTTCTTAATTAATTCTTGGGTATGTCTTATACAATTGTCCCACATATTTGTATCACAGCTTTTGAGAGCTTCGTCCCACATATCGAGTACCTTATCATGCCCATAGCCATCTCTGCCAATATGTGTGTTATAATAATCTTTTGTCTTGGCCCAAATCAATTCTATTGCGTTGAAATCGCAATGATAAGGCGGAAGCCGCAATACTTCATGACCGTGCTCTCTAAGTTTTTCATCAACGGCATATATTTTTTCCTTCCTATTCATTTTTACTATACCTAATAATTCCACTTTGGTCGATGATACATCATGAGTTATATTATTAGTTTGCAGCCATTCTCAAATTTCTGATTTTCGGCAGGAAGCAGAAGGTTCCTTGTTTAATATGACACTATGATAAGGTGCATTATCCATAACGATAAATGAGGGCTCTTTTAAGTTCGAATAGCACAAATGTAAACTAACCAAACTAAAAGTTGACAATTGACAGATAATCTGCGAAAATTAATAACCGACATACCTATACTACAGACTTAGGGGGCGCTGGTTATCGTAACACGTTGGTCTTTACTTGCTTAATATTGAAAGACATCAGTTTCCTTAGTGATCCTTGTCTAAACAATGGGTATGATAAAGAGCATCATATATGGCTTGATATTTCTTTCATGATGAAACAATGACGTAACGGTCATTTTAAATCGAAAAGAGAGTAGTTACTATAACAAAAATGGTGGTGTTGTCGCATATTTTACTATATTTATTGTTAAATGGATTTAAATGCATTTTTCTGCGTGTACTGACGGTATTAGTTATTTTGATTTCATTTAATATAATACAATAATTTCAGCATAGTTTCAGTAACAAATTGTTTACTATAGTTACTTTTTGATGAGAAAATGATGCGTGAGCAATGAAAATGATTTGTTTAGCTTTTTTCATGTTGTGGATTTATTAGAAAAAATAATACCCTTCCTTCTTTATATTGTCATTAATTACAAATCAACTTTTGCGATTTCTGTTTTCTTATTTATTGATTTTGTTTCTTGCAATCTTAAATTCCCGTTTGTTGCTATATTTTGCAGTTTACAACAATTGGTTTCTTATATATTTGTCAATGCCTGAAAGAAAAATAAGCAGAAAGCTTGCAAATGGAACCGAAATTATATAAATAACCTATTTAGCACCAATTTTCACCACTTTTGTGTACAGGGAGATCAAAAATGTCTGATTGTGTTGGCGCACCTGAAAAATTGATAGTAACACGAAACAAATTCACAGTTATGAAAATTTCAGTAGCGTCGGAGACGGGAAGTTGTATTTATGATGGGTAATTATTGACGTTTAAATCTCATTGATAAATTTGTCAATAGGTACTTTTTCTAATTAATGAAATGAAACCCTAGACACATATTTAGTATTATTAAGATGTGGAAAATGAAATTCTATATGTAAGAAAAAGAACAAAAGCTCTACATATCACATTTCAATAAATAAGACACATATTTACACATGTATTAGAATAACAAGAATGTTTATAACAAATGATACATATGTAAGTTTCACGTAATTACATTCACATTTGAATTCCATAGATTAATTTATGAATATAAAACTCGTTTGTTACATTAATTATTTCAGTACGTACAATATAAAATTTCTTATAAAAACTGTTCAAAATGTTCACCTTCATTATTTAAACAGACTTGAACTCTTCGTTTCATGTTTTTGAAAACATTTTGTGATGTCTCAACAGTAATATTTTGAATTTTGTTTTCAATAGCTGCCTGTAGTTCGTCAATATTATGAAGTCGAGTACGATAGATTCTATTCTTCAAGCTTCCAAATAAATATAAATCTAAAGGGGTCAGATCGGGTGATCTTGGAGGTCACCTCCCTCGGCTAATTACTCTGTGAGGAAAGTGTGTTTCCAAAAAATGCAAAGTAGCTGCAGCTGTATGTGCAGTGGCACCATCTTGTTGAAGATAACCTGTTTGCATTTCATCATCATTTAGTTTAGCTATAAATGGATTTAAAATCTGTTCTCTATATCTCTCAGCATTAATAGTCTCATGAAAGAAAATGGTACCGATAACTCGCCTACGTGACATTGCCACCCATACACCAATTTTAATTGGGTGTAAACTTGCTTCGACCAACATGTGCGGATTAACAGTGGACCAAGTACGATAGTTCTGGGAATTTACATAGCCAGTTAAATGGAACCAAGCCTCATCAGTAAAAAATGTACTGTTCAATACATGTGTCATTCATTACGTCAAGAAAACTACTGACAGTATTGTACTCGGGCATTAAAATCTTGGGCAAACAGTTGCTGAACCACGGTCATTTTATACGGATGCATGTGCAGTTGTGTATGAACTACATTGTGACAACTTCCGTATGATAGCCGTAGAACAGAAATGTTTAAATTTACCAGTTTGCTGTGAAAGTTTACGAAGAGATTTATTTGGGCTTTGTTGCATTCGTTGACTGATATCTTCGTGAACCTCTTCCGTTACAATTTTAGGTCTACCAGGGGACTTCCGTTGGCATACACTTCCAGTCTCCATAAAGCGTTCAACAGTGCGTTGTTAATGTTGAGCAAAAGTGTCAAACGGTACAACATCCTCTGGATACATTGCGATGTACTGCTCTCATAGCAAAATTCCATCGAGTATATCCAAGAACCCTCTTCACTTTGCATCCCACTGCGAAAATACGCCATTACTATAAATGTGTCTTGTTCCACAGAAAACGCCATTATCGAACCGTTATCGTCCTTTAGTATTGATAAGTACTGTTATTTAAAAATATAAAGGGAAATATACTAAAACAAAGTGAGAATAACAGATAACCACGCACGATAAATCTCACTCAAAACATCCGCACATCAATGAGAATTACAACTATCAATTTTGACAATAGAAAATGTTATAAACTTAACAAACCAAAAATATCTGCTTCCGGATTGCCAACTTAATCAGCCTTTTTTGATCACACTGTCGAAGAGAACGTCTTGTCTTGTTAGCCCGACTAGATACAAACATGACGATTAAATCAGCCTTTGCTTGCCTTGCCACTCAATATCGGATACGGCGCGGCATATAAAATATTCGTTAGCATTGAAATAGAAAACACCGATTATTCACAACAAGCTGTAATGACTCTAATTTGAATAAAATATTACAATTGAACAATTTCTTACGTATCGTTAAAGCTTTGTCATTATTACGAACTGTCAAATTGAAAACTACTCGGGCACCTACTTGAAATTCGTCGGATGATTTCGTAACACAGGGGTGTATCTGAAATCTACGGACCTCCCCCTCCCTTCCCCGTGTAATTGAAGATTTGAGAATTTGCACATTTTCAATATCATTATTTTGATATATGATAAAATGATATTGACTTACTACTTCCAAAAAGAAGTCTCTCTTTTCATCACGTGGTTCTAAGAACTCTTTTCAACGTCTCTATTTTGTGACGTCATCGGGCTGAAATAATCAACCAGTTCACTTAACGTTGGCAACAGTATACATTTTTTACATTAAAAACAGATTTAACAAGGTTTACGTAATATTGGACGATATTACTTTAATTTAGCAATAGAAGAACAGAAGATACAATGTTACAAATATTGTTAGGTTCCCATGTGCAGCAATACCACTGTGTAATTTGATGAATAGAAAACCATAGGAGTTAAACTAGTCTGCGCTGTTGTGAAGATCATTTATCATTTAAGAATAGTTCGAAATTAAAAGTAAATGTACCAAAGCCTAATTTCATCTTAATATAATAAAACACCGAAAAGTCCGAAAAACCCTTAATGTTCACCATCTTTGATTTATGTACATGACAATAGTGTGACAGTCGCATGACAGTATAACCTAGAACGTTAGGGTATATCAAGGTTGGTAGCATACATTTACTTAAAGGTGGTCTCAGTTTAAAAATGGCGTGCGTAATGATGTCAGTGGTAGTGGAACATAAAGCATAATATGCTATATAGATCCATCGATTTAAACGTTGTTACGAACAAGTATGTCTATATATTACTACCAATAACGTCAAAATGTGCGTCAACTGTACAGACTTTCGGTCGAGTATTGCAAGATGGGAATTGAGACAACCTTTAGAGTAAATGTATTCTACCAACCTTGAGGGTATATTCCATAAATTAAATAATTGATATATGTAGATAGGCGACTTCTCATGCATGCCAAGTTCAAAGACCCCCTTGGAAAATCGTAGTGAAATTATTAGAGTATTCAATTGGATTCCGCTAGAGCGCCCTCGCACGTCTAGTTCGAAAATTCGGGATCGAGCAGTTCAAATAGAACGTATTACACTGCTTTCATGTTCAATATATTAAAGTAGAAGTATCAAATAATAAATAAAGTACCTTAATATTACGAAAAGAAAAAGTACAACAGAAATGGATTTATCTGTAACTTAGAATTTTTTAAATAATAAAGTTGCTATGGAGGGAAAATAGCTATTTATGGTAAAGACGAATTTCATCCACGAAAAAATAGTTTAGCGCACGAGGCGAAGCCGAGTGCGATAATGTTTTTGACTGGATAACATTTTATTCACGTGTATCACAATATTTTTTCCAATTTCCCTGAATTTTCAAAAAATGTTATTGCATAGGTAATTCATTTACATAAATGTTAATTGTACTATTACTAATGTGATGAACACTTAAAGAAGGAAAGTTGACTCTGCTTTCGTCAGGGTCAAGTGCAGTGGAAGTTCCAGGCCTTTCATTTAAATTTACGTCTGCTAAAATTGTTCTTGACGTGGATACTTTTTGAGCAACTGATTCGTCGATATAGTGTTCTGCCACTGTAGAAGACTTCCACTCTCCGTGCCTTTTAAGAGTTAATAAGTCAGCTCCTGCATTGGCTAGTAAATTTGCGGAAGTCCGTCGAAAACAGTGCCTGGTATAAAGATCATAATTTGGTAACTTCAAATATTTCACTATCATTTGTGGTATTTTTGCAAAAGTATTGATACCGATAAGTTGTATTGTGCACTTTTGATTCTGATAACAGAGAAATAATTTTCTATGTAGTACATTTTGTGGACATACATTTTTGTACTTCTTGTAAATTTCTATTAAATTAACTTGACAGTCTTCATTAATAATTCTAAATGTACGTTTCTTATTTGTTTTAGTGTCCGGAAGCGATTATTAATTATTAGAACGGACTCTTTCTCATCAATATCAACTCGAATTTTGTGTAGTTCGTCAATTCTACATCCGCCAGCTACACCCACAATTAAGACTACCTATAAAGAATGAAAAATTGGAAACGTATTTCAAGGATGATTATAAAAATTCTTGCCTTCATACAGAAGTATATTTCATTAGGGGACTCGGATAAAAATTCGTAGAAATCTCTTTTTCAAATGATCGAGACTTTTTTGGTTCGTAACCTGAAGTTTGTCTTTTTATAAAAGCGATGAGCTTTGAAAACCTGCAAAACTGCATAGTAGTTAAATCTAATTCAGGATATTTAGGTTTACTTACTTGGAAATATCAATATTTTCATTTATGGACAGCGTTGTTCTGAGCATTGACTAACGACACCATAAGGTGGACACCTTTACTTTCTTTGATTTTTCTAAGAAATAGGTTAGCAGTATTTCCTCAGTTTTCACATTTTTTATTGTCTTCAATTCACAAAATGTTTTGTACTCCTTTTCGTAAACTAATTTTGATTTTCCTGGCAATAAATTGGATACTGCATTCGCAGCTTGGTTCAGAACTTCTTGTGGTATGCTTTCTTCCTGGTTATTTGCCATTTCAAACACACTTTCAGACTCTTAAATCGGCAAATTGAAGAATTTGCGTGAAGTGTCACATGTTTTATAAACAAGCCATCCATAGCAACGAAAATTTCGAAGGTAGTGCGAATTTTAATTTTTTTATTTTATTCCCGTTGTCAATAGCCAACGTCAATAAAGTGTTGCTGTAAACATTTTATTCGCCCTTTTGATTAAACTATTGTCTTAATAATGAGATTTAATATATTAAATCAGCATTTTATTTATAGGAATTGGAAAAAATATTTTTTTTATGTCGAAACATTTCTTTAATAGTATTGATTTTGAGTTTTGGTTTATACATCAATCTCAAATTAAATACATTTTATGGAATAGTAGAAAATTTATTGAAATTATGAATACGTCCAACAAACACTTCACTGGAAACCCTTACCACAATATTTCACTCGCACTGGATGCTCGTTTCAATAGCCAAGCTATAAGGGGACACGTTTTTTGTCAATTATCTTGAAGGCCTATACATTGTGCGAAAACTATTCTCAATATTTTTAACAAATGCAAAGCAGATTGTTGTATTCTAAGTTCCCATAAAAAAAAAGAAATAAAACCAATCGCGTTTTAACCGAACACATGAAACTGAATATGTAATACGTAGAAGAACGGTCTGTAGGATCGCTTTTAGATGTAGCCAGACATGTTGAAGTATCGTATAGTTTGGTATACAAAACCTTGAAAGAATTCAATTATAAGCCATACAAAATATCGGACCTTCAACAGCTTTTCGAGGAAGACAAAGTAAAAGGAACAGATTTTTGCGAAACAGTATTTAATATATTAAATGAAAACGTAGAAGTTTTGAATAAAATACTTTTTACTGATGATGCTATATTTACCGTAAATGGCGAGGTCAACTCTCAGAACTTCCGGTTGTATCCTAATTTATCCGTTGAAAAGTACTAAATTTCCTTTCTATCAATCCATTAATTATTGGTCGCGTACAAATCCTCACGCTCAAAGCCTGACCTGAACGCAATACCCTCAAAAAGTCCATGTCTGGATTGCAATAATAAGTGGTAAACTTATTAGCCCGTTTCTTATTGGCAGAAACCATACTGCAGACAAATTTCTGCATCTGCACATCATTCCATCAGGACATTTTGAAAATTTGCTCTGAAATTAGACTTTACTTTGTTGTTTTGTTTATCTTAATTAATCGTTAGAATAAAATACTTTCTTTATCCAAAGCTGAAATTTTGCACTTTTTTTTATTAAAAACATAACCAAATTCTTCAGAGTTTTGTAATAGATTTAAAAAGTTTTATGTATGCTGGAAAGTTTTCGGCATAAAAAAAAATTAAAATAGATCCCTTGAATTGAAAGTAGCGGATTTGGAGAATAGTTATTTTATTATTAATAATAAATAGATCTGTTACGAACGTAATAGCACTGACAACATTGGGTTTTGCTAGGTCATGGTTTCATGCTCTTCGAACGTAAACGTATAACTGGTTGCCTACTATGCCACTAATGCATTGACAATTTCCTTTTTAAAGTTACACATAGGAAAAATGTGTAATAAAAAAAAAGAACTCAGCATAGCATTATTTCATTACAAAAGCATTCGTAGTGTTACTCCGTAATTTGTATTTTAACCCGATAGGTTATGCAAACATTCCCAAATTTTTGGCTTATAAATAATTTATTAATTTCCCAAATACACGCTGAAAATGTTTAGGTTTACAAATGACGAGGTACAGTTGCGGCCAATTAAAATTCGTACACACTAGCAAATAAAAAATTTCAATTCACGGTTGGTCTTGTTTGATACACAATAAGTAAATACCATATTTAAATGCAAATAAAAAAAATAGATAAGATCAAATAACTAAACTAAATAATTCAAAAGAAACCGAAATCTAAACAAAAATTCTAACTATACGAAAAAGCAAAATTACATTTACTGACAAATGTGCCCTTTGAAGGTCATTTGTAAAAGGAATATATGATATTGTGGCAAACGGAGAGCATCCTGCTCGTGACTGAACTACGTCACATCAATCGTTGGCGCTTTCAAATGCACGCGATTAAAACAAATTTTAAGTAATTGATAATTTCCCTGGGAATTTCCAACGTAATTAATTACTGAAAAAATGTCCCGGTGAGGAATCGAATCTCACATTTCCTGCTTGGCGAGTAGGCGTGTTAACCACTACACCACGAGGACTATGCAAGGATCATTCTCTCTTTAATACCTAGTTGTTATTATTCACTGTTTCGATTTATCTGCAAATATATCGCAATATTTCGATAGACAATTTTTAATTTTACAGGCCAAGTACACTAATTTAATTAATATAAATTATCTGTCGAAATATTGCGATATATTTGCAGATAAATATACGTCGGAAATTCCAAGGAAAATTATAGACTTTCATAATTCACCGACGGAAGCCAAAAAATACATTAATTAAATTTTAGGTATTCTTAAAAACCTTTTTTTCCTAAAATAGTAGTGAAATTTGTATAAAATTTCTTGAAATTAATTTTTCTATATTCTTAAGTAATTGTTACATACAATTTCGGAAGCAAATATAATTTCATGCAACTTCCGTATTGGTCATTTATTTGTTTTCATATTTTGTCCGAATTTGGATTTTTTAAAACAAACTTCTGTCAAAAGGAAGTTACTGCTGCGCTTTTAAACGCAATAGAGTTTCCTAGTCGCAATCGACGCACTGCCTGACGACACGCTCGCGTGTCCCACAGGGGCGTCCTTCCTTTTTTCAATTCTTCGTCGTCGACGGGTTGCCCGGCAACCGCTTCTATCATTACAACCAACGCTACACTATAGTTGAAGGCGGCGGCAATGGTGGCCTGGTAAGCTAGCGGGTCGCGCGATCTCAGTGACATTCCCGCGTGTCCAATACATATTTAATGCATATGGCTCATCATTTATTTACGGCTAAAATGATTATTGGTTCTGGCTTTCGAGGTCGAAAAAGTATAGCGAGGGATGATGGTTCGATCGTACGTATATTAATAATGACGCCAGGAGGCAAGGGGGCGGGCTTATAACTTGCGTCCGGTGCTGATGCGTGATGCCTTCTATGCGGTTTTAAATTATCACTTTCCACACGTCGAATTTCAAATATCTAAACTAGAATCTACCAATATTAAATAGGAACATTAAATATCTAATGTTATTTCTCCCTTTCAAGTGCTCATTAGATGATTTAAAATCTTTTGCAAGTGTTTCCTAAACCAGGCATGGTTAGCCTACCACCCGCGAGTACGTCCACCTCCATTAAATTTTGCCATTGAATTTTTGTTGCATAGCACGGTCCCCAAATTTGATTCATCAGAATATTACAAAACGTGTATGGTGAATAAAAATTTTTTTTAAACGCAGTTAAGAAGTTGGAGATATTGTTTGGGGAAGTTACATTGTTAGTAAGAAACTGGCGAAGCATTCGAAGCCATTCCCAGAAGGCGAATTTGTGAGAAGACTACTTTAGTAGAAGTGATGAAATATTTTGTATGTCGAAAAAAGTATAAAGGTGGCAGAGGTTAGTTTATCCCAAAAAACAATTACAAGACAAATAGATGCAATGCCGGAAAAAGAAGTCACCCTGTACAAGCAAAACGGGAATATGCAGAAACAACGACAGTTTGTCTACGTGGGCGTGACGCAAGTGGAAAAAGTCGTTTTCCTGAAATACCTTTATAGTTTTTATGTGTGATATACAGCCGGTGACATAATTATTAGGCACCCCTACAATTTCTTGGTATTGGCATATTAGCAGGACAACGATGTTTACCTGAGCCTCCTTGGAAGAGAAAAGATTGCAAATAAACCGCCAGTGAAGGAAATTTTGGTAATACATACATTAAGTGGGGTCTTGAAAATCTTCCTATTTTAGATTTAGTTGTCGTGTGTATATTGAGCTGCGTTCATCTGTCTGTTAAAAGTTCTGTGTGTTGTTTTAAATACAAGTATTTATAAGCGTGAATTTCTTTTGGGAATCAATAAAATGCCGAAATCTAGAGAACTTACGGAGTTTGAACGAGCACAAATCGTTACGTTACATTCACAAGGCGTTTCGCAAGTGATTATTAGTAAAAAAATAAAATGTTCATGGTGTGCGGTACAAACCACCATAAAACGATATAAAGAGACGAAAAGCACAAGATCAAGGTCTGGAAGATGTCCCAAGCGGAAGACGACGGAAAGACAAGACCGTTGGTTGCAGCGGCAGCCACTGAATGATCGACGTCGAACAGCCAAGGATTTAACAACTGCGTTGTTTCTCGAACATGGCATAGCAATGTCCTCGAAAACAGTTTCCAGATGAACCATCTGTTGAAAAATGATTTGGAACGAATACCGAGGAGATCATGTTTCAATAAGACAACGCGCCATGTCATACTGCCGCTTCAAGTGTTGCTTGGTTTCGCGAAAATGGGATACCGCTTTTGGAATGGCCACCGCAAAGTCCAGATTCCAACCCCATTGAGCATTTATGGACCATTATAAAGAAAAGAGTGTATCAACACAAAATAAAATCAAAACAAGAGTTAGAAGCCGCCATGATCAATGTATGGCAAAATACTCCACAGGCAACATGCCAGAAGCTAGTAGCGAGTTTGCCTAAGCGAATTTCTAAAGTTATTAAAGCCCATGGGAGATCCGTTAAATATTAAATTTGATATTATAATTAATAAATCTTTACATATATTGCATTTGTTTTATTTCTTCTTCGGTTGATTGTGATAAAACTGAAAATTTCAGGGGTGCCTAATAATTATGTCACCAGCTGTATATTTCCAATGATGAATATCCAAGTATGATAAATTCTATACGTAAAATAATATCTCTCTTAACTTCTATTTTTTAAATGATTTGCAGGATGAAAAAGGGTTATCGAAACTTCAAGGGTTGGTCAATATGTCCGTGACCTTTTGAAATTTTTTGGAATTTCGACAAAAAGCGTTTTACTTATCCTTTTTATTGAGGATCTCAAAATAGGCGTTTGAGCGATGCTTTCATCGTTGGAGCCAAATCTCTTTCCGCCGAGCCATTTCTTCAAATTTGGAAACGGGGTTAAATCCGGAGAATATGGTGGGTGGGGGAGCAACCGGTACCCCAATTCATGAAATTTCGCCATGGCTACTACGCACGTATGCACCCGTGCATTGTCTTGATGGAAGAACACTTTCTTCTTCGCCAAATGCGGTCGTTTTTTCTTCAAATCGTCAGTGAACCCGTCCAATTAGTTGCCGTAATATTCGTCGTTGATGGTTTTTCTCTTCTGATGGTAATCGATGTGGGTTATGTCGTGTGCATCCCAAAAAACTGTCGCCATGGCCTTGTTGGCCGACAGACCCTCATTCGCTTTTTTCGGCGCCGATTCGCCCAGAGAAATTCACTGTTTCGACTGTTCTTTGGTCTCCGGTGCGCTGTGGTGTATCTATGTTTCGTCAGCGGTTATGAAACGGCGCGAAAACTCGTCCGGATTATGGTTTATCAACGACAAACACTCCTAAGTTGTCACACAATCGCGTTTGTGATCTATCGTGAGCAAATGCGGCACCCATCTTGCGGATAGCTTTCTCTCGCAAGTGATCATTCAAAATCGAAACCATTGAGCCATGTGATATGCATAATCTCGCGCACTTTCAATCTCCGATGGGCCAATATTTACCGTGGATAAATAAATACCATTCTTGTTGATATTGTTTTGACCGGTGATCCTTACTAAATTTTTGTGATGTTTTATCAAATCTAGTGAAACAAAATATTGCAGCAAATAAATAGTAGTTCTGGTAGTTTTTTGAGTCCCTGGTCAATAGAAGTCATAGTTCTGCAATTTTCCGGATTTTTGTGAAACATTATTAAAAGCGCAATCAGGGTACTTCGACATATAATTTAGATATTTTATAATTTCGAAGGCATAATTTTCGTATATTGCAACTTGAAAGTTCGAAATAGACCTTTTTTGAATAACGGAATACATCTGTAATGTGTATGGGACATATCTGTATATAATTCAAATATTAATTTATATTTTGATACTAAAATAATTGAAGGTGAATTAGAAATTCGAATTTTTCAAATAGTTTGTACTTTTTAAATGTAGAACTGCTTCCTGATTCCAATTGTATGATCATTATTTTCAGTAGTTCTCAAGATATAACTTGTATTTGTTGAGTTTTATAACAGTGTAAAATGTAAATGCATATCTTCTGGGAAAAATAGTTTCATGAAGTATGTAAGAAGCAAATTTCGTTGAGACACCCAGCGTTATCATCATAGAAGAACGAAAACCATGGTTACATGTCGTTATGTTTGGTTACAGCTATGCGCAGACACTATCTAATTACCATGGTATTTTGTAATATTGTATACATTTATTACTACAGGAAAAAGATCATTTCATAGAATGTACCACAATATTGTAGAGAAAATATTGTAGCAGTCATTAACACATTATTGCATGTTGTCACAGATAATACTTCGATGTTATGGTGAAGTTTCTATTGTATTGTTTCAAACAAATGTATTTTTTTCCAACAGTTTTTGTGTTGAGACGTACAGGACAAGATTGTAGCAATTTTTGACATAAAACTTTCTAATTTTTTCAAAATAAATAATAGAAAATGATTTTATAAATACATCATCACTTATCTGTACAGAGGATTTTATTATCGAAGCTTACCTAAATGCATGAACTAAGTGTTTCCTGCCTTAGGATTAGACCCAGCTAGTATTGGTTATTCACCAATAGATGTCGCAACGAAAACTTAATTTTAATCTAATAAATCATCTGGTTTTATATAGTCAAATCATTTTCATCGGGTTCAATTCTTTTGGAATGATGTTTTCCGTAGTTTATCTCTTTACTTCAAATTTGTCGAATGTTTGGAGAGATGGTATCACATACCTGCGAAACAGCACTGGAGTTGGTAACATTCTTGTGGTTGATCAATGCTACCTGTAAATTAGGAAGCTGTTGGAGGTACGAAAACATAAGAATAGTTATTGTTATTGCGTTTTACTTGTTCTTTCAACGAGTATAATTATAAGAACACTGCATACATATTGTATTATGTAATACAATCTTTAGAATAATATTGTTGCATTTTTTAACAACTTGTGTAACTAACACTTGTACACTATCGTAGTAACCTTTGTAACAGATCATTGACTAAATTTAATAAATATAATCCGTTAACCACAATCGAGTAGTAGGGATTTGAGCAAGTTGTAGCCAGTCGTATATTCTCAAACAAATTGTAGTAAATTGTTCTACAATTGTTTGATTCTTTATAAAAAAATTTTCCATGTATAAATTAAGCTTCTATTAAAACATAACTTGATCATTATGAATCTAGATCTATCCCACTCGTCTATTGAAATGTTGAACTCGGGAAGTTCTTGTCAACGTTTATATTTCCATCTAATGTCTACCATGGTTACACCAACTTTACAAAATCGCGATATTTATAATACACTCACAGACAAAAATATTGCATATTTTATTTTCGGCCTTTATTGTTTCTCTCTTTAAAATTTTTGTGATTTTTGTTGCTAAATCTTGTACAGTGGAGTGTTTTACGTTATTGATAATCAAATTACATATGGAGGATTTATAGCAAATTCGTGGAGGAATTATTAAAACAACTTGTTTTTAGCCAAAATCGTTTAATTGAAAAAAGCAACTTTAATTACCCATAAACATAATAACAACGCAACATAATAACACTTTAATACTTAGTACTTCCTCCTCTTGCTCTAACGATATCCTGCACCCTCCTAGGCATGTTGCGCAAAAGATCTTTGATGATTTCTTGAGGAATTCGATTCCATTCTTCCTGTGCAGCAATTCTTAATTCTGCAGTTGAGTTAGGAGCTGGATTTCGTGCTCGTATATTTCTTTTTAGAATGCCCCATAGATGTTCTATGGGATTTGCGTCGGGACTATTTGCTGGCCACTAAAGCGCCGCAACCCCGACATCCTCAAGGTACTGGATCACTGTCCTTGCGGCATGGGCTCGGGCATTATCATGCATTAGCATAAAATTATCGTAACCAATAAAGCCGGCATAAGGTAAAACATGTTCTTCAAGGATGTTGTGCGTGTACCAGTCAGCATTCATTCTTAAATTTACATCAATGAGTTCCGTGCGACTCTCCCAACTAATGCCGCCCCATAACATAATGGAACCGCCACCAAAGCTAAGATTTTGTGCAAGATTACATTCTGCGAAACGTTCTCCTGATCTTCTGTATACACGACTACGTCCATCAGGCTTCCATAATTGTATTCTTGTTTCGTCTGTAAAAAGAATCTTTCCCCATTGATGTTCATTCCAATTAACATGAGCTCTTGCAAATTCTAGGCGTCGAATTTTGTGACGTGGGAGAAGTCGAGGAACTCTGGCAGAACGTTTTAGATTTAAGCCGACCTCCTTAAGTCTCCTTATTACTGCTTTGACAGATACATTGACTTGTCTTGTATTCAATAATTCATTTCTAAGATGCGGTGCTGTAAGTGTAGTAATATTGGTCATCTTTTGGCGTTGTACATCTTTTACGTCCCTGACCACGCCGCCTTTTGTATTCTCCAGTCTCATTGTGTCGTCTTACTATACGAGAGACAGTCGATGGATGAATATTTAATCTCCGTGCAATATCTTCTCGTGTGTACCCCTCGTTAGCCAAACAAACAATTTTAACACAATTTATGACACTTAAATGAGGCATCTTGCTAACCGAAACTACACATTTGTACACTAAAGCCCTGGAAATGTCATTCTGACGACATCGAATGGAGATCAATCATTGTTTTGGTCTCCAAGGCACATTACGCCAATTTATAACGTTTTATCGTTACCTCTTATTCACTCAAAAAGGCTATATTAACATATTATTTTTTTCTGTAACAAATTACATAATACGTAGAACACTCCAGTATAAAAGATTTAGCAATAGAAATCACAAAAGTTTTAAAGAAAAAAATAATAAAGACCTAAAATAATATATGCAATATTTTTGTCTATGAGTGTATAATCTTCATGCAGTGTACTTCCCCTCATTTGTAATTGAGCCAAGCAACTATTAATTATTATGTTCGGCATAATCATTAATCAACAAACATTTTACTAACATCTGGTTAACACGTTCATTCGATATGAATCCAATAGGTTATTTATTGGCTTTCGAACTATCTTAATCTTGGATTAGAAACGTACACTAAATACCAGGAGGGGTATAAATGTACCCCCAAGGAATAAAACTCACAATAACTTGTTAGGATAAATAGTAATTTATTGTATAAATAATCTTTATTTGCAAACTTTTGCAAATGATAATACAAAAAATTCTAAAAATCTGTTTGAAATCTTTTTAATATTAAAAATTGTATTTTTGTAGTACTATATTAGAAATACTTTATTAGGAGGATAGCTCAGAGGAAATTGAATAAAAAGAAATATTTTAGAATATATCCTAAAAAAGTGATGTCTGGGGTTACAAGTATACACTGCCCGGGTTTATAAAGGGTAAGGAAATTAATTTTTCTTAGTAACCCTGCGATTCTTAACGAACTGATATTTTGTTCCACAACAGATTGTGAAGACAAAAAGATTGTAGTTTGTAGAAAAACTAACTGGCCGACATATTCGTACTGACTTGTGTTTTGCTTAGAATTTGTAATTCTAAGTTTTCAGCCGTACTACCTCGAAGAGATCTCAATAATTACATGTTACTCTAGTAATTGAATGCTTTATTGTCTTGTCACGGTTTTTAGCGTTGCCTTTGCGTTATACTATTTGCACCTACTTTAATACTCAATACTTAGACGTTGTAGGTTCGTGCTTTTCAGCACTCTATTTTTAAGCAATTTCATTTAGGTCAAAGTATAACTCATATATTATCAGTGTCACCTTTATTAATGCCCAATCAACAGCCGGCAATTATACGAGAAGGCGGATAACATCGTATCCACACGAAGAAAAATTTCATTTTCCTACTTATGTGGGCATGCATTCGACGGCGCGATCGTTACCATTATTTGTGTAGTACATACACTTAGCGACGGAAGCATTAGCGGCCTCCATGACTCTAATATTCTGTCCACTAATGTGTCCTGTGCCGGGAAGAGCAAATATTATACAATTGACGGAGTGCATAAGTTTAATGTACACGAACATGGAAAGTGATCGATAGTTGCTCGTACGGAAAAGTGTGTCAAATTGAATTTAATATGAAGAGGAAGTTAACTCAATTCTTGTATAGTCGAATACCTTCGCTCTAAAAGTGAATTTATTGCTAACTAGGTATTAGATAGTATGTATTTGTACTAGATAGGGTAAGGCTAGGCAAAGGTAAACCTTTTTTTTTCTAAAGATAATTTGAAGATAAATTTGTGCATACAATTTCAACGTCTATTCGAAGTGAACATAATTTTCTTTCGTACAAACTGTAATGCGATTCCTTCTATTTTGTTGAACATTTCGGGCGTAATTTCGAAATTTTACTCCTTTCAGTATGTTCTCATTATTGTTTTTTTACTCCTGATAAAACTGTACACTAAGCCGTAGATTACTGGGGTGTAAAAATGTTTAACCATCTGCCGAATTAGCTAAAGATTTTAAGTAAAAAACAATGAAGGACCTTCTTTTAAATAACACTATTTACACCTTAGAAGAATTCTTTAAAGCGTCAGCCTTCTCCTGACTACATTTTTTATACACATAAGGAAAGAAAATGTCTAACTATACAAAAAAGCGTACATCGGCAAACGTGAATGGGTGATTCACCACAAGCGGTCGTCGGCTCACAGTTACCAATGTGGTTAGTTACGAGGTTGACTGCATTATGTGCGAACGATCTTAGTGAGAATTTCTAGAATATTTATTTTTCTTTTCTTTTTTTTTTCATCAGAATCTGCTTTTATTCTCCTCTATCCAGGCGACCATGACTTCAAATTATTACGTGCGTTCTTGCTCACAGTAACTCTACATGCCAACATTGTTACAAGCGTACTAAACCCTAGACATCCTAATTAAAGATAGAATGCAATGTCCCTAAAAAAGAAAAGTAACTGCGATGTCAGAGCCATCTGATGGCGAGGAAGAATAATTGGCGCGTAAATTCAAAATAGTACTGTTACTATTCATTCTTGTTTAAAGACAAAGTTGGTTACATTACCAGACCAGTAGCTGTCTTTCTGACAATTTCAATTCATTATAATTGCCAAAAGAAAAACGCTACTAGTAACCATTTTTAATCTTTCTTAAGTCGTATAACTGTAAATATAGATAGTTAATACGCAAAAGCAAGCAAGCAATGTAAGGTTTAAAACAACAAATGTTCCTTTAATTCTTAATGATTGGAATGTTGTACTTTGAAACATGTGTTATGATACTTTTTTAAATTGCTTTTTGGTGAGATTTAGAAAATAAAAGAAGCAATGTACTTTATGTCTTGCGTTTATTATAAATAACTTTATACTGTTGGTACAAAATAAAATTTTCAACTTACCAAATAAAAATATACACTTATAAGTAGAGTAACCAAAACTTGCGGACTCGCATAGGCGTCGGTATTACGGGTTAATATAAGAATACGAAAAATTCATAAATAAACTTACTCAAAAGCGACACGTAAGTACATAACCTTGACCGTTCGACTAATCTCTGCAACAGCTCAACCGGTACTAAAACGAAATCTCTCTCAGCGCGGTTTAACATGATTTATATTCAAGGTCGACACTACATGCCTGCTTCTCTACCGGCTTAGTTTATTTATGAATTTTTCGTATTCTTATATTAACCCGTAATACCGACGCCTATGCGAGTCCGCAAGTTTAGGTTACTCTACTTATAAATGAGTCGTTCAAAGTCCATAATAAGCACACAACAATAACCGAATATATAAGCTTATAATTAAATTAAAGAATTAAAACTAAATTATCACTAAGCACTATAAATATAGACAGAAATGATAATAGTATAAACGAAGATGAACATCATGAAACAACGGAATGAACGGAATAACCTTAAAATAACCATAAGTAACACAAAAGAGGATTTGTGGAATATCTACATTACTTGCAATGCGCTCAATGACAATCCATTGCGCCATCTGTTGCTGCGGAAGAGCTCGGGGGACCAACAACTCCTCCTATTAACATAACACACTGTGTGCTAAATTAACAGGCGACCCACATCCAATCGATCGGATTCCATAGCTAACTTCACGTTTTCTCAATGTGTATATATATTTTGTTGCGTGCCTATTTATTTATTTCTTTTTTGTATATACACATTTTATACAGGGTGATTCGGGAGGAAGGGATCAAACTCCAGGAGTGTATTGTACATATGAAGATACTGTAAAAAAACTCATACGTTCTTCTCCGATTTTAATTTGTTTTCAAGTTATAGCGTAATTACAAATAAACAAAATTTCGTACATTAACATTTTTTTCATCATAGCGTGCTTTTAATTAATGTTCAAAGATGTCGCCATTGATTTCTAAAGATTTTATGTTTCGTCTACGAAGGGCGCCTGTTGCTCTCTTGATTGCTTCATGTCTTTTTTTAATATCGGCTGCAGTATTTCTAGTACGTTGAATTAGCGCATCCCCAGTGTCGACTTTTACATTGTAAACTTCATTTTTGAACCAGTTCCATAAACAGATGGCCGGTACGTCATATGTTATAAGCGAAAAACACTTAATGTCGAACGTACTTGACTTTTTGTTTTACATGGGTAATCAATGCAAGGATATTTTTATTTTATCTAAGACGTATCAACTCGAAAACACGCGAAAATGTCGACTATTTACAAGAACAGTAGTTAATTTTTTGTTCCTGTTTGTTACAATTTTACCTTTCTTTTTTTGTATATGTGATACATATTTAATTACCTGGTTGAAAGAACATCGACCCGAGATTTAAGATCGGCGAAACCCGACTCATTAACCACCTCCATACGAGTACGAGAACTTTTTCTCGTCTTAACCATGCTTAATGTTTAAAAGGTTTCCAAAATTAATTTGCAAATATTAAGTGCCCAGAAGTTGGGTCGCCAAATACAGGGGGAGTATTGTTGTGATATTTAATTACCTGGTTGAAAGGTGCTTTGAATTGACAGTTTGAACTATTTTAGTTCCATATTTTAACAAGGCCAAGCAGTGTTGATACTTCTTCCTTCTGTTTCCCCTAGTTTTTCTTTTCTCTGTCTTACACATGAAGACATAAAGTAATTTCGTTAAAAAAAAGAGTCCAGTCAACAAGAGATGAAGTTCGAAACTAATTTTACCAACGGAAAATTCAAATTATATTTCTTTTAAAACAAATTTTGTAAATGTATCATACATGGATAGGCAAGATTTGAAAACAACATTCACATGGCAATACCGTACCTACAAAATTGAATTTCGTAATCAAAGGAGTGGTTGGTATTTCGAATGGTGATAGAAAAGTCAAGTTTTATTTATTCAAAATAGGTAACTGGGGCCCTGAATAAAAAAAACATAAGAGAGACAGAATGAACAAGTTTTCGACAAACAAAAAATTTCGAAATTCTTCGATATTTTTATTTAGATCTTGAATAACCATGAAACTTTTCTAAAATAAAACTGCAGTACATCATCCAACAAACCCTTTTCCACATATAATTTTAAAATTACAATCCAAGGAGCGAGGCCCAAGGACTAAGCTACCTGGTTTACAACGAAGGCTGTTACAATTTCAAAAAAGGACACCGAAGAGCTTTTTCGCTGAGATTCTGCAACAGTGTACAGGTACCAGAAATTAAATATTTGGCCAAATAAATTCAAAAGGAAAACCCAATTATTTTTAATTTAAATATTCCAATTTCAAAATTAAACTTCAATTTAATAATTTAAAACTATACTAGCTATCGAATGGGGATTGATTTAGGTTTTTATCCATTCTCTGTTTATAAGAAATATAATCTATTCAAATTTATTTATTTAAAAATGCAAATAAACCCACTGTCTCTTTTAAAAAGATAAAATCGTTTCATTTCTTTTATCATTTGTCGATTTGCAATAAAACATTAAGTAAGATATTCCACGACTAACAAAAACACTTTTAAAACGTTATTTACACACAAATATCATTACAATATATACAGGGTGATCGATTTATTATGGGAACTGCGTTTATTTCGTAAAAAGCGGAAGGAAATTAAATTCTGTTAAAGGTATTATATTTGTCTTGATTAGCACTCAAAATGAAGGTGGAAACCAAAAAAAATCTGCAGGACGCTGGGCGTCGCGACATCGCGAAATTATTTTTTCCAACATACCGTTTTTGCATTAACATGTCTACTTTTTCGTTATGGGTAGACATTTTATTAGGCAAATGATATATTATTTAAACTTCAGTAACAATAAGTATATAAATCTGGAGAATAACGGGGTGAAACAGCGGGAAGTGTTGTAATGAAACTTCTTTTTAATTCATCAGAGAATTAAGGAAGCCAGCGAAATTGATAAAGAGATCTTTGAAGAACATTGTGAAAAAACAAATGATGTTGCAGACACGTTTGAAGTTTTCACTGCCGATGATGACTTGATGTATGATGGCTCAGATGATGAATCCTTAGCGGAGAAACGTAGAAAGTTTTTACTAAGTGAAGGTCTGGATCAAAAACTCATCTGGAAGGCAGGAGAAAGAATATACGATCAAGACAGCGATCTTGAAAGTGGAAAATATGAATCAACCTGCAGTGATTTCTGAATACGATAAGTTTATAGGACGCGTAGACTTACACGACAATGCTATAGCAAATTACTGTCCCAGGATATTGGGCAAGAAGTGGTGATGGCCCTTATTCTCGACCACTGTTGACAGTACTGTTGTAAATGCTGGGAAAATTTTTAGTATCGTCCATGAAAAAAAGATGTCACAACTGACTTCAGGTCATATATTATTTAGCGGCTTTTGACAATCCAAAATCAAGAAGACAAAGAATCTGCAAGTCATGTACCGAGTAATACACCAAATGAAATACGTACAAACACAGTTGGCCAAGTGATCATTCAAGTAGCTACAAAAGCGAGAAGATGTAGAGTGTGTCACAGTGCAACTATATGATATTCTGTTTTTTAACATTTATGTTATACATAACTGGCCACTGATGCTTATACACATCATACTGTCCTTCATAAATTTAACATCAAAAATAATTTTTTGTGCTAGATTTATGTTCAATGCTTTATTTTGCTTACAAAAATATAAACAATATCACCCTGTCTTTTAGCACCTTGCCCGTAAATGGGTTAAAAGGGATTTATTAAAAGGGAAACCGCATTAGTATAGAAAAGGTGATTGTTTTAAGCCAAAAGAACTTTTCAATGTCAATATTAAAGGCTTTAACAAGAAAAAGGCAGTTTTCCTTACTAAACGTAAAAAAATAGTTAAAAAATATAATAGGTATACCTGAAATCGACATCATTAATACGAGCATAACTTCTTCTCAAGGAATAAAATTAAAAAATAATTGTACACAGATTTTTGACTTGTCATGAAAGTTTTGATGACAAATAGACCATTCATTCATGAACCATTAATTTTTTTCTTAAATTTAATTATATTAATAGACGATTAAAAACGTTTTTTTTTTTACATTTGTGCCTGTTAAAACATGTCCACTTTTGTTTGCACGTGCCCTTTAAATTGTCTATGAATATAACAAAATTTACGAAAAAAAAAGAAACGCGCACCCTTTAGAGTGTTTAGTAAGTTCGAGAATGTTTTTCGATAAAACACACGAACCATAAAATTTTTTACGAAGGAATAATATAGATAATTCTGAAGCATAATGGAATATAGAAATTTTGACAAAATTTGGTAATCGAAACCATCATTATGCAGAATTCTAGTTAAGTTATGAAATTTGTGAGTTTAACGAAATATAATCGCACATAGAAGAAATATAGACGAATCTATGGTCAGTTACAACTAACACGACAGCATACGTACATGACATGCTTTTTCCTAGTTATGCTGCGTTTTTGTATGTACAACTTTTCTCTAGAATTAAATGAAATTAAAGAGGAGATATTACATTTTTTTTTTACTAGAAAGCGAATACGTACTCCTATTAAGCAGAAATTCAATTCTTTCAGATTTTTTTTTCGTATTGCATGGTCGTGTGGTAACAGGTGACAGATTTACATGGCTCCATATACCTCTGAAGTTAATTTTGTCAATAAGATAATATAGTAGTACAAAATAACAGTTTTCGTGCTTGAACCACCTGTCTGGGGTTTTATACGAAGGTACAAAAGGTACGCCACATGCTTCTTAGTTAATATACGTGTATTACAGGAAAAAAATTACACCCCCGCGGTTAGTAGGTTGATTGCTCGGCGGCATCCGGTCTGCAGCAATAATTTTATGTGACGAGGAACTCAAATATCGATCGCGTTGGTGTGTATCATCCAAATAAACTCGAACTAGACGTAATTTGGTTTGTTTGCGACGGTCGCGTCAGATTCGACGCGTCATGTCATCAACATTCTCCGTATTTTCTTTTACCAAACTTTTGCCCTTTCGCTTGATAGCAGATTCGCTATAGCACTTGTGCGATTATGAGAATTAATTCGCCCACCTACTGCATTTTACTCATCTCCCATTATCAATCTTTTTTTCCATGAAATTAACTTCAATTCATCGTTTTCCCTTAAAAACTCATTTAAATTATTTCTGCACTAACAATGCGGCCAACTTGTTTGCGACCTTTAGTAGCAATAATCTTTCTAGGTTTAGGGTCAGTATTAACTCCAGTTTTGTCGGCATTGAATATTTGGTTTGGTTGTATAGAATATTTGTCTGATACCGATTTAAGTATGTTATAAATTTTTTTGACTTGAACTTTGTTAAATGCAGCAGCTCTAGCCACACTAGTAGGTTCAGGTTCTCTTATAGTTATTTGAGAATTCCTCTTGCGGAAACCTTCTAACCAGTCCTTTCCGGCAATACCTTTACTTTTGTTAAAATTTCGACGACTCTCCAGTTTTTGGACAAGATCGAAAGCTAACTTTTGTACGTCACGCAGTGTCAAGCCATAAAATTTTATTTCCAAGTCCAATAAGCGGTTGCATAGGTGTTGTTCTTGTTCTTTAGAGAAAACTGGTTTAAAACAGTTATTTCTAGGCCCACTCACTGTGTTCTTATTAACTCGGCGTAATAAACACGTTTTAGGAATTTAGAATTTTACTCAAGCCTTTCCGATCGATATCTCTTTATTTTTTATTGCCATAATTGCTCTTCCCATAGCAACATCGTCTCAACTTGGTTCTGGCTTTTTCTTTTGATAATTACGTACCATCTAGAAAAAAAACAAATAACTATACCTAAATCAGAAAATATAAGTAACTGCAATCGGAAAAGCGTTTCAAGCAAACAGGGGCACAAAAGGCCCCTTGGACCTATGTGCCTCTTCAAACTCGGTATGTACCCCAGGGCTACTGTCTACTAATAAGTACATGAGTGAATTTCTTAACGATAACTTTACGATATTATAAATACAGAAAATACTTCCCTGTTAATAAGTAAGCGATTGAATACTGATTTCAAATTCAAATTATTTTCTTACAAGATTACCTTAAGAAGCAAATGATCCCGTAAGTCGTAGGTATTGCACAACGAGCAAATAAAGGTTTTTATATAAATAAATGCATTTGTTACACTCTTAGCCATTTTACTGACTTCTAAATTCAATGGCCGGAAATCCTAATAGTTTTTGCTCATGAATTGATACTTTTCCTATTTTTTGTGCAGTGTTATAATGTCCACATTTTTCCTTTTTTATTATTAATCAATATTATGTTTGTTTCACTTATACTCATTTATACTATCATTTACTTAGTACCTGCATTGTTGGGTTAAAATCAAATTAAATTGCAAATTAATTTATGTTACACAAATTTAGTGGAATACTAAATACAATTCAAATGCGAAATGTTGAAAAGTTTTTTGTTTAAAATCCCTAAACTTAAAAGACCTGACAGGCACATTCTCCGATGAATCAGAATTGTACCAAAAATTCATTAATCCCTTAATCTTAGACCTGAATTGCGCTCCAAAATTTTAAAGATTTCCAGCACACAATTGCACTCAGAAGGGATAATTTCGTCTACTAAGGTAATTACGTCTGTTTCATTGGAAAAAAAAACATTTGTTTGATTATCTTATGGCAATTTTCAAGAATGTTGATACATAAATAAATCGAAACTTGAAAAAGTGTATTCTAAATTCATCAAAAAGGAAGTGAAAGAAATGTTAGGCGAAAAAGGTACAATGTTGCTTGCAGTTAATAACCACAAATTTCGTCAAATGGGTGCAAAAAAATTGGCGAGCTGTGCGAGAATGTGTTCATCGAAATTGTATACTATTGGAGAATATTATTTTATGATATCAAGAGTTCCTAGTGTAGGTGTGATCATAATCACATCGAGTGCGATAGAAAGTTGCTCATCCGGCAAATAATAAGTAACAGTTTGAAGAGAGAAGCAAATGAATCGGGTTTTAATGAAAAACTCGCAAAGTTAATTTATTCCGAATTACATCACAATCCAGAGGCCTTACAAAAACTGACATGCACCATCAGGTACATCAAAAACACTTTTTGATCATAAACAATGTCTTATACAACATAGCACTTTTCAATTGTAACAAAAATTTACAGTTTTTGTGCAAGCAGTCCATTGTATATATGGACGGCACATTCGAATATTGTACTAAATAGTTTTTACAATTTCTGGTTTTTCCAACTAAGTTTGTGCCTCTTACATTTTGTTTGTTAAAAGATAAAAGAAAGGAAACATATAGCCGCTTATTTCAACTACCGAAGAAAAAGTGTCAAGAATTGAGAATTGTCTTTTAGTTCTCCGCAATCATTATTGATTGTGAAATCGCTATACGTTGAACTGTGAATGAAACTTTTCCAAGCAGTCGTTTCCATTTGGCACCGTCTTGGTAGCGTAAGGACTGTTCAGAGAATACAAAATCCCGAAATCTGTTGGTAAATTAATTTTTATTAATTCTGAAGAAGTGGGCGATGCATTTGCATTTACCTTCTAACTAGACCAATCAAATGACCCTAGAGTCATTGAATTTTCGGACTATTTGGCCGATACGTGAAACTTGGTGAGTTGAAAGTTAACTATAGTTCACCGCATCCCAACATCCACTACTTCATAGATAGATGGCTTACAGAATGTGCAAAATGATGTATTGATATGTGTACCAAGTTATAATCAATACAGAAGAATGAAAAAAAAAACAATAAATAGGAGGTACTGCAAATACAAATTTTCACTTAAAGCTAAATTAGTGATTATGTATCGGGGAAATTAACTCGAAAATTATTTATACATTTATATGCATGTACCTATGTTTGAATAAGGTACTCATTTATTTTTGAATTTGTAGTTTATTTGGGGGGCAATTCAGGTGATGAACTGGTTGTCAAATATGGGATTTTTTATTTAATTTTAGATTGCTAGCACTCATTAAATGAGGCGCGATTCAGGTTCGCCCACATTTTCGTTTGTCGTTTTTATCGTTATTAGTCGCAATATGAAATACAACCGAAATATAGACCACAACCGCTGATAAGATTGGGTGAACAAATATCAAATCATGTTGAATTGTGATTAAATAGTATAACATGTTTTCCGAAGCTAAATCGTTTTATATTAACCTGCTAGACGAGGAATAAAAAAGAGCGGAAAATGAAAGTTTGGGGCACAGTTTAACTGCTTTAGTTATTTTTATTAACAAAAAAGCAATGTGATGGTTGTTAAATGACCATTTCTTATTTCTCTTTGACTTAGTTTTCATTTTCTAAATGAATTTATATTCTCTACGTTCTAATTTTCACTTTACTCTAAAAACAAGAGAACACTCTAAGTTTATTATCTTCAAATTTCAAAAAAAAAAAAAAAAACGATTACATAGTTTTTTGTTTGGGATCATGCGTGGTATTTGGCAGTACTTTAAAATGTTTTTCTCCATTTGCGGTTAAACCGGAAACAGGCACAACTTTGGTTTCTTAAATGTTACTCTGTATATTCTTTGATATTTTTCGATTTATCATTATTTTTTCTTTCTATAAATATATGATTTTATGAGTGTTGCATAGGAAAATTTTGCTGTAAATCCGACAAAAAGATTTATAAGTGTTCGAGACAGTTTTAAAAAAGGACAAAATGTCTATAGTCCTGAAAAGATTTTTACTGATTAGAATTGAAACAGTTGAGTGTTAACAAAACCAAAAAAGTAAATTTAAAAAAGTTTTTGAAGGGTAACTGGCTAAGAGTACACGCAGAGAAACGTTTACTTACATTTCTTTGTTTAATGCGTTTGTTAACTTGATTCAAGAAAATCTTGCAGAAAATTTGAAGAAGAGGATTCTTAGTATAAGTAAATGGCCGCTGTAACACAAAACAATATTTTCTTAAGGATTGATTGATTGATTGATTTTCCTACCAAAGCAGGGCTGGTCTTTACATCCCTAACACTGAGGCTTAGTAGCCTATTGTATTATTCCTGCTTCGGTTTTGTTTTACTTGAACAGGTTATTTCCCTCAATCAGGTTTAAGATCCTATGTAGTAAATCTTTCTCCATTGGTAGTTCAATTGCGCTTCGCATAGCGAATTTGCGTTGAGCTAGCGCTGCACATTCGAAAATAATATGAGGGGCTGTTTCCACCTCCTCATTGCAAAGTCTACACAAGGGTTCATCTCTGTAGATCCCCATCTTATACAAGTGGCCTCTCAAACAGCCATGTCCTAAGCTGTATCTTGCTTAATTCAAGCAGGTCAGCAGTCAGATGTTGCGATAAGGATAGTAAATAGTCTTCTTAATTCAAGAAAGCATTTAGCTATTGTTTATAAATCAATAGTTTTATCTTCTTAAAATAAAACATTTATTTAGTTAGAATTCTTGAAACGAATATTGCTTATATCCAAATTATTAACTGCACTTGCTTTGTTTAAAACAGTACGATATATCCGTACATAATCCAACAAATTATTCGCACTGCGTGTGATTTTAAAAAGGCTAAGGTAGGTTATCTATAGAATAATGTTCAAACAAAAGTGAACTTTAATATAGAAGTGCCTAGAAACAATAACCAAGATAAAGCGGATATTGATGGAATCACTCCCGGCAAAAACAATGTGAGAAGAGAAAAGCAGTAACACTCTTTGCTCATGTCCACATTGTTCTACATCTCTCAGTTTACGCCACTAATCTTCAAAAATAACACTGAAATATTTTCTGTCGCCACCTAGTGCAAGGAGATATAGTCATGCCGTCCTAGAAAGTAGCGACAGAAACCGGAATACATGTACTATACTTACCCATACAATGATATAACCTTTAACGTACAACGTTTCATAAACATTTTCAAAAGATACCGGTTAATGTAATATGCATATTTTCTTAACTTAAAACTAAATGATTTACTTGAGAGAAATATTTTTCTGTCATGGATTTTTTTGATTTCCCAACCCCAAGAAAATATTTATTTAATACAGATAAAATTTCAAAAAAAATGTTTTCGTATAAACATTTTTATAATCTCCAAATAAAAATATTTTCTTGAATAGAGGCTGATTTTTGCAAGAAACCATTTCTCTGTCGATAAATAGAAGTCTATTTAATAAATCGCTCAACATTTTCATCATTTTGTACAACACATGCCTCTAATTTTTTTCGCAGTTCTCCACTTGTGTTTTGTATTGCATCGGGTCTTAACTTCTCACAAGCCAGCCTGATTTTGTTTTGTAGATTCTCGTTTTGAGGTGGATCTGCATACACTACCGTCTTGATGACCCCTTAAAATGTAATCAAGTGGTGTGAGATCAGATAATCTCAGTGGCTATTGCACTGGCGGATGGGTGGCAACTGAACGCTGGTTAAATGTTGTATTCAAGGACTGTATGACAATGAAGCTATCATGTGCTGGTGCTCTATTCAACTGAAAAAAAAGTTTGTGGCAAGGCCAGTGGAAATCCTTCTTACATTGTGAATAACTCATTAGTTAAAAAAATAGTTGTTTTTGTTTTCATAGCGACAAATATCTTGTTTTTTGGAACAACAGGAATCTTTTTGTGGGGTTTACAGTAAAAGTTTGTTAGCAATATCTGGAAGAATTTTATATGTATAGAAAGAAAAAAAAATGTGATGAATCGAAAAATGACAAAGAATATACAGAGTGTCATTTAAAAAACCAAAGTTGCGTCCGTTTCCGGTTTAACGGCAAATCGAAAAAAAACACTCGGAAGCACCGCCTAATATAATAAGCACGCATAATCTCAAACAAAACATTTAATGTTTTTTTTTGTAAATTTGAAGATAAAGTTAATGAGTATTCCCTTTGTTATGAAAGACACTGTAATATGAAAACATTTTTGGTCTTAAAAGCTTCGCTTGGATTCACTTTACAAAAATCTGGATTACTAAATACGTTAGTCTTGTTACATTAAAGATATTTAACACCGACATATAATCCGAAATGTAAACGGGAAAGTGGCGAATTTCCAAAAGCGAAAGTCTCTCAAAAACCCTTAAAAGCTGACAGATAAGTGCTTAATGCGAAGTACAGTCGGGTGCGGCGTCCTAGTATGGATCAGGTATATATACATATATATGTATATAGGAAGGATGGAAAGGGTTTCCAGTGGGTATCGCATGTCTTCCTCCGTTTCATTATTGACGAGCGAACAACCGCAAAGTGTCTCTAGACTCGCGTGGCCTCGTGAACAATACACATCAATGATGTATTGAATAACCAACTTTTTCCCCGGAAAGCTAAGGTATCATAATATATTAAAATTGAGAAAAAAATGCGATTGGTCGATACGTGCAAGCGCGTGGTTGAAAACGTTTCTTCCTATAGTTATTTTGTGTTGGCTTTGTTTGGGGTTCAAGGATTTTGTTTAAACATTGTTTGGAATTGTTACGTACGTCACTATAATTAGAGCTACCTTTGGCAATCGCATGTAATAAGGATATAAGCCTTAATAAATTAAAGTAATCGGAATAATTTTTTTGTACCGTTTTTCTATTAATTGTGTAATTCATATAATTCTCATATTTAATATCAATGCTAATTTAGGTACAGTTGTTATTGGGCGAAACGTCGGATTAGCGAATATACCTCACATTTCTAGGCATCATCATTAGCCGACCCTACTAGAATTTTGCCGAATCCAGAGGTGTTTCAACCTTTGATAGGAATTTTTAACGTGTCCAGCATCGTATTGACATGGGGCCTATGGTTTTATTTCCTTATCCGAGAAGAAGCCATACTCCGATTTTTATCCCTAATTAGAAATCAATCGTCCTAACCGGAATTTGAATCCACACCTTATGTACGGTGGTGGATCAAGAAACAGGAATGCAATCCCCAAATTTAGCTTTAGGAAAACCCTTTGGAAGTATATGATGCATTCATTATGCTGTCAAAGAAAGTTGGTTCGATATTTCAACAGAAAAGTTTAGTAAAATAGACATGCCTAGGATTTGCAAAGGAATTTTTTTTTCTATAAAAATTGAATTCACATTGATTACAGTATTAATTATTGCACGTAGTATAATCTGAATTATTAAAAAATGCTGACTACTTGAATTTTTTTTTCGTTTAAGTTTCCAGAGTTTCAGTTGACGTAAGAATATATCTTTCCCTTTGTATATTAGAAACCAAAAGCACAAATGATTCTCCATGTCCGAAAACTGGTTGGTTTCGTGTTTTGTAGTATTAGAGCTAGAAGACCTTTCCATAAAATTAGAAATTTCGCATAAGAAAGGATGTTAGAAAGGCAAAAATATAGGGGCACGTCACCGGTTGTCTTAAATCGAACTATAGTATCGTGTACTGTAGATTTTTTTATTTTTAATTCATCCGCAATCCGTCTTTCTGCGTACCCTTCCTGATGGAAGGTAATAATAGCAGATCGTTTTGAAACAGCTAGAGGCTTTCCACGGGGTATTTTAAGCAATCAAACCGAAATTATTTTATTTTCACTTACACAACCACAGATACTTTCACAATAACAATCTCTTCAGAACTACTGCGTTTACAAATGTTATAATACTTTATAAAGGGTATACGAATATTTCCAGGTAACACGAGTGAATCAGCTAACCCTCCTAGGGATTATTATAAAGCTTTATTGTCACTGGAATTATCGGGGATTTCTAACATGATTATATATTTTATGATAACGGTCTTATAATAGACAAATACTACTTGGAAATTGGTAAAAGGCTTCCAGAAAAGGTTAGTTTTAATAAGTCCTCACAGAAATGTATATTATATAATTTTAAAATTTTTTCCTAAACAGTTAATATAATTTGTCAGCTTGCCCGAACTTCCATGAACGGTACTGTACATACAATGTAATAACAATACAATAGTCCATACGTCTTAAAAACTGTTTTCAAGCACTACAGAGTTTTATATTCAAATCATTTTTGGAAAAATATGCTACAATAACAAATAAACCATTTCTTTTATTCGAATTCAAGTACGAATAGATCATACACTCTTTCATTGTAGATTAAAATTTTTAACTTCGATATAATAAGTTGTTTCCTCTTAGTGATAATAAAGCATTAGCATTTTTGAACTATTCATATATCTATTTATTGCCTACCAATGTATGTACACATGCTGGAGAGAATGTAAAATGTTTCTAATGACTTTTTGTTATTTATAATAACAGTACTACTTTTTGACGTTTTTCTAAATTTAATGGCGTTTATAATAAACTATAAAATTTAAATCGTTAAACAATATATTTAACGTAACAGTCTTCTTTGCCGGTTCTCTTGTACTTGTGTTTAGTTCGAAAAAAGCGTGATATTCAACACATACACGTAGTGTTTCTTCCTTGTAAAACTTACTTTGTTATACTCATATATACACATTGGGAGAAAGTGAAGTTAGCTATATCTATATATGTACGGCGAGAGAGCGAGGAGCAGATTGAGTGGAATCCGATCGATGCGATGAGGGTCGTTAGTACGCTTGTAACAACGTGGGCATGTAGACCTACTGTATGCAAGAACGCACATAATAATCTGAAGTCATGGTCGCCTGAAAATTAGAGTTTCGCATATTTATTTTGTTATTGCTACGAAGATTAAACGAAACTAATAGGAAATTCTAAAGGCGAAAATAACAATAGATTCTGATGAAATAAAAGAAAAATAAATACTCTAGAAATTCTTACTAAGATCATCCGCACAGAATGCCAGAATGCAGTCTACCTCGTAACTAATCACATCGGCAACCGTCGTGAGCCGTTGTCGCATGTACGCTTTTTCGTATAGCTAGACATTTTCTTTCCTTATGTGTATATACAAATTGTAAAGTATAGAGTAGGAGGTGCAAATATGGAACACCATTTTGTTTTATGAGTAAATCTTCGTTATAAATCGAGTTATTTAAAGTTCAATTTCATTAGAATATAGTCAAAACAGTTACAGACCAAGATCTTTACTTATATTTCTTGTAGCCCTACACATTCTCGAAAAAAATTATTTTCAAAAATGACAAAATTATTAGAGGAACTGGGGTGCAAATACGGAATACACTGAAAATTTGCTACATAACATTTATTTATTGATAAAACCTATAGATATTTTATGACTGCAATAATATCATTACTTACACCAGTCACATCCTTTTTTCTCGAACTGCTGCAATTGTCAGATTCATTTTTTCTTTGCTGTACTCCTTTCTTTTATTTTTACAAACTTGACGTTGACTTCTTGGCATTCTAAGACAGAAAAAGGAAAGTTTTCATAGAAAAGTTCTCAAGAAACGGGTGTGCAAATATGGAATCGTGGTATTCCGTGTTCCCATTGAAAACATTTCAGATAAGATTTTGTTACGTAACTACATACACTATTGAGAAACCTTGGTATTCCATATTACCAACATATTCCATATTTGCACCTTCTGCTATACATGTTATGTACGATGTAGTTTCTTGTATGAAAAACCGCATAAGAAAACAAACGATATGAATTTTGCTTTATTGGTATTCCTGGATAAATACAACAATGAAATATTCAGAAATTAAATTATGCCCTATCTTCAGAAAAGAAAATAAGCACGAAGTAATGAATAAGCAATTACTTTTTGTAGTGTCAGCGGCAAACAAAAGGTAGAGGAAACACACGGTACGATAACAATTTATGGACTAAGTAGTTTCAAGTCGAGAACCTTTTGTTATTCTATCATCCTGCTGCCACTATTTAAATGTAAAACTCATTTATCAAACAAACTAGCGACGTGCAAGGAGCAAAAAGGAAGAGAGGAGGGCGAACGCTCCGACAACGCCCGATAAAAAACTCGAACGGTGTAAGATACTCGTTCAGCGCCAGCTTCCGCAAAGCAACGCTTTTTCAACTTTTTCCTCGTCGAAGGAGCGAGTTTTAAAGTCGGAGCGTGCCTCTAGAAAATACTTCGAAGTTTACGCTAAGGCATTGCATCTCTCTCGCGAACCTTTCTGCCAAGTTCTCAAGTGTAGAGGCGGTTGGATTTTGTTTTTCACCCGATTCGTTCCATGTGTGCAGACTGTAGACGTAATGTATTGTATGTACCCTGAAGCTTATAAATCAAATCTGAAATAGAAAATAGTCTAATGCGATTGCTTTAGTAAACACAATACACATCATATCTGAGTCTTGGATAATGGAAGAAAAAAGGTTCTATGTGGCATGCAAAGAAGAAGCAATTATGTGGACTTTTCAGAGAGGAAATATGGAGACGTCGTCAAAAGTAGAAATCCTCAAGAAAGATATGTAAAGATCGAGCTACGAGTACATAAGATTATTATTTATTATTATATATTCGGGCCATTGTACATATGACTTTAATAGATCTATTGTAACAAAATGCCCTTATGTGTGTCAGAATAATTGGAGGCTTTTAATAAACCTTAGTACTACTCTAGGATCTGCTTCAGTTCAGTAGGTGCAAGAAATGGTCCGCTGAAATGTTAGTGGCGTGTGCGACTAATGGCAACACATTTACATAGGATGTGTTCCTCCGCCGTCTCCAGATCTTCTTGGCATAGACGACAGATTTGATCTTCAGCTTTTCCTAGTTTGAATAAGTGATATTTTAGGGATACATGGCCTGGTAGAAATCCTGCCAGTAATCTAAGATCCCCTTTGCTGAACGATAGCGCTATTTTTGCGGTCTTTGGCGAGACAGAAATGAGTGCTTTTGCTTGTTTCTGTGTTTATGTGGCTCTTTTGGAGACCACAGAAGGAATTAGAACCAATGAAAGTCATGTTCGCAGCTTCTTTGGCCAGTTTATCTGTTTTTTAATTTCCCTCGATCCCTTGGTGGCTTGGGACCCACCGCAAAGTAACGTGGTTATTGCATCAGTTGCACGAGTGCATCAGATAGGTAAAGAAAGGGATGATCAGGTGGACGGACACAATGGAAAACGATCTGAATATTTGGGGACTGCAGGGAAGTGGCTGAATAATACACCAAATAAAATTGTTTTTTTAAATTTTTAAGTATTCTGTATATTAATCCGGATTCAGATGTGAAAAATATTACCTAATAAAAAAAATGAATTTGTTCAAAGTAACCACTGTTCTCTATAGCTACAATCTTTGTTGAAGTCATTCTATTACGAAATACTCTGCCTATTTAAGTACTGTTTGATGAACTGGAGCACTATGTGTTCATAAACCAGGAGTTGCATAAGGTATTCTATAATAAATAATGAAAACAAATATTGATAGCAGTTCAGCATAAAACTTGAATAGATTTTTTAAGCATGACTGATGTTTATTAGCTTTCAATCGAAATCAACGAAAGTTTTTAAAACTGGTATTTCTCAAAACCACTTATTAGTTACGCTTGATATGGAATCATTAAAATATAGAAAAAGCAACTTAACCAAATTTCTATTAAATCTATTGTATGTCTTCAATTTTTTTAAACGTTCTCAAAGCAGATTTTTGGCTAAACAATTTCTATAGTACGTATCTAGCAATACCCTAAAATTAACGTGATAAGCTGATGTTTCTACATTCTGATGTCTGTCTTAGTTGCAAATGTAATTGACAAAATCAATAAAACTGCATTATCATTAGAGTTTGTTAAAAAGGTAGTACCGGATGGCAGTAGCGTAGCGTTAGCGGCGTGGGTAGGGATAATATTCAACTCGTAGTCGATCTCGACAGTACCGCGAGAGAGTTCAAAATGACAGTACATTGCATGCTGCACGCCAAATAGGTACGCGAGATGGGACGCCCAAAGGGTGTAACGTTCCCTTCGAATGTGAATAAATATCTCAGGCATTTCCCTGGATTAGAATATAGAAGTTCGCATATTTATTGCACAATATCCAATAGTCGCGATAGGTTTGAGTGTAGAAAACATTGTAAAAGTAAACGTCATGTATTGAATTTAAGAAACAGTATTCCATTGTGTAGATGAAACAACTGATGCTCAGAAACACAGCGTCATTCATGTTGTAGCGCGTCCTTTAAAACGTGATGGCCCACCAACTTCATTGTTGTTATCCAGTAAAAGGATTCAGAAAACTAATGCAGAAACCGTTGTCAAGATAATAAAAGATTCGTTGAGAGAATTTTGTATAACAGGAACCCAAGTCACAATGTTCGTTACTGACGGAGCCGCAACAATGCTGAGAGTTGGTACGATTTTGAAAATATGCTTTCCGACTCTTCTTCACATAACATGCCTCATAAACGCATGCCACCTCTTGGCAGAAACCATTCGAAAGAAGTATCCGATGGTGGATAAGTTAATAGCATCTACCAAAAAAGTGTTCATCAAGTCTCCCAAACATATCCGTGTATTCAAACAATTGTGTTCGAAATTACCACCACCACCTCAAGCTGTAATAGCGCGATGGGGAACATGGCTCCAGGCAGTATCTTACTATCCGAAATATTTTTCACAAGTGAAAAATGTCATCTTGAAACTTGATTCAAATGATTCTGCAGCAGTTCGAGATAGTCAGCAACTTTTTCCCAATTCGGACGTTCAACAACAAATAGATGAAATTTCCATGAATTATTCTGAAGTTGCACAAGCTATTGAGCAATTAGAAAACAGTCACTTATCTGCACGAGACGCATTAAAATGCATAAACAATTTACAAGCCGCTCTAGAAAACTTGACGAACACTATAGGAATCGATGTTGCTCAAAAATTTGGTGCAATTTTAACGAAGAATCCCGATTTACAAAAGGTTCGGTCTATAATTGAAAATCCAGGGTGCCCAGATGAGGAAAAGGAATATCTGACATTTTCAAATCTTGCTTCACTGGATGTCGAACGATCATTTTCGAAGTATACGACAACGTATTCACAACACCGTCGACGGCTGAATGAATCGACAATGGAAGCGTTGCTGATGTTGCAATTCTACGTAACTTACCAGGACGGTTGCCGACTGCCACAGTGGACATCAAGACGACAGGCAAAGGTGACAATATTATCGGCAAATATATCGTAATATTTTCACAGACAATTTTTAATTTTAAATTAATGACGGTATTAAAGAGTGAACGTTCCTCGCACAGGTCCCCGTGGTGTAGTGGTTAATGCGCCCACCCGGCAAGTGTGAGGTTCGATTCCTTACCGTGGAAATTTTTTCAGTAATTATTTCCGTTGAAAATTCCAGGGAAAATTATAGATTTTCATAATTCACCGACGGAAGCCAAAAAATATATTAATAGAAATTAATACCATTTTTGTATTTATGTTTTTAAAAAATGATGTTAGCATTACCATCTGGATTTCCTTTGCAAATTGCTTTCATCACAAGATGATGAATTATGGTGACCTTTCTGCGAGTGCTATAGTTTATTCTAGCTAGTACTAGATTAATCAAAAAATAATGCTAATATAGCTCATGATATTGGTGAAATCTTTCCCGGTAAAAACATTGTCAATAGAAAATAACTCTAACGCACGGACGTGTTTCTGCCTACCCGGTGTCATTAGCGTAGTTTTAAGCGCTATTTTCCGCTGCTTATATTGCTTTCACCTCAGTTTATGCCATTAATCTCTAAAAACAGCACTGAAATATTTCTTGGTGCCACCCGGTGCCAAGAGATGTAATCTTGTCGCCTAGAAAGTAGTGACGCAAACCGGAATGCAGATGCCCACCATTTATCGAGCAGCTCATGGACTGCTTAACGCAAGATGGCAGTATTAGATTTCTCATTAAAAAGTGATTGCGTTAGATGTAAAATAATTGTGCATGTATGTATGTACATATTTTTTTTACTGCATGCGTGACTATATCTTATTACCGGATATGTGAAATTGTAATATTTTGGAAGTATTATGTAATGTGGATACTAACTAGAATTTTTATCTGTTTTATCTGTTTAAGAATGATTCCACATTTTAATTTTATATACAAACATAAGAAGGTTACTGAGTATCACGAGTTGAACATTTGTAGAACGCGTTAACTCCTCTTCGTCAATTCAACTTCGAAGGAATGTATGTATTTTCTCCAGCAGTTGATATGTCAATTATCACTACTGTATCTTCATAATACCAGAATGTCAGACACTTCAAATTGTAAACTTAAGACGTACGACATTACTTACTAATTATGGTCCTTTCAAATGAGTACGAAGCTATATAATTCCACGAAGTTCTACTTTAATTACATATGTCTTCTGTAATTGCTTCGATAAAGGATTCCTTTATCTGCCTGCTGGGTGGTGCAAACTCTTAAATTTAGTTTCTAAGTTAGAACTAGGAAAGTCCATTAGAGACAGGACGATCGTTGTTTTGTCAGTTCTGTACGAATTTAATTTAACGGTTATTTTCGTTATTCCCAAGAGTCTAGGTTTGGATAAACTTTAATTACTTAAATGATAAATCAATCTATATAATGTAATGATAGATGATGGGGTAAGTTAGTTTCGACTGGGTCTACAATAATCTTCAAGGTGGAAAAATTTGAGGTGGAAATTAATTTTTCTTTTTTTCCATTTCTATAAATCACTGGATTTGTTGAACGGTAAACATTGTGAAATAGGAATAGCTTCAAGACACACAAATCAGACACTTTTATCTTGAAAGATTTATCAACACATAACCTTCTAGAAAGTAACTAATAAAATATATGTGAGTATTGTTACGGCATGTTTTACGGTGTCCTCAATATTATCTATTTTTAAAACACATTTATTCCCGGTTTATGTTTCATCCATATAATTCTTTTCGTCGCGACATGTAGCAACTTCATATTTTCTGCGTTACAAAATGTTATTGATATATTTCTCTGGAAGCGACATTTAAATGCATACCGTTAAAACAGAAATTGCCCGTTGACATTTTTATTGCTTCTGCGCAACTAATAAAAAGTAAAATAGGGTCCGACATTGTAATCCTATTGTTCAATGCCTCAGTCTTCAATATAAATATAAAGACGTTTTGGATTGAATAAAGTTTTGAGAACTAAATTGTCCAGGTCGTAGGCTATCATGTTATTATTCTAAATAACAAATTAATTATAATAATTTTTCGTATCTAACGAAAATGTTTTATGTATTTTATTTAGTATTTTAAATATTATATTTGTATTTCAAGTACCATATGTTCTGCACATAACGCTGGAGATGTGCACTTTTTATTCTTCTAACACCAAAAGAATAGATTGAAAGTAGAATGTTTATCGTGGTGGTATTTATTCACTTGGAAATCTATACTGTTTTCTTCGTTACATGTTTATTCCAGTATAAAACTCTTATTAGCAGGTTACAGGGACACAATTTGAGTAAAAATTAAATAGTTATTACAAAACTACATTAATTAATAATAACTAAAAACGTTATTCAATATGAATGGATGATATAACTTTATAGCCTCAATGGTTCATGTTTCAAGAACAGTGCATTACAATTGCCTAATTCTGATATCGTTAGGAAGGAATATTTTAAAATAACTGTCAATCTCTGTGTTGTAGGAATTGTGCCATAAATAAGTATGCAAACTTAGCTTTCACATCAAAATTTTGTTAAGTACAATTGTTTTTTAAGTAATAATTGTATTATATTTTATTTTTAACACCTTTTAGGACATGTCTACTGATCTCATAAATAACGCTGGCCACGAGCGGTACCGCGCATCGGCGTAGAATCAGTTCGGACCGAGAGGAACGGTAGTATTACTTCGTCTGCGGAGCAGTACGGACATTTTCGCTGCCGGTCATTTGCGCAATTGTTTATCTGTCCTAGAAAAATTATGATGCCGTCAGTAAAACGACCGCGGTCGGACAAACTTCGAAAATTTATTGCAGAAATTCCAGACTTAATATATGAAGGTGCTAAAATTAAATGTGTAATCTGTAAAATCCCGTTAATCTGTTGGTCCAGACAACATTGTCTACGACACGTAAATAGTGAAAAGCATGTCTCAAAAAGAAATTGCGCACGAGACAATGAAAAATGTATATTTAATTTATGCATTACGTTTATCGCATGTAATATACCGTTTAATTTACTAGGCAAGGAACTATTTATCTGATTTTGGAATAACTATTCGGAGTGCAAATTACCAAGTCGAACATCGTTACGAAGAATTGTGCCATCTGCGCGCGAACATACTGAACAAAAAATAAAATCGGAGTTGAAAGATCAAAAATTATGGTTATGTGTCAACGAAACAACAGATCGGAAGAAACATTCTGTTCTTAATGTAATGGCGCGCAAATTGGAACCTCATCAATCGGCACTTTCAACTCTATTAGTCTCCAAACGAATACAACAGTGTACTGCCGAAGTAATTTCAAAGTTAGTGTTAAATACATTGGACAAGTTTGAACTTTCAACAAACCAACTCTTGATGTTAGTGAGCGATGGTGCTGCAAACATGCTTTCTGTAGGCCGGTCTCTTAAAAAGCATTCTGCTAATTTGTTACACATTACGTGTAAAATTCATGCTCTCAATCTTGTGGCGGATAGTATCAGAAAATGTTATCTTGAGGTAGACGCTTTAATAGCGCATACCAAAACAGTATTTGTCAAATCACCGAAACGTATTCGCGAATTTCACAGACTGTGCCCCTGTATACCAGAGCCACCAGAACCTATTCTAACTCGTTGGGGAACATGGTTGCAGGCCGCGTTTTATTATCATAAATATTTTGACAATATTAAGAACGTGGTTTTACAATTCGATACAAAGGAAGCTGCCGCTATCCAGAAAAGCCAGTCGAAATTTCAAGATAGTCAGGTTAAAATGGATTTAAAAATCATTCACGACAATTACTTTGAGCTAGCAGATGCAATAGAAAAATTACAAAATCCTGCGGTGCCGTTTGAAGAATCTCTACAAATAGTGCAATATGTTCACGCACAGCTATGCGCGATTGAAGACGCAAAAAATGTTTCTGTTCTAGAAAAATTTGAAAGTGTTTTTGAGAAAAATTCTGATATTGGCACATTAAGACACATTTGTGAAGGTGCGTCAACAGAATCGTTAAGTTATTTGAAAGATTATTTTACTTACGCAAATATTACGTCACTAGATGTAGAACGTTCGTTCTCTGCATATAAACGCATTTTTTCCTCATGCCGTACTAGTTTTGCCGAAACAACAGTTGAAACATATCTAATGTTGCAGATATTTAACAGACATTATTCACTTTGTGATTTCACGGAGGACTCTTAAAATGGTAAGTGTTTGAGCACGTGTTATTTTAATTTTTATTTAAAAGATGAGCGAAATTATTTGCGGCAGCAAACATCTCTATTAGCAGAATAACTCTAGTGGAACGCGAGGCCTGATCGACTCTACGCTACTGCGCGGTACCGCTCGTGGCCAGCTTTACTCATAACAGTCTTTCACGTTTTGTTCGGTCGAGTCACCGTCTCGCTGGTCATACTACCCTAGCTTCTTTAGGATCTTCGTGTAAACTCGTGTGCTGTGGGACACGACGGTTGTAGTAGACTTTATTGGGTCTTAATCTGAATCTACCTTCTCGGTGGAAATTATCCTTTTTTTTTTTTAATCTCCACTGTTTCTCTGATTAATTTTCGATGGTTACGTCTAGAATGGAGACGTTGTCAAAGTTGATTTTATGACTGATGTAAACTACGAGGGGAACCCTAAACATTTCCGGAAAAAGCAAAATAGAGATATTTTATAGAAAAAGCAACTTTATTGTTTCTCAAAATATTCGCCTTTAAGTTTTAAACACTTTTGCATTCGAAGAAATCAGTTGTCGAAACATTTATTCCACTCCGAAATGGGTATCTCAGAAACATGCCTCTTAGATGCTTCAACGGCCTCTTCCGATGTTGAAAAACGCTCACCACGCACTTTGCTTTTGACACCAGGGAACACGAAGAAGTCATTAAGTAATAAGTCAGGCGAATACGGACAATGAGTAATTAATTCAATGTTATACAATATTAGTGAAAAATAATATTGTTACCTTTTCCTGTCGTCTTGATGTCCACTGTGGCAATTGGCAACCGCCCTGGTAAGCTGCGTAGAATTGCGACATCAGCAACGCTTCCATTGTCGATTCATCCAGCCGTCGACGGTGTTGTGAATACGTTGTCGTATACTCCGAAAATGATCGTTCGACATCCAGTGAAGTAAGATTTGCAAATGTCAGATATTCCTCTTCCTCATCTGGGCACTCTTGATTTTCAGTTATAGACCGAACCTTTTGTCCTATGGAGTTCGTCAAGTTTTCTAGAGCGGGTTGTAAACTGTTTATGCAATTTAATGCGTCTCGTGCAGATAAGTGACTGTTTTCTAATTGCTCAATAGCTTATGCAACTTCAGAATAGTTCATGGAAATTTCATCTATTTGTTGTTGTCCGAATTGGAAAAAAGTTGCTGACTATCTCGAACTGCCGCAGAATCATTTGAATCAAGTTTCAAGATGACATTTTTCACTTGTGAAAAGTATTTCTGATAGTAAGATACTGCCTGGAGCCTTGTTCCCCATCGCGTTATTACAGGCTGAGGAAGTGGTGGGAATTTCGGACACAATTGTTTGAATACACGGATGTGTTTGGGAGATTTGATGAACACCTTTTTGGCAGATGCTATTAACTTATCCACCATCGGATACTTATTTCGAATGGTTTCTGCTACGAGGTGACATGCGTGTATGAGGCGTGTTATGTGAAGAAGAGTCGGAAAGCATATTTTCAACATCCTACCAACTCTCAGCATTGTTGCGGCTCCTCCGTCAGTAACGAAGATTGTGACTTGGGTTCCTGCAATACAAAATTCTCTCAACGAATCTATTATTATCTTGACAACGGTTTCTGCATTAGTTTTCTGAATCCTTTTACTGGATAACAACAATGAAGCTGGTGGACCATCACGTTTTAAAGGACGCGCTACAACATGAATGACGCTGTGGTCCTGAGCATCAGTTGTTTCATCCACACATAGGCAGATTTTCTTATTTCTCAACTCGTCTTTTATACATTGTATCGTAATTGCATAGATGTTGACAGCTTCCATGAGGGAACGTACTTAACCCAAAAAAGACGAAAGTGGTCATTAGATACTAGTTGTTGTGGGATGTTGCACACACTTAACATAAAAATAAAATCATATAAAAATTGCCAGTATGAAATACTGTTTCTTAAATTCAATACCTGACGTTTACTTTTACAATGTTTTCTACATTCAAACCAATCGCGACTTAGCAATGCGCTATTGCACATTGTGCAATAAATATGCGGACTTCTATATTCTAATCCAGGGAAATACCTGAGATATTTATTCACATTCGAAGAGAACGTTACACCCTTTGAACTCTCTCGCGGTACTGTCGAGATCGACTACGAGTTGAAAATTACCCCTATCCACGCCGCTACCGCTACGCTACTGCCATCCGGTACCACCTTTTTAACAAACTCAAAAGATAAGTTACTAGCACATCAGGTAGACAGAAGGTGAACTAGAAGAACTCATGAATATATACATATATGTCTAGACCAAAACTACTTCCAATTCAAGGACAGCGTCTACAAACAAAACGAAGGTCGTCCTATGGGGTCGCCTCTCTCTCCTTTGATGTCATTTAGAGGATCAACTGTTTTCTAACAAATCAATCACCTCACCCATCGTTTTGTGGTACAGATACGCCGATGACATTATTTGCTTATGGTCAGGTTTAGGTAGACAACTGAATACCATAAACAACCATATCCAATTCACCACGGAAAAAGAATCAGCCGAAGGTACCATTAACTTTTTGGATTTGACTATTAAAAAGAATAAGAATACTTTTGAATTCGCAATCTATAATTACTCAGCGTTAAACTCCATGGTTTTTAGATTCTTGAGTGTACCTATGTCGCCGAACAATTTCAATCTAGAACTTAAGACCGTTATAAAAATTGCCAACAACAACGGATACAGTTCAGAGAGTGTAACAAGACTCCTAAATAAAATGGAGAAACGCTTTGCCTGGAAATTAATTTTCCCAAACAACGGCGAAGACACCGAACGGAAAAAAATGGGTCAAAATTCCATTTATATGTATCATAAGCTTAAAAATAGGAAATAAACTGAAAAAACTAGGACCTAAACCAGCATATTACAATAGGGATACTTTAAAAACATCAATAGTAAACAATAAACTCAACTCTAATAAATTCAAAAATTCAGGTATCTACAAGCTAAATTGTGACAACTGCAATAAAACGTACATTGGTCAAACCGGGAGAAGTTTCAGAATCAGATTCGCAGAACATTTTAGATCGCATAGACTAACATTACCTAACAGAAACAATACACAAGTGTAGCGTAAATAACTTACAAATTCTCCATATCATAAACAAAGGCCATAAAATGAATCTATTAGAATCGTATTGTATCAAACGAGAACTTGAAAGACATGCAGATAATAACGATCAATTAAACTTAATATCCACTCTTCTTATCAATAACAAAGTAATTAAAAGATTTATAGGACGAACTCATCCACCCAACAAATGTATTTACACATGTATTGTTTCCTTTGTTCTTGTCAATCCCAATGTTAATTATTGTAATTTATAAATAATTTATAGGATTAGTCATCCGCATACCTCTTAATTGTATAAATTTTCTGTCATAAATTAGCTCCAGATTTTACACTGTTTAGTTTTAGTAAGACTCCTGATAATGCCTCAAAGCGAAATGCATTGAGCATAATAAATATCAGTTGTGAAACAATACCAAGTGTTTTATTTGTTAATTTTTTTATATTTTTGTTTTAATGTATTCACTGACATTTCCCCGGAAATATACATAAATTATCTGAAAGTATCGTATTATCCGAGGACACCTTAACATAAGTTAAATAGTAATTTAAGGCGAATGAACAATTGATATCCCATCGGTACATATCTCACGTAAAATTTTAATGGAGTTCAATTGTAAGACACACATACACACACAGACCTAACGGTAGGAAGTATTGAAGTTACCTAGAGGACTCGGTCACTCAGCGATAAGCTTTAGATAGATGCCCTTTATTCCCATGTAATATTCAGAAGTAACTGTCCTATTAAACGTTCCAGTTATTGATTTTCGGCCTATACTCGTCCTTTACCCTAATTGTCCCCGACCGATAATTATCGTTCCATCTGAAACTTCTCTGCGGCGTAATTGCATCCTAGTTTAAACTGAGGAGAATATCACGACAGCATTATTATAAAACGACGTAGGAAATAGAAATGTATGCGAGAATTGCACAAGGTGTATCCGAGGCGGGTTTCGAAAACGTATTATTACTCAGGATCGTGCACTATTTACGTTATGCATCCCAGTATTTTATACGGTAGTTGTCCGGCTATAACTGCAAAGGATACGTGTAATTTAGTGAGAGTTGCATGCATGAGATTCTTTTGTTTTCTCCGTATTTTCCGACGGGCTGCGGATTAATAAGTTATGAGACGCGGAAAGCTGACTCGGGAAACGAACAATATGCTTGTCGGTTTATTATGAATTAATAAACTAAGTGGAAGCACTTACTTTATTATTATAGTTTAATTGACGTATTATGGAGAAAAGAACAACTGGCGTTCGATGTTGTTGAAGGGTGGGTCACAGGAATTTTTTCCGATTGTGGGTAGCAAATGATTGTTAATTATTTTTATTAGATCGGAAAATGGGCAGCTTGCGGTAGTCCAACTGCCTACGTCCATATTATTTGGCGGTTTTATTTTTGATAATTTTTTATAGGAAACCTAGTCATCTACATATAACAGACGCAAACTTCCAGATGGTGTTTACGAAAGTTTCTAAAATAGGTAACTAGGCACTATTTAATGAAGTCCGCCAGAAGTTCCTATAAAATATTGAAAAAATATCATCTGGATACGAAACATCTTGGATACGGAATATTTTCAGCAAAATTTAAATCAAATCATTTTTACATTACTTTCTATTTTGATGTTACAATGTTTTGCAAGGTGTGAATATCAATTAAAAAGTTAATTTTGAAGTTGCTATAATTCAATGGACACATAAGCAGGGTGTTACGAAATTCGCGGGCACGGACTATGGGATGAAATTAAGCAGCAAAAATTGAAACGAATGTTCCTTTATCATTTTTTAATGTGACCAATATTTTCTGGCTTATAGCAATTTAAAAAATGAAAAATAAAACATATAAACATGTTTAATATTAGAAAGTGTATAAAACAAAACATGACTAACATGAGCAAAGAGGGCTTTGCAATTATTATAAAAACAAATCTGGTGCGTAAATAACTAGTTGACATTTCTACCCTTGTCATTAAAAGCATACGGTTTTTGTATTTTGAATTTTAACGTATGAAATGGCTCAAGACTACTGAAATCGTCTGCCAAATGCCAAGGTCTTTAGAAGACTAGACGATAGAATTCTTTTCACCGTGTGCGTTACAATACAACCACGTAGAGATGCTGGCCGTCCACGTTTACGTGAAAATGTGGTAATTGATTTGATAAGAAACGATCTTTCAAGAAATACCAGGTGCGTTGCGATTGAATTGAGAACAAATCATGACCGGGTATGGCGTGCTCTGAGACGCGACCAACATCCGTTCAAGCAATAGGAAGGTGTGTTGAAGCATGTTTAGCTGTTGACGGAAGACAATTCGAACAAATGTTATATATATGTGGTGAAGTCCTAATTGCATTTAAGGAATATATATCCTTCACTGTTATCGATACCAAACACATTGCTAGTTCGGTGCCCCTCATTGATTTATTACTTTGCAGATGTTTTTCTGAAAGTATTTCTTTTCTTCTTGTCCTAGTTTATGTACCCCCTGACATCTCGTCAGAGGAGTTGGAAATATTTACATCCACTCTTGAAGTTGTCTTCGTTAATGAAATTTTTATCCTTATTGGAGATTTCAACGTCCCCAATTTGTATTACTCTACTCATTAAAAATGTAATAAACCTTCAGTCTTTCAAAACTTTTTAGATTTACTTAATGTCAAGCAATACAATAATATAAAAAACTGCGATGGCAAATTACTAGATTTAGTCATATCTAATTTTAACCATGATCTTGATGTACAACATTCAGAAAGTCCGATTGTATCTGAAGATCCTTATCACCCTAGTTTGGAAGTTGAATTCTTCTTTCTACGTTCCTCTTCATCGCAAGGATTCCCTTCTGCGAACAATTTCCGATACAACTTTTACAAAGCTAATTACTTGTCACTATACAATCAGTTTTTGAGTTGCGATGGGTCCTTCCTTCTTGACTATACTGATGTTAATAAAGCTCTGGATGCTTTTTATAACTCTTTGTTTGCTGTCTTGGATCTTTACGTTCCTTCTAAATCCCGTACAAATATTTCTTATCCACCCTGGTTTACATCAGATATTATTCGTAATCTAAAATACAAAAATTTTTATCACAGCAAATTGATTAAGACTAAAAAAATAATGCATTACAATGAATTTAAACGAATTAGAAAGTTAATCAAAACACAAATTAAGAATAATTACGTTCACTATCTTGGAAATATTGAAGATTCCATAAAAACCTCACCTTCTCATCTATGGCAGTTTCTTCATGCTAAAAGGCGTTCCAGAAGGATACCGGGCAGACTATATGACGACCATGGAAATGACGGACTCGCATAGGCGGTTTCCGAATCGAAGGATACCTGATAATAGAGTAGTAGTAGTTCGGGGGAGTTTTCGCATATCTTAGAGCAACGGGATCATTTCCAAATGCTAAGGAAACACGTCCATCAGCAGCTGACCATGATTTAATACTGGATAGTGTTGAAAGAGCCCCATCAACTAGTGTCCGCAGAATATCAGTTCGCACTGGTGCTAGTCGAATGAATGTATGGAGAACGATGCATAATTTTGGTTTGTACTGATCCAGGCCCTCGTATGCACTTCTGTAATTGGCTCAACGCAAATCGTAATCTGGTTAATAAAATGTTGTTCACCGATGAGTGTACATTTACTCGAGACGGCGTCAATAATTTGAGGAATTCCCATTCTTGGCAGCTTGAAAATCAACATGCAATCTACGAACGGAATTTCCAACACCGTTTTTCAGTTAATGTTTGGTGCGATTAGTTAGGGGATCAATTAGTTTCCCTTTCGTGTTTGACGGTCGTTTGACATCTTCAATTTATCTTCAATTCTCACGAGAAGAACTGCTAGTGTTGTTAAAGTATATTCCGCTTCAAATAGAACAACAGATGTGGCTACAACATGATGGTACTCCGCCGCACTATGGTAGAAATGTTGTTGGGTATTTAAATACCACATTTCCTGGACGTTGGATTGGACGGGGTGACCCAGTTTCTTGGCCTCACTCGACTTAAATCCCTTGGATTATTACCTATGGGAACACATGAAGTCGTTGGTATATGCGAAGGAATCACTTACTAGGGATGAACTGCTTCGTAAAATTATTGCAGTTGCTACTGACATAAGAAATAATCGTCATGTTATTCGGAGAGCCATCAATGATATTTATGGACGGAGTAGACTGTGCTTGCAGTACGAAGGTGGACATTTTGAACGATTCGTATCATGTTTATTTTTTTGTTAAATAAAAGATTTTTCAACGATGTTTTGGTTCTGGCTCCTTTAACACTACTACAATTAAAAGCATCATATCTCGATAAGGATGAATTTGCGGACCGTGTTCATATAGACATTTTCGATGGTATATATGCAGGTAGAACATGATTTCCAATAATGAATTTCCGTACATACACATTTACCGGAGATTCCGTTGCATTACGAAATTTCTGACCTTTAACGAAAACTCATGCAAAGTAAAGAAATACACCGAGAATAAATAAATTATCCTTAGCATACGATTTCGGCTGACACATTCCGTGACAAATCATCAATTTGTAGAAACAACGCTTGTCTGCGCACTCGCGTATTAAAATTTTCAATTTTCAATTTGGATCTTTTCCCCCGTAGATTGCGTCATCCAAAATGCATTGCTAGCCTAATAGGGGACTAGTCTGACAGAACCGATAGGAAAACGATGTGTGCCTTACGATCCGATCGGAACGCCATGTATGTATGCACTCGGTCGTGTGCATGCTTTTATTTAATAATTTTTCAATGCGCCCGCCAATAAACCTTTCCACAGCAAGTTATTTCTGCTTCCATAGCCTTAATTATTAATTTCAACGTGAAGGTGCCCTTGGCTGTATTGATTTGCTGCCAATAATAAAAACTATTTGATCGGTAGGTATAGATGGACGTTGTGTTGTGTATTCATTTCATGTATTCTTTGTGGAAATAAGTATATGTTCCACTGATGAAATACTGCACGAAACTTTTTAAATGTTTCCTAATATTTGATTTGTAATAAATGCAAATACATTTTTCCTCCTCTGGAAAGCTAGTCAAAGCTTTGATAATTGTTTTTTCGTTTAAGTGTTGTAGTATAGTTTTTGTTTCTTTGAATCTTCTCTAGATACGGCGCTTTAAATTTTCAAACTTATGACGTGTGTCTTGACGAGGTAACATTGTATATGGTAATCTATACAGTAACCAAAACTTGCGGACTCGCACAGGCGTCGGTATTACGGGTTAATATAAGAATACGAAAAATTCATAAATAAACTTACTTGCTAATTATTCAACAAATTAGAGGCATCAGGATGTGAACTACTGTAAACTTGCGTCATTGCATATGTTTCCACAGGTACTTCTTTAAACCTTGTGCCTCGACAAGAAAAAATATTCTTATACATAGAAAACGATCTCTCCACATCTAAGGAAGTTACATTTTAAATTTTTTGTAAGCGTTCATTATCACTTTTTGAATATTTTCCGCGGTACATTGTTGAACACGTTTGCAAGCTAACAAATATCGAGATGCTGTGTTCTCGCTAAATAAAACGCGAGCTATTACATTCACAATACTGTTTTTCTTTATATCGGTCGTCTCATCCACGGTAATCCATATTTTTTTGGAACACAAATCACGTTTACACACATTTTCTAGCATCTCTTTCATTCGCGGCAAATGATTCTGTAATTGTGTTTGTGAGGGTAATGGGTACTTTGGAACGTATAGTCGCCAAAACGTTTTAAAAGCTGCTTTTCTCACCAACGACAACGGAAGATTCCAAGAGGTAAATATAATTAATAAATGTATGAGGAATAGTGTATAAGGTATTTCAGTTCTTGCATTTCTCATATGCTTAATACCATTGACATGCCTCTGGCAATCAGTTCTGTCCAATGCAGCCAAACGAACATTGCATATCAAGCAAAAAACTGCACTACCGTCATATTTTAAATGGGGAAAAAGTGACACAGACCTATGTACATTAGTAGCAAATCTATTACGAGGCATTGTTTTCTTAGGTATGTAAATATTAGTTCTATATGAAACGATACACTAATTATGTACTTGGTACAATACTACAACGCACAAAAAACACCAGCTATATTTTCAAAAGCGACACGTAAGTACATAACCTTGACCGTTCGACTAATCTCTGCAACAGCTCAACCGGTACTAAAACGAAATCTCTCTCAGCGCGGTTTAACATGATTTATATTCAAGGTCGACACTACATGCCTGCTTCTCTACCGGTTTAGTTTATTTATGAATTTTTCGTATTCCTATATTAACCCGTAATACCGACGCCTATGCGAGTCCGCAAGTTTTGGTTACTCTAGTTATTACATTACTGCTTTAATCTTGCTGTCAATTATATCGTTTTGCTGCTGTTATTTTTTACTAACTTTCATTAACAAAGAACGAATATCTCGAAAGAGGAGTTCATAGATGTAGTATTTCTTCATGGCATTTGCAACAGATATCCACTCTTAGCATCAAGAATGTTAGCGGTATACCCTTTGTATGGCCTACTATAAAAAACATTGTTTACACGGCACCCCTTACAATGACAGAAAACATGCAGTAGTGAATAAGAAAAGCTTTTCTTCAGTTAAACGAGAACAACTTGGCTCAAAATGTAAGCCAATCAGTATAAAGACGGTTGAGAATATGCACAATTTATTTTTAGTTATGACGTCATCGCAAAAAAATCTAGATGACAATATACACTTTTAGTAGTGGAATCCGATAGTAATTTTTCTTCCCTTTATGATCATGCAAATAAATCATAAGGTTAGATAACAGCAATTCTGAGAAAATTTGATGTTATGGTACTTAAGTATCTTGATTATTCAGGCAAGTTACTTGCCGTTCATGGTTTGAATTATTTGTTATCTTGGATAATGCTAACAGTTAATCTAATTTTATGTTGTAGTATTTTAATATGATAATTTAGATTCATTTCCTATTAAGTACCATAATATCAACATTAAATGTTCAGCGCGATTTTTCTTAGAACGTTATGGTTTGCAGTGCATATGAGCAAGGATTTTATATTTTTCAGAGATTAAGAGAAATCTGAGATTAATATTCAATATTGGTTTGAGCCAATAATCTTTTTAATCTTCGCATTAATGCGTTATGAAGTTGATAAACTAGAGCTTTTAGAGGTTCGGAAAAGTTACGCTATAATATTACGTCCTTCTGGACTTATGTTCCTTTCGTGTTCAGTTTACAAACTTGTGGTATAGGAAACAGAAGGAAAATGACACGCCACAATTCCTAGTTTAGTAATTATTTCATTATAAATTCTGTTATTCGAAAAGCTATAGATACGTTCTCATCAAGAAGTCCCGCACCCGAAGTTGCTATACACGTATCATCCATTTGTCACGCGATTGTGGTTATAAATTGGTACATTTGTCTGTTTTCCATCGCTCCATTACCATCGCCGGAGGTCTGCAATTGTCAACCGTTAAATGCATCTTTCGTGACTGACGTGGAGGACGTCAGATCATTAAAAAAGAAGATGGGTATCCTACGTATTCGGCGTCCGCGGTCACTTAAAATATACATATACACGATTATATAAAAGTATGTATGTATAGTTATATATATGCGTTTACATGCAGAAGACACCCACCTCTGACCATACACCCGCCCCGCTATGTTCTTCTTCTCAACGGTTTTGTTTGTATTTTGGAAAAGGGTCACCATGACTACTTACCGTACAATCAATTGTTGCCACGTACTCCTACTCGTTGAACGCTCAGGCCAATTGGTTCTGTTCTGGGGGAGATCTGCGACTGATAAGTTGATAGTATGGTGACCGCTGGTCAGTTCTTTGTCGGCTTTGGAACCGTCGACAACGTGTTGGATTTCCATCCAAAAAACTTTTCATATTTTTGGGCAACAATCGTCAACGTCAGAGCGTCTTGATTCATAGCAAAGATAAGAAGGTATTATGGTTTGGAATTAAGATGTTTTAATCACATAATAGCACTGTTTCGTAGGGTATTGTTGTAACTGCACTTTTAATTTTTCACATTTTTTTCTGTTGGTAAGTTTTCTTGATTGCAAATGAAAAACTATGCTGATTTGCTTTGTTATTTGTATTTAGCCAAAGGAGTTTTGTGGAACTTGTACATCGAATTATGGGATAGCCAAGGAATATTTTAACACATACTGTTTTCAGTGCATTTTGTCCCATATAGATAAAACATTTTCAAATCAGATAGAAATATTTAGTGTAGGGGCTGCCGTTGATCTATATATGAACTTATTTTACTTAACTTTACAATTGACATTGTTCTAAGAATTTAATAATGCTACATAAAATAAACACCATTTGACTTGAGCTTCTCTAACACTCTTGTCTATTAACAGATGAACGAACTAAGAAATTTCCCAACATTTAATTATATCTTTGTCTAATAATGTCGTTTGCCCGAATTATTTTAGCCAACGTGCACAAAATTTAAGATGACATTTGATTCACGTTTAATACATACTTATAAAATATATTTTGTTTTTGCTCTTTTAATGTTCTTATTTGTGGGACCATTGGGTAAATGGGAAATACCTTTTATTCGCATCCATAACATATCATGATCAGCTATGTGTCAAACTCGTCAGATTGATGGATCAGCATCAATTACCGTTACAGATCTGAAGAAAGTGCATTTGATTAAACTCTATTAAAGACGAAAATGTTTCTCTATCCGCACTTTGGCTTAAGAATGTTATAATGATGTACAAATGTATGTAGTAGTATTTTTTGCAATTATAAAATCTAAAAAAGTAGGCACCGCAAAGTGTCGAAAGCCTTCAATTAATTACGGGAGCAATGCTACTGTACAAGCTAGCATTATATAGCTATAACGAATGGTATTTTTTTCACCAAGCTGTAGATTCGAAAGATTGGCTATTTCAAGTATTTATTTACTAAAAACCAACATGCATTTCGGTTTTTGCAACTATTGAGCGGAAATACATTCTGTAGCGAATTTCTTTGTACTTACTGCATTCTCTTCCATCGGTATAAATATCAATTCGAATCGAAGAAAAAGCTCACTGAATTGTTATTGGGTATCTTTTAGTTACATGGTTGGTTACCATATAATGAGAGCAATGTTTTCAGATGTTTCTATAATTAAAAAAACAACTAATAACTAGCCTCTTTGGTTAAAATCCAGTCTTTAATATTGCTTTACGCGTTAGGTGCATTTACAAATTGTTTTTTTTTTTTTTAGAAATTAGAGCAAATCTAGCCTTAACAAAATGCTTTTAAAATTCATTCTACTATAATGTTACTTAGAAGTAGAGGTGGGGCAAATCCTAAATTTTCTCGAGTCCAAATCCGAATCCTACAAAGTTCCCAAATCTCGAATCTCTCGAATCCTTCATATATCGTATGTCCCCGGATTGGGTTACAAAGAGGGAAAAGTTTATTTTTGATTTCTCCAAAAAAAAATTATACTTAATGAATTACCTTACTTCTTGCGAAACTCCCAAAATACATTTTACTTTTACTGTAATTGCTACAGTTATTTTTTTATTAATAAAAAATTAAACAATAAAAATAACTCAGATCGACAAAATTTTAAACCAGAAACTAGACTAGTTTTCCGAAGGCTTTTGACGCGCTGAATCCGAATCCGACCTCAGAATTGCTTTATCATGTCAGGTTTTCAAGATATCCTAACCTATAATGGCGTTAAAATTCCGTATTTTTAGTAATTGATCAATATTTTTTATAATTTTTGTGTAGTAATTGTAGTCGTAAAAAAACTTGATAGTAGAAGCATGTTACGATAGTGTTAACGATGAAGGGATTATTCAAATGTGTTTCTGAATCTACGGACAAGGAGAGCGTACGTAGGAAATTTCGTGTACTGTCCTGTACATTTACTTATGTTATATTCGCCTACATCATAATATATATATGTAGATATGTATTACAATTTCCACTGATGAATCTCTTATAAGCACCTGCTTTAAAAATACTTTTAAAGAAACAATATGTGAAATACAAGTAAAAAATAAGACAGAAAGATTATTATTTATTGTTATAACATATTATTATAACATATTACCCTCTTTTCCTTTTACAATTTTTCAAAATGGAGAAATTATTTTTTAGAATGGTTCTTAAATCTTTCCTTTGTCACTTCCTGAAAGTCCTGGATACTTTTCTCGGTATGGAACATGCGTTTGCTGGTATAGCTTCTTCTGCATCCCTAGATTTCATAGTGTATGCCCATTTTTATTAAAAATCTACAGTTTATATTTTATAAATATTTATTGATACCTTGAAATGACATAGATCCTATTTTTTTACATTTCTACATTTTAGTTACTATCATAATATAACTTGTCACACCTCTGATTTTTATTGAATACTTCTATTGGATATCAATAAAACTGATCTTTCCAAAATTTGGAGTTAAAATGTTTAACCGCTTTTTGGGATTCGAAGGATTCAAATTTTGAAAAAAGCGTTAAGATTCGAGTTTTCGAGTCTCGAAGCTTTTTTAAGATTCGAGGTATTCGAAGATTCGAATGTCCCATCCCTACTTAGAAGAGTTCATGTTGGTTTGAACTGTCGGGTCTCTTGTTTGACATAGTATTTATTAACGATAAACAAGACTGCATTATTGCTGCAAGATGTCGATAAGCAAATGTAAGGTTTTCTTAGTTGCAGTGAAGAAATGCATGTTTGTAGTATAAGGATTACGCTATAATCTAGTTTAAATGACATTAAGGAGGGATTTTGTAACACTAAAGCGCATAGTAATAATAATAATAGTAATAGCCAACAGATTTACGAAAAAAGTCCAATAAAAGAGCAATATATAAAGAAAAAAAATTACAAAGCACTGAGGTATAAACTAAAACTTACATTTATCATATAAGTAAAGGAAATTGGAAACATTTATAATAATAAAGAAGTAGAATTGTATCAGAGATGACGTTATAATACGATGGCGCTGAACTGTACTAGCTGAAAAGTGGTGAAGTGCTTGCTTGCTTATTGTACACTAGTGTGAATATGTTTTAGACAAGCAGGTAGAAAACCCTTCATTTGAAATTTTGAATAGATTTGAATTAGAAGTATTTGTATATAAAGGATGTTACGCTTATTTTACATAGGTTTCCAAGAACAAACTTTCGAATTTATAGGTTAACACGTGGGGTGATTTATTTCCCCGCAATTCTAGTTCTAGGGAAAATATTTTTAATAAAATATTTCTCTTACTGTAAGAACATCGCGTATAATAAATCGTGCTAGTATTTTATAAGTAAATAGTTTGCTGTTGTAAACGTATTACACTAAATTAGATTTTTTTTTGCTGTTGTAATTTTTCTTTCGAATAATTAGTGGAAGTGTGAGGTTTAGACCCAATAATTGATATTTTTGTCATAATGGGTAAAATCTCAGTGCATGATCGCAGTACAATCATTACATTACACCAAGAAGGTTATAGCGAAAGACAAATTGCAGTAAAATCACAGGCAATTATGACTGCAGTCTACAGTATTATAAAAAAATTAAGGAAACTGGATCGGTAGAAAACACAAAGAAGATACGACGACCTAAAAAGGTAAAGAAGGCCGATGTGCGATATTTAAAATTACTCCGTAAGAAACCGCTTTCGAACTTCGACAGAACTGGCCGTGGACTTACAGAGGGCTACCGGAACAAGCATAACGCCTTCCTGTGTAAGAAGACTTTTAGTAAAAGAAAACCATTATTTCGACTTGGAAATAAGGCAAAAGCGGCTGGAGTATGCAAGAGAACACAAATATTGGACTTTAGAAATGTGGAATAGAGTTTTGTTCCCTGACGAATCAAAATTCAAAATTTTCGGAACCAGTCGCCAATATATGTTTGTAGAAGAAAGGGGGAACGGTATGATTCGACTTCCATACAACCTACTTTTAAACACGGCGGTGATTCTGTATTGGGACGGGGATGCTTATCATCATCAGGTGTTGGGGATTTAATTAGAATAACAGGAAAATTCACGGCGCAGCGCTATTTGCAAGTTTTTGAAGGATTTTGCCGTTCCCTCTGGACGTCGCTTAATTGGTCCAAACTTCATGCTTCAAGATAATGACCCTAAACATTGTAATAGGATTGTTAAAGATTATTTAACAAAAAAATGCGAGGAAGGCGTTTTGGAAATCATGAAATGGCCTCCTAAAAAGCCCAAATTTAAACATAATAGAGCATGTTCGGGATTATTTGGACCGTAAAAATGTGGATTCAACGAATGTCAACGAATGTTTTCGTATACTCAGAGAAGAGTGAAATAGAATTCCACACGCAGTTGTTGAAAAGTTGTATGCTTCTCTTTCTAGAAGAAACGAAATGCTGTTTTCAGCTAAGGAAGGGCACACAAAATATTAATTTATTTTATATTAAAATTATTAATTTCTTGAAATATGAGTATTTTGACATATAAATGTGTTATTTAACATTACCCGTGTATTATTTTGCCTCTGTTCTTACAAATATTCTGTCTGCTATTATAAAGACGTTCATAGTACTTACTGCTCTAAAACATATTCACAATTCTGTACTTGGTATTAGTTGAAAAGATCGTAGGATTCCTCGTAGATGAGTAGAGTCATCAGACTCATCAGTAACCCGGGCAAATATGCGGTAATAGCCAGAGGCGTGGCGAGCGCATAAGAGTTTACACATGAAATAGAAGGTACTGACACACTTACCGTTTTAAAAATCCTCCGTGAAATCACAAACTGGGTAACATCTGTTAAATATTTGAATCATTAGATATCTAGCGATGTTATATTTGCATATTTAAAATAATCTTTGAAACAACTTAATGCATCTTCACACGCACCTTCACAAATTTATCTTAATATAAGAAAATCGGAGTCTTTCTCTAAAACACTTTCAAATTTTCGTATTACATACCAATTTGTTTCGCCTTCTACAGCGCATAACTGTGCGTGAACATCATTCACAATTTGAACAGAATCCACTAGCGACATCGAAACATTTTGTAATTTTTCTATTCCCTCCGCTAGTCCGAAGTAATTGTTGTGAATAGTTTGTAAATCTCTTTTAACTTGACTATCTTGAAATATTTTCTGGCACCATCTTCTTGCTTTTCTTCCGTTTTTCTTCGCAGCTTCTATAGTTGTTTTCAAGAAACTCTGGGGACAAGATAAACTCGCCCCGTTCGTTGTCTAGTTCGGCGAAATTAATGTCCATTCTGTTCTGTTTGATATTCGGTTCATTATTCTGTGTGTCGTTCGGCGCAATGCTTAGGTCCATACGAAGCTTTATACCGTGTGGAAATCGTCGATTCGATCTGGTACGTACAATATTCATGTAGACATTTGCTTTGTAGTTAATCCGTCGCGCTCAAAAGAACCAAAAAAGTCAACCTTGGCACTAATAAGCTACAATTCCCAGTTTCAATGAACAAGCAACTCTATTCATTCGAAATAAATTACTTATAAATACAAAAATTAACAATGCATCTTAGAATTTAAGAAAAACTCTAATTCAATTGATCATTAGTTTGAATAATCCTTCTTTTTGATGACTCTCTCACATTTAGATAAGAAAAGTGTTGCGTGTTGCAGTCTTGCATTGCAAAATTCAACTATAGCGTTCGGGTCGTTTCCGACCGGCTGGTATGTATTGGAAAAGGTCTTCGCTTTGAATGCCTACCAAGCTGTTATATGTAACCTGGGCAAATATGCGGTAACAGCCAGAGGCGTGGCGAGCGCATAAAAGTTTACACATAAAATAGAAGGTAAGAAATAAATTATAAAACGTGCGGAAACACTTGCCGTTTTAAAAGTCTTCCATGAAATCACAAACTGTGTAATATCTGTTAAATATTTGAATCATTAGATATGTTTCCACAGCTGTTTCAGACAAGTGAGTACGAGCGGAATAAATGTTTTTTAATGCTGAAAACGACCGTTTGACATCTAACGATGTTATATTTGCATATTTAAAATAACCTTCGAAACAACTTAATGCATCTTCACACGCACCTTCACAAATTTGTCTTAATGTAAGAAAATCGGAGTATTTCTCTAAAACACTTTCAAATTTTCGTATTACACACCAATTTGTTTCGCCTTCTACAGCGCATAACTATGCGTGAACATCATTCACAATTTGAACAGAATCCACTAGCGACATCGAAACTTTTTGTAATTTTCTATTCTCTCCGCTAGTCCGAAATAATTGTCGTGAATAGTTTGTAAATTTCTTTTAACCTGACTATCTTGAAATATTTTCTGGCTTTTCTTGATTGCTGCAGCTTCTGTCGGATTTTTAAAACTACCTTCTTGATCAAAGTATTTGTTGTAGTAAAACGCAGCCTGCAACCATGTTCTTCAACGTTTAACAATCGGCTGTGGTGGTTCAGGTAAATCAGGACACAGTTTGTGAAATAGTCGGGTACGTTTCGGGGACTTTAGAAACACTGCCTTTGTACTAGCAATCAATGCATTTACTAGTGGAAAACATGTAGGAATCGTTTGTGCCGCAAGATTTAGAATATGGATTTTACACGTTACATGTAAGAAGTTACCACTGTGTTCTTCAAGAGATCCGCCCTAAGTACGCATGTTTGCGGCACCATCACTCATAAACATTAAAAGTTGCTTAGTTGAAACTTCAAATTTGTTCAATGAGTTCAACACCACCTTTAAAATCTCATCGGCAGTACAATTTATAACTCTTTTGGAAGCAAGTAAGAAGGAGGGTGACGGTCGATGTGGTTCCATTGTACGTACCATTACATTAACCACAGAATGTTTTTGAACATCTGTTGTTTCGTCGACACACAACCACAGTTTTTTATCTTTCAATTCCGTTTTCATTCTTTTTTCTATATGTTCACGAGCAAATGGCACTAGATTTCGTATCGACTAGGTAATTTACAGTCCGCATATTTATTCCAGAAGGAGACAAATGCTTCTTTGTCTAGTAAACGAAACGATAGATTATATAAAATAAGAGTAACACATAAATCAAATGTAAATTTTTCTTGGTCTCGTATGCCACTTCTTGCAGAAGAATGCTGTTTGCTTTCGATGTGACGTTGACAATGGCCTCTGGACCAACATATTAAAGGGATTTTGCAAACTAGACATTGAATTTTAACGTCATCAAAAATTAAGCCCGGCATATCCACTATAAAGTTTTTAACTGTGTCCGCCATTGGTCGTTTTCGCGACGTACCTAACTGCGACATTTTTAAAGCAAACATAAGCGTACAATTATGAAATAAGTTACGACCGCCTACATATACACAGAATTAATCACATACAGCATCGATTTAGTACTGACGCTGTGAACGCGTGAAATAAATAATCGCCGACTCCGTACTACATATCTACTACACTGACTGTTTGCCCAGACTACTCATCAGTGTTCCATTTAGAAGGTGTTCGTCGCTAGGCAATATATATTTCAGCAAGCTTAAACAACAAAAACTGCTTCTGTTATTAAATTTGTATTCAAAGTTCATGTAACTTGTATGTTAAAGGATTAGCGGGTTAGAAGGTTTTAGTTAATTTAACAAGAAACTGAAGGTTTTTGATTTTAATTCTTACATAGGAATTGGAAACTATCAAACTAAGATACTTATTCAATTAACTTTCAATTTCTTTCATAATGTTAGAAATTATATAATACAGACGCATGAGATAAACATAAAAGAATAAAATTATATGTATTAATGATGTTAATTAGTTGCTATCTGGAAGTAATCACTTTTTCCTTTCTAACCTATTTGCGTAGGTATTTAAAATTTTAAGCATTAGTTTCACTTGCCACGTATTTCGCGATTATCTAGGAAGTGTTGATAGTAACGCGAGCCGTACGATTAAATTCTCCACCATTTTGCCCTAGAATCTCTAGATCTTGATCCGGCACGTGGAAATTGCAAAATGCGAAAATCACCTTTCACACAATCCACGAGCGTCTGTTATACATTACGCAAATGAGATGCCTTCACTCTTATAGCTGTTACGTAATACGACAGAAGATTGCGATCTTTACGATCTACTTCCTTTATTTACTTCGTAATTTGGAAATGTACAGCAAGAAAACGTTGACGATAAATTAACCTTTAATAATTCACGTTCGAGACGTTAGAAGTTCTATAAAACCAAATAAATATTTGTTTTTCCCGAGTGGAAGACAATCGATTCATTGGAACGTTTATTTTCAGATCAGCCAAGAGCCCGTTCGAAGGAGGATCTTGGCGATAAATACCGATTTAATTTGAGGTGAGTGCTATTACATTTCTACCGGCTCTTCTCTTATTTACTCCAGCTCTTTTCTACTTATGTTGCCATACACTTGGTTTATTTTTAATCTTTAACTAGTAGCTGTTTGAGCCGTCATCGCCGGAATTGAAGCGAGAAAAAGTTGTAATTTCTTAGCAGATACTAGTGGTGTTAAATTCCACAATTTTTAAATTCGAATGTTCGAATTTCTGCAATTTCGACCTTTCAAAATTCGAAATCGAACTTTCGAACGGATCTCAAATATGTACGAAATTTAACTTTCGAATCCAAAACCAAAAGTTAATACTCATCAACGTACATTGTGTTATAGGTGTCACAAGAAGGAAAAACTTTTATTATGGATTTATTGAAAGATTATATTGTTGTATAAAAGTTCCTATTTATTCTAAAACTAACAAATAATATTAGATTTTTCAAATAAAATAAATTCTTAATACTGCCTAAAATATTTTTGTAATTATTGTAGAGGAAAAAACACTATTGTAAACAAAACAAAAAACCCTATTATAGAAGAAAAAACACAATAATATTAACAGCACTTGAAAAATTAAAAAAACAGCCAGTTTACGCACTGTTACGTAATTTATTTCGAATTTCTAGTAATATTTTTGTGATTTAGTAAAGGTAAAAGCTATTAAAAATTGTGATACCTACTTATACCACATACTTGGATAATGTTTACACTGTGAAAGAAAAGTACAAAAATATTTTCAATTTACGCTAGTATTTACCTAATATCCGATATTCGAATTTGAAATCCTAAATTCTAAATCTAATTTGAAATTCGACTTTTAATTTTTTTACAATCATAATTCGATCTTCCGAATTCTAAAAAATTTGAAAGTCTTTTAGCAACAGCCCCACTGTACACGCTGTTAGTGTTCTCAATGCTTTCGCATTTTATACTGTAAGAATTATTTAAAGATTCTAAAATTTTCACATAATAATCATATTTGCTAATTTTCCATTATTGTGAACATCCACGCAGAGAAACGTTTACTTGTATCAAGACTGTCCGCCTCAATTCAAGAGAATTACTGTTTCAATTATCCACAATACAATAACTGTTTTAAACCAAAAGAAATAGCGTTTTTTTCTTCCCTTTTAAGAGAAGTATATACTTGTAATGAAATTGTATTTCTTTGTTTAAAACGTTTGTTAACTTGATTCAAGAAAATCTTGCAAAAAATTTGAAGAAAGCTTTTCTTAGTATAAGTAAGTGGCCGTTATAACACAAAACAATATTTTCTTAAGGATAGAAAATTGTTCTTTTAATTCAAGAAAGCGTTTAGGTATTGTTCATTAATAATTTCATTTTCTTTAAATAAAGCATCTATGTATATACTTAGAATTCTTGAAATTATTTATATCCACATTATTAATTGCACTTACTTTGTTTAAAACAGTACGACATATCCGCACATAATGCAGTAAATTATTTTCGTTGCTTGTAATTTTAAAAAGGCTAAGGTAGAGGTTATCTACCTTGAAGTACACATGAAAAAAGTGCCTAGGAACAATAATCAAGATAATGCTAATTATAAATAGCTCATTGTATTGAAAGAATCCCTCCTGGCAAAAACAATATGAGAAGAGAAAAGCTCTAACGCTTTTTTGCTCCTGCCTGCGAGCTGCTATCGATACTAGAGTCAGTTTGAAGAACCTTGAACCCTTTTGTCCTCTTGTGCTAAAGCTGGCTCATTTCGCGCAGCTTGTAATTGATTGGGGAGAAAAGGAGGGTGTACATATGTCGGGTCATCTCTTTAATTTGGTAGGGAAACTAGGGCATGTCCCGGGGTCATGTGTGATCGTTTGGGGCCAGGGTTGAAGAAGTCCTGTGGGCGACGCACTCTTACTAGAGGAGGGGGCCTATCCTGGGGTTCGACGACCAGCTGGACGCACGGGTTTTCGTTTTCGCGGCCCCTTGCCCACGATGAGTTGAGGGTCCTCTCTAGGTGATCATGAATCGTAGGAATGCCCAGATCTCGAAGAATCTGTTCACTCCTGACGAAACACGGGACGTTGACGATGACGCGCAGGGTCCTGTTTTGAAGACCTTCCAGGCCCTTGAGGTACGTCGGGGCCTCTGATGACCGGGCCATGGCGCCGTAGGTCAGCAACGGTCGAAGTGTCGACTTGTAGAGAAGCAGCTTGTGGAGGGGACTCCTTCGACCCAGGAGGGGGAGCAACAAGTTGCGGGCAATTGAAAAACGGTAGCGAAGATCTCTCGGGTGAGGTAAAGGTGAGCCTCGTGTCTAGGTGTATACCTAAGTACTTAACGTCAGGGCTCCACGGCAACTGGACCTGTCCCATGTGGATGTTACTCCAGGGGCCGCGCAACTTTCTCGTGAATCTAACTGCGACGCACTTAGATTCGTTCACGCCGAGCCTCCACCGGGCTGCCAGGCCCAGGAAACTGTCAATAGCGGCTTGCAGTCGCTGGCTGACGAGTTTCTCGCTTCTGCTTCTAGCGTAGATGACTGTCATCTGCGTAGATAGCAACCCTGGTGCCGGGCAAGTTTTGCTCCTGCTTCATCGTTCGCTCAGTTTATGCCCCAATCCTCAAAAATAGCACTGAAATATTTCCTGGCGCCACCTACTTGCGAGAGATATAGTCATACCGTCCTAAATGATAGCGATAGAAACCGGAATACCATATTTACCTATAAAATGATACAAGCTTTAACGTACAACGTTTCATAAACATCTTCAGAAGATACCGGTTAATGAATTTTTTTCTTTTTATTACTATTTACCACGTGTACTAATGTAACTTCATAATAAATAATAATAAAAAAGGGATAAATAAATTTAAATGTTAACTCATTAATTATTAAACTACATGAAAATAATCCCTGTTTAATTACATTATTAAAGGAATAATATAATAATAATTATATTATTGTAATCTTTCTTTTATTGGATATCCTTGTAGCTGGCCTGATTATGTATTTTTTGAACACGAAACCGGTCGTCTAATTTCTCAATAGAACTAGATCTGGACCATTTTTTCATTTCTACCTTTAATATGAATACTTTCTTAACTTAAAACTAAATGATTTACTTGGAAGAAACATTTTTCCGTCTTAGATTTTCTTGATCTTCTAACACTAAGAAAACATTTATTTAATTCGAATGAAATTTCAAGAACATTTTTTTTGGTGTTATACATTTTTATAATCTTGAAATAAAAATATTTTCTTGAATAGAGACTGATTTTTGCAAGAAAATCTATCTTGTGTTTCTATTTCTTTTACTAACGGACGGCTATTTGCATAGTATACACACTAAAACATTTTGAGTAAGTATTTTACTCCAATGCAACTTGAGCTAGCATTAATCTAAGTCCAATAGTAATAATAATTACCTTAATGTTAGAGTTCTGGTTAGAGTATAACCATCTCTTGATAGGCAACCCAAGCAGAGTGAAATTTATTCACATATAGTGAAACTCCAACGAATTGAAAAGTATCTATCTATGGAGTAGATTATTAATTATTACACATGAATGAGAACGACTTTACTCTACATAGAACACATTTTAGCAGTGTTTGGTAGTATATACAGAGTGAGTCATCTTCGCGGGTTCGGGAGCTTGTATCTTTGTAAATCGACACTTTTAAAAACGGGCTTTTCTTGTTATGAGGTCCAGAGGGGAGCATGATTTAAAATTATTTTGAAACCTGCAGCTTGTCTCATTAGTTTGCAACATGCTATATATTATTGAATTTTTGATGTCCTCCTTAAATTCTAAGGCAGAAAGTAATAAAGTACACTTATTTTTACGCCACCTTTAAATGTTTTAACTGGGTCTTATTTGTTACCGTGTTAGAAATATGACTGTATATGGTTCGCTTTCTAGAGTTTTTGACTTTTTGAGCTTTATTTTATTCCTTCTTATGCCTGTTTAACATGTCAATTTTCATAGAAAACGATTTTTGCAGGATGATAATACTTGTCATTCTATCGCAGTTTTTTTTTTCTTTTATTTGAGACGATGTCTGCGTTTTATTTCTTTGTTTTTTGGGAGAAGGCAACCGTCTAGATTTTTGATTTTGCCAGAACCATGACGCCATTTAATACATCACTTAGAGGTGTTTTGCATTGCGATTCGATAGATTCATGTTCAAGATCAAAATAACACGCTTTTTATTTCTTTCTTTTATTCGATGTATTCGTTGGATTTATAGTCGTTTAAAATATTTCACGCCTCATTCGAAATCCTTTATGCCCCGTCTAACGCCAACAGATATATTTTATGACGATAATAAAATCGGGCCTATTTAATTTAGAAATGACTACCACGGATAAGTGCTTTTATTCTGGGCGATTAGTTAAGCGTACAGAGGAGATCTTTTCGTTCGCGTTTTTCCGATGGCCAAGCAGTTATGTTCTCGTAATTATGCGATGGTTCTTGGTCAATTGTAGCGGATGTTGTTATTATCCCCGTAATTATGTAATTACTGTAAATGAAACTTTGCTTTTTTGCTATTAGATTTGTATACTTAAGCGCACTTACACAAAATTAAAAAATAAGTACCATTTGTCCAAAAACTATGGCTGGTTAATAGTTTAAAAAGTCCAGTATATCGCGGCAATAAAAGATTTCATCTTATTTTGCGAAATATCGAGATAGTGTTTCATTTCTGGATCGGTAAACGGTAATTTTTGTTTGGCGCCAAGTGATTCTGTTGCTGTAGATAAGAGCCTAATAATTTAGCTTTAGATTTAGAAAGTTGCAAATCTCTCACGAGATCATTAACTAATTTCGCTATTTGATATGAAATGTGGTTCATCAGATCGCTGTATATTCATCAGTGGTACTTGGTTGCTGTGAATTCTCTGTTTTAATATTCCCACTGGAATGACACAGACGAACTGGAAATAGCAAGTCGGGAGAATTCAAGACAGGTTTCGTCACTAAGGAGACATCTGGGTATTGTATATATCACCTGCTTTTGCGGTTTAAGAAAAAGTAGCAGTTCGTTTTGTGATTTCATGGTTCTCGCCAAAACTTTGGTATTTCAGACTTTAAATAAATGTTTTTGTCCATTACTCGATTTCGATAATCCAAAATAGTGCAGACATGCCTCTTTAAACATTGCAGACGTTGATCACCCTTGATTTAAGAACGTTATTTTGTCATAAGTACAACAAAATCTATTGGAATCTACCTTGCACCCTCTTGTAAACATGTTTACAATAAAAATTGTTAAATATTATTGCATATACTGGGTAGTGTATAAACTGATGGATGTAATGCCAGTATTACGAAAATAGAAGTGATAAGTACTACTTTGATCGAAGCTGTACATACCTTTGGAGATGAGCTCAGTCAGTAGAGAGAGAGAGGCAACTCAAACGACTACGCGGTCTTACAACTAGATTGCGATGTAAGGGTTCATTTGTTAATTGTTTATTATGAATTTAAGGCAAATGTACGAACTTTGTATGAACATTTTTCGTGTGTTAATTATGTTAGGTTAAATCTTTCTTATAAGTTTCACTGCACTAAAGTCAGTAGAATAAGACCCATTTGAAGTATTTACAAATTCTTTAAGGACTTCGTTATCCGTTTTAATTTTCTTCTTCCATAATTTACGAAAACCATTTCGCGTCCAATTTAATTTCACGTCTAGCTAGTCAAAATGAACAGATTTCCGTCCGCAAAAGAGACTTGAAGCAAGAAGACGGCTTATCTCGGTAACTTCATTACGCTCATTAAAACTTAAGATCTAGTCTCTCAGCCGTTTCAGCTTTGAATTCTCTTCATCGCGCGCCGCCGCTCTACGTTACGCTTCCGGTATTGCTTGCGGTCAACCCGCTGGAACTATCTATCGATTTTGACATAGGAACGACAGCCAGCGGTGGCAGCGATAGGGGTATTGGAAATTAAGGAAATTTAGTGCGGAGAACCGATGACAAATAGCGTCGCTGTTGAGGCAGGTAGCAATGGGAAATCCGCTGCGGATAACAAGTTTCTAGAATTATGGGAATGCGGAAAGGAGTTCCATTCCGACTACGAAGTGTAGATCGAGGTGACAACAATATCGTATTCCCTTTTCAGTTTCCAGCTTGCGAGAGTTGCGACGGGTATAATGCAGACTCTTTGGCGTTAGTAATTTAATCTGTTTGAGGTACTACCGCTTTATAGTAACTTAAACGTGAGAATATCGTTATTACATTTAACTATTACTTCATCAAGTAATAACTCGTTTTTGCGGAGCAACATATTCTCTCATGAATAAAACGAGTCTTCAACAGACTATAACTTTGAAATCACTTCCAATAGTTCATAAAATTTTTGACATTTGCACACAAGTTTTGTACCGTTATACCATAATATCATTAGATTAGATTAGAACATATAAGATGGGGCCGTCGAATCTATCATGGTTCCTCAATTACTAGAACATTACGTTAGCTTTACATTTCTCACTAGACCTAATAACTTTGTGAGTGATCCCTCTTGGAACGTTTAGACCTTTTTTCAGCCTGGCAAAACATGCACGTTGTTGCCTCTGTGAGGCCTAGGTTGCTCATCTTCTTTTTGAGCATGCAGTGTCCTGTTAGCAAACCTACTATAGTTTTAACAGGTCTTATCTCTGCGTAAAAAGTCAGCTGTAAATTTAGGCATCCAATAAGAAATAGTTTGGTGTGTTTTTGATCTGGAAGGTTTTTCCACTAATTTTGGGATGTCTTTTTTTTTCTCTTAGTAGCTGCTTTAACTATCGTGTAATGGAAACAGAGACCTTGGATGCAATTGATGAGGCTACTCGAGCTGTTTCGTCGAGCTTTGACGTTCTCTGGACGACTCTCCTTTTGGTTTTTCAATAAAAATGTTTCCTAATGGATCATTAGGAATTTCAATTTTGAAATCACAATCACCAATAGTGATTTGTTCACTGGTGAATTATCGTAAGGTAATAAAACACCATATGTCCCTTTTCTGCACGATTTTACTTTAATAGAATCTTTAAAGTGATGCGTTATCGAGATTCTTTGGCAGTTCCAAACGAAATGGTTGCATTGTTTTCTGCGAAGGGCTGACTCATGATCAAAATGATGAACCCACATCTTATCTCCAATAACAAACTGGTTGACTATTAAATTTAGATGGATATTTGGAATAGAACAAACTGAAAAACCCATCTTGCACTGAAAAAGATACCCAATTCTTTAGTGTTGCATCCACCATTGCCAAATACGCGTTTTTTTAACACCTGGTTACGTCAACACAACGACCTAGATGGCGGATCATTATTCAATAATTTTCGGCAACGTTTAAGCAATTCTGACAATTCACAAATTGACTTGGAAGGACAATCAGTCCCGTATATAGTCAGTATTCCTTCCAAATTAAATATCGCTTCTTAACGAGTCGTCAAGTTCGCTAGGGAACTTGCATATTTTACGGTTGCCGATACTCAGAAATGTCAGATCGCGAATTCCAGTAGAATAATACACTGAAATATAATTTTATTGTAGGATTATTAAATATTGTTTGAACGAAAAGTGTATCGTAATTGGCCAATGCCGAGTGAAGAGACGCCAAAACAATTGAGGAGTTGTGTTTGAGAGGAGACGTGTTCAACCGTGCAATGTATTTTCAAAGTAATTTCCAGTATTAGTAGTGTTTAAATTTAATTTCAAGTTCAAGTTTGAATCAAGTCCAGTTATTTGCAAGAGCACAGTTTTTTACATGATGGGTTAGCATAGAGGGGGCACGTAAACGTCATAGTTTTAACCTTTAAGTACTAGTACCTATTGGACATACATAAGAACTAGCATGGCGCCTACGAGGTACCATTGTAAAATTACTGCTATAAAATTAATGTTAATTTCCAATGTTTCTTGTTTTAGGAATATAGGTACCTGATATGATACAAAACGGTAAAATAACATATGTATAAAATACACTTTTAATAAGTATTATGTACTATTTATTCATAACATTCATTACAAAATTTTTTTGTATGCCTTGAACAAATATTTTTAAAACATTTAGGGCTTATTTGTTTAGAATGGCGGTTATTTTTTCTAGGGTACAGGTAACACCGCTTTCTTGAACTTGTAGTTGGAATTTCTACAGGTTGAGGCTCAATTTCTAAACGCTCGTTATGACAAAGAAGTTATAACGAAGTGAATGAACAAGTGATCAAAATTTGAAAAAAAACCATGGTTATGAATCCTACAAATTTCATACCCACCAAGAACTTCTTCCACTCGATTTTGAATCCAGAAACGCTTTTTGTGAAATTATGCAAGAGAAAGCAAATCGTGACCGGTACTTCATTTCGTCCATTTGTTTTACGGATGAATGCACTTTATTTCTTTAAATATTGTACAAAATGTACAAAATCCTCGGGCATGGGCCAAAAAAATCACCGATTACATTTTTGTACAAACACCCAATATCAAAAAAAAAAAAAATATTTGGGCTGGAATTTTTAACCACAGAATAATAGAGTCATTTAAAATTGTGGGAAATTTGACTTCAGATACCTATTTGGAACTTCTGCAGAATAATGTTGGTCCTGCCTTGGAAGATGCAGTTCGTCCAGGTTGGGTGCTCGGCTGATTTTTGGTTAAATGTTAGGGAATATTTGGACTGTGCCTTTCCTAATCGAGTCATTCCATGTCAAGTGGACCAGTTTTTAGAATTAGCCACGCTCGACCATCTCAGATTTGAATAAAATTTTGCATAAATGTTGCCTATTGCATGAAATTACGTATTGTAAGTTGCAGGACAACATTGAAAAAAAATGACAATTCAGAAAAGGTACAACAGCACTTTTTGTTCACATCAGCAATGAGAAAACTGTTACTGTCAGTCTGTGCACTTTTTTAACAAAAGAAGCATAAACAGATTTTTCTGTGTTAATGTGTTTATCCTGCAGAGTTTTAGCAAATAATCTATGCTTTAGCTAAAAACAAAAGCTATTAAAGTAAGCTTAAGTATGTTACAATAGTTCGCATAAATGCTAGAATTTTTTGTTATTTTGAACACTTGGTTGACGCGTCTCTAAAATAAAAGTAACATTTTCCGATGTTCTGAACAATTTTTGCTCTTTCTAATGGCAGTTAAAACAAGGAAATTGGAGTTGTCAAATTTGAGATACAAGGTCTTAAGAGCTGTCAATTTCATGCTTAAATTTTTGGGAGCAACTTTAAACAATTATATTTAATTAAGTATTCAAGACGAAGTATTGAGATTTGGAGGACTTTATCACAGGCATCTTTTCTGAAGGTTTATTAAAGGACAGCTCTGCATCTTGTCGGCTCTTGAAGATACAGCCCTGCCATAATGGCTACAAATTTGTCGCGCAAAATTTTTTCTTGACTTTGAGCTTCAATAGCATGAGAACTAACAATGCCACATGGCTGAAATTTCACAGCTTTGCAAAGGTTAAACATATCTGCAATATCCCTAAACCTCCTTTCCTTACTACTAATACATTTGTGTATACAGCCTCTGAAAGTTGACTGAAAATGTACGGCTCGCGCGACATTTTGGCACCCTTGATCCAAGGGTCCATAGGACCTCCAATTTGTACTTTTATGATGTCAAATTTTGCACAGTCTAGTTTCATACAATAGGCAACATTTATGCAAAATTTTATTCAAAACTGAGATAGTCGAGTGTGAAGCACTGGTCCACTTGACGTGGAATGACTCAATCGGTGAATTAGTCGAGGTGGAGAAATAAATTGACCTGCAAGATCTCCGGACCTAACTCCTTGTATTTTTTTTTTTTTGTGGAGGCATCTTAAAATTAAAATTTACCCCCGAAGATACAGAAATTTAGATTCATTAAGGGAAGTGATAATCCAAGAATATAATTTAATTACTGACAGACGGTTAGCTAATGTAAGAGCTTCATTTTACAGTAGACTTGATTACTGTTTTGCTGAGAATGGTGGCTTATTCGAATATTTATTGTAATTTGTTAATTATTTTCTAGGATATTTTGATACAATAATGAACTGAATAGGAGAGCAGGAAATTGCACAAAACTAAATAACATGTTAAATCCCCATGTTCGCACCTGACCGTCAACACCCAGTAGAAAAATTCAGTGTCAAGCTAAGTGCTCTACTATTCCTGTGGTTGAGGTACCATTTAGTATACTGGCTCTAACTAGAACATCAAGCGTTGCGAAAACGACAACATTAAAGAAATATGTGCGCATTACCAACATTTAATTACGCGGAATTAAGTAATGTAGTTGTTAGCTTTGCTATCGCACTTCGGATTAAAATGTCCGATTAATTAGATAAACTACGACAGTTTGTATTCGATCCTGCGTCATCTATTATAGCAGAAAATCGAATAAGGTATGTAGACGCAATTAAAAGTTAAAGCAAGACAACGTGAAATATATTTGGTCGTCAGTTATTTTAATGCTTATTATTCAAGACAGTTACATTGTATGCTCTTTAATCCTCTGCCAAAACGAACTACCGTAGAAATATATGTCGTGTGCGCGTCTCTATTTTGTATTAATCACGTTCAATTGATTAGAGATGGATGCTACTTGAAAATAAACGTAAAATTGTCACATAAAATTTTCTAATCTGTGGTTAAACGTTTATACGTTAATTTAATCTTGGTTTATCGGGCATAATAACCAAATTTTCCATTTCAAAAGCATGCTTAGTATTTCACATCGTAAACCTTCGAAATGACGTGTCACTTCGCACGCCAGTGCAATACCATCTAAAAATTGCCCACTTTATAATTAGCAAATGATGAATGAATAACATATAAGCGATGCATAACCGACAGAATGCCTGCCGATGCGATGCGATGATATCTCGACTAAGCCCGAAAACACGTGATTTATTTCGAAATATTTACGCGTTTCAGAAAGTTGCTTTAAATTAGGACACAGCGGAAATAATATTTATTTGGCGGCCCCATTACCTATAAATCTGCACCTTATATTTCATATGCGAGAAGTGGATCTTTTGTTATGCAAAAGTATCTAATTGTATTCGTGTAGATTTGGACGCGCACGTGCGCTAATTTATTCTCTTGTTTCTTTCTTGTGGGAGTCACTCGAAACGACTGCAATAAATTTCGGAGTATTTTTCTGATGTAAAATTTATTCATGTTATTAGTTAAGTCAGTCTGACTGCATTTATTTTTTTATACTACTTGCTAGATGTTACCGTTACCATCTTGCTTTTGCGGTCAGGATAGATGGGGAATATGTGTATATAGAACACGATTACTAAGAATACTTAATACTAGGGTCTTGAGAAATTCTATTACAACCATAGTTTATAAAATGGATGATTCATCGTATGAAAATAGAAATGTATTGCTACACTACTTACAATTTTCATGTATATCGCTCCAAATTCAAACCAACGAAGCACTTACTTTTTCTTGGCGGTTTTTTTTTTTGAAATTCACTAGTTTTCTTTGTTAACCCTCTACCAGAGAGGTGCGGTCGCGTAGACCTCTTAAGTACTTGTATACTGTAATTTGAGCCTTTTCGTGTGATCTTCACTTTTGCGCGTTTATACACTTTTTCCTCGATCAGAATTAGTGCTGCAATTAAGAGGAGAACTTGTGATCTTTTGTACAACGAAATGTGCATGTATTTGAATGCTCTGTGTGAATATGATTCCTGTGTTCGAGTTCTTCGTTGTTAAAACTTTTCGTTATAAGTGCTTTGTGGATGCAATACCTAACACACCCATGGGTGTTTGTTTTGTCGACAAAAATATTGACTTTAACAAAATGGTACAAAGAATGCGGAATGGAAAACGACCACGACACCACTACTTAGCAAGAAATTGACTCCAGTAATGAAGAGATCGACCAAAATAAGGGACAAAGAAATAGAAATACAATCACATGTTGATCCATGGGCTGCAGAATCGGTGTACAATTTGGTGGAAGGTACATGACGGAAATTTGTTTATCATCACTCATTAATTATAAAGCATCGGGATGGCCAGGAGCATTATCTAATAGTAACAGCTCCCGTTTCACCCAAGCTTTTTTGCTCCCTTATAAATAACTGATAACTGGCAGTTACGAAAAGCACGTGGCGTTTTTGACTTTCCCAAAACAAATAACGGTAGTTTGGGACTTCCTGATGTGTTTGCGCATGTCATGAAAGTTATCCTTTCTTTACTTAATTTTCTTCCGGGTGCCGATGCTTCAGATTTATTAACTAAGGTTTTTTTGAGCAACACCCTCCAAAAAAGCCCATTCTCATCCGCGTTGTAAATTTAATCAGAAGATAGGCCTAATCTCTCAATTGTTTTAAGAATTTTAATTTAAAGGGTTCTACTATACTAAAATCACTATACAGCTTTTCTCCCGAGACACTTAATTGGCGAATTCCATATCTCTTTTTGAACTTCTGTAACCACCCACAACTGACGTTAAAGTCCTGAATACGCAGCTTCACAGAAAAAAACCTAGCTTTTTCACATGGCGTGTCTTCAGAAATCAGGGTACCACGCTGTTATAAGAACCAGGTATAAAGGGCGCTTTCCATATTAGGATGTTCACATAATTTCAGAGTTTTTCTTCCTCCAGGTCCGTTTTCAGAATTTCAAAATTAAAAAATTTCTCTTTATGTTTCTTAATATCCGTAATAGTAGATTTTCCGACGTTATAAATTTTAGATAATTGGGATGCCGATTCACCTTCATCTAATTTATTTAGAATTTCTACTTTTTGCAGTAGGGGTAACGTGTGGTGTTTTCTTTTTTGCGACATGTTTGCACCGTAGAGACATTCCAACTAAGAACGATACTTTCGGCTTACAAAAGGGATTTCCCCGAAATGGCTGAGGAATTACCCACATAAAGCTAACCACGCGTTGTTTCTAGCTGTACTTTTATTTTGTCAGCCGACTCTACAATCCGAACGACGTTCGTTAGTTCGGATTACTGAATGTTCGAATTAAGATGAGTTTGGATTAAAGAGTCTGTACTGTAATCATAATAAAATTTTTATTCCTAACGGCTAAAGACACCTCTTTTGGAAAGTGTACGGGAATATGGCCATGTGTATGGGAATATGGTTTAGTGGAAATTATAAAACACCACGTGGATATGTATAAATATTTAGAGAGTTTCTGGATATGGAATTGTTTTCCAAAGGGACGATTTCACTTAGTGCTCTGCAACCTCACCACAGACACCTTACTTGACCATGCTGAAAATGAGAACACTTTCTTCATTTTAATCTTGATCTTGGATTAGCATTATGTAGAGTAAGCATTTAGGACAACGTTACCGTAATGTCGTTATTCAATGCAAGAACAAGCTCTCGACTGTATAATCGAAACCATGTTCTCATATTGCCACGGTCGAACGGTGGTGGTGCACGCCCGAAAAAAATGTGAAAAAGAAATACAAAATGAGCGATATTCGGCTCAATTCCAGGTGTAGACTATCTAATTACCTTGTCGGGCCTGTTTCATGAACGCCAACGCTACTTATACAATTACGTCCGTTGATAGAATCCGAAGCATATCGTATCTACACGGAAATACCGTACAACTCCGCAATGTTCTATCTATGTGCGTTTATATAATTTGCGTACGTATATGAACATATATATGTATGCATGTATTCGGTTGTTAGGCGCTGTAATGTTACTCAAAGGGAGTTGCTTTGCTAATGCGGAGTTTCTGTGTGTACTAGAAGCTCCGGTATTAATATTATGGTGTGCGGTCTGTTTCACATAAATATATGTGTACAGATGCTTAGATGTATGTATGTATGTTCGGTTCAGAACGAAAATTATTACCGCTCCAACTAACATATGTCGACAGAGTGTATATACGCGATAGAGTAAACGTTGAGAGACAATCGTACATCACCGAAATGACATTGAAACCGTAGTTGTAAAAATAAACGTTATCAAATCGAAAATTGGTGAATATGTATAAACTTTTCAGATTTAATAATTTAATGGAAATTTCAAAAGGAAAACTTTTTTTCCCAACTAACTACTCCATAGAAACCAGTACACCACAAACAATTTTTGGGGAATTTTACACCAAAAGTAGGAGGCAAGTTCGTTACTTTCTATTTTTGATGTAAATTTACACAAATGAAAAATATTAGTGTAATGTGAAAATTACCATTTTACAATTTTCTCTGTGGTTTTTACACTTCATGGGGATTTCAACATTGATATTTCTTGTCCAATTGAATTACATTCTAACAGTTATTTTTTCCTGTAAATTTTACACTGCAAGGTAATACTCCACACCTTCAATGTATTTTTATAACGGGTTCTTTCACCTTCCGCCTTATATTGTAGAGTAATTTTCCGAGGTTTTTGTAACCTTACATGTATTTTTATATGGGATTATTACACATTAAGATAATTTTAACGAGAACTTATACCTTGGCTGTGGTGAAATCCTTTGAGTCCCGGTATTTGATTTGTGTTAAAATAAATCGAAGACGTTATTGTGTTAAGTCACACATATTCATAAACGATATATCTCGGGTGGTTTAATTTTCATATTCCAGTGAGACCGAATGCGAAGGTTTTGATTAGAATTAATCAACTGCAAGTATAACCCTACTTCGCTGATTTTTCAATTTTTTGAAATATTTTAGAAAATCGCTCCAATTTTTTTTAGAGTTGGTATATTTACTGCATTTTGTAAGAGCTACAACTTGTGATCTATACATTTCAGTCACTTCTGTCAAAATAAATGCTATTAACCATTTTAATATTTTTTGTAAATAGTTTAACTTCATTTATGAACTAGGTAATTATTACTATCTATATTGCTACATAAGCTATCAAACTAAAATATTTGTAATTATATATAATACATACATTTATTTCTTCATCTTTAAAAGTGAAGTACTTGAAAGACGTCGTAGCCTAGCAACCGCTTCGATTACAACAAACTAACATAAATGGTTGCAACATAACCTTATAACAGGACGCTACTATTGGATACTAGGTTATGTTGATGTTTTTACACGTTATTGGCCTTTCAATTTGGACTGTTTTGTATCTCACTTTCTAACTGCAGTTTGCCTTTCTAGTGTTGTATCTTTTTGCTTTAGGGCAAAATTACCTCACTTTCTGTTTTCCTCCACAAGAGGTGACATTTCTCCCTAATTTGGGCGAATTTTATCCGTTTAATGGGGTAAAATTCGTCCATTTTTAGTGTGTATACTGCGCTAAGAAAATCGATTAAAATGAGCTCTTAATTTACCTGTCTTTTTTTATCTGTTCCTAAACGAAGGGAAGCGGAAGGGAAACGTATTTTAAAATGTTTAGTTAACGCTTTAGATCTGGTTCAGAAATGTTTGTAAGTTTGGCCAAGAATAAACTTATTGAAATAAACATACTACAGCCTTTCGAAGTTAAATATTTGTTTACCAAGGAGAATGAATGAATATTTTTTTATTGAATTTGAATATTTTTTATTTGCGCTGTTGTTGCTTTTACTTCTTGTATTACACGAATACATTTCATGTATTATTTAGTAGCTCTAATCTCTGCTATCTTTTCTACAAAATCGCATCTTAGACATTTTAACACTTCTCTGAATAAATCGCGAACGAATAACTTTGATCCTAGCCAATTTAATACAGTCATCGTGAAATAACCCAACGCTCGAACAATATAACTAAAATTAATATCCGCCGAAACGAATCGATAAATCTACCATTTCGCGTTCATATTTTACATAATGGAACACGCATTCAGAAATAGAACGCTGAAAGATAGAAATACATAAGAAGGAACCGGGCGTCGCGGTTCGTCCTCCTATCGCAATAAGCGCGCCGTTGCTAACGACAAGCAATATATAATATTTCGCCTATTCGGGGAGCACTTGCCAAGAATATATACCTAATTTAAAGTCGGGCGGAAATTGGCCGAATTAACATTCTTCATTGTCCCATGATGATGGAGAATCCGCACGTTGTGGAGGTGAAAAAATTAGAATACGCTCGCCGAACACTGCCAAACGCATGGTCACTACTTTTAAAATTGTAGGACAATTTCCTATTTACCAATGATTATAAACAATTACACAGTTGGCCACGTTGGCCAGTTAATAATATTTTCAGGAATTCATGGTGGTTCTGTGTGAGTAATTCACAATTACGAAAGGTAATATTAATGGTCTCTTTTCAAAAAACTCTATTTAATACAACAATGCGATCGGGTTCAACCATACGCTCATCTTCAGGCCAGCTAAAAATGACAATCAATATAGTTGGTCATAAAGTCCAACTAAATTATCTGTATAATAATTTTTTGATTTGTTTGTAATTAAATCTAGTTTCAATAATTAATTACAAAAAATTATTGTAATGAAAAACAAAATTTATCTGTATTATTGTACAACATCTGTAAAATTAGATTTTTGTAAAATTTATATAATAAAGCTAATTTACTTATGATTTAATATTGTTTTCGTGTTAGCACGTGTTAAATGGAAAAATACTTACAGTTATATACAGCGCGGATCTAAAGTGTCCCCCTCCCCATGCATTTTTTGTGAGCTAACTTTGGCCGTTATCGCCATTTCAATTATATTTCCGGTTTCACCGGAAGTGATGTCAACTTTTTTATTTTAAATAGAGCACCCCGTATATTTTTATGTTTTTGGAAAGGTAATCGAAAGGCAAATCCAACTATACCACATATGTTATATTTTAACTTAAGAAATACGACGATATGCAGCAATGAAGGTTTTGGTAATCTGTTTTTGTTACGCAAATTTAGCTAGGAAAGAGCGCTAAATTGTTTATTGTGACGCCAGACTGATTTAAAGAGCTTGTTGCTAAGCAAAATAATCATAACAATTGCCAAACTGTCAAATCTCAATTCCAAAAGCGTAAATTATTCTTGTTATTTATTGTTATTATAACCTGCATTTGTCATACTTTCGTTTTTTGTACTCGTTATTATTTTATATCATTTTAACTTGTTTTGTTAATTGTTTCATTACTTTATCGAACTTTATTGTAATTAATTAATTGTGCTAGGTTTGTTTAAATTTGTTAGGTTTTAATACGCAATGTGCTTAAGTTTCAGTCTTTTTGTTATTGATTTTATAATAGCCTTCGGATGGACCACGTAAGATAACCAATAACTTTGGGACCTTACTGTATATCAGGTATGGGCAACCTTTGCTTAGCTGAGGGCGTAATTTCGGGACTTAATCAGGTCGCGGGCCATAGGTAAGAAATCAGTAGATAGTAGTGAATAAAAAGGCGATAAAAATTCACACATTTTTTTATTTATTAGAATTATAATAGCATAATCAAACATATAAAAAGCAAATTAACAAAAAAAGATAGAAAAATCAAATGAAAATCAATGAGAGACTTGAGTTTGAAGCTGAGAAACAAGATGATCAATATTGGGGTCAATATCACTAGTACATAGGCGCAAAGTGTTTTCTAAATTAACATCTGTAAGCCGAGTACGATGCTTATTTTTATTAATTTTCATGATTGAAAAAAACTGCTCACATTTATACGTGCTTCCGAATGTGCAAATTATTTTTCTTGCGAAAACTCTCAGCTGTGGATACTTTTCTTCGGAAAGGTATGTTCTGTAAAATTCGCTTAGTTCCTCATCATCAAATTTAGACTTCAAATATGAGTCTTCTTGAAGCTCGATCAACTCCATTTGTAGGTGAAGCGGAGCATCTTCCACATTACACTTACACGGATTTGCAAAAATATTGAAAGTGCTATCCATATTCCTAAAATCGGAAAACCGATCAGTGAATTGCTCTGACAGTAGTTTCAGTTCTTCAGCATAGCGACCGTAATCAATGTTTTCGTGACTGGATAATGTTTTTACTTCTCATTTGTGTTTCCCACAAGCGAATTTTGTTTTGAAAAGCTTTAAGATGGCTGTACAGCTGATTTACCAATTGCCCTTGTTTTTGAAGCATCAAGTTCAGGTCGTTTAAGTGTCCTGTGATGTCTACCAGAAATGCCAAGTCACAAAGCCATGTTGGATCACAAATTTGCGGCAATGTTTTCTCTTTCATTTCCATAAAATCAGCTATTTCTTTTCTAAGGTCATAAAATCTTTTTAGCATTTTGCCTTTGCTTAGCCACCTTACTTCGCAATAGTATGTCACATCATCGTGTTCTGAAGAGAGTTCATCCAAAAATGCTTTTAAACTGGCGATGGTTAAGACCGCGGGATCTAATAAAATTGATGGTATTTACTACCACATCCATAACGTTCTTCAGTCGAATGGACTTAGAGCACAAGTTTTGTTGGTGAATAATGCAATGCAGAATTATTAAATCACATTCTTGCACATTCATAGCGGTTGCTCTTTCCTTCAGAATTCCGATAAAACCTTTTCGTGGACCGACCATTGAAGGCGCACCATCTGTGCACACTCCAACTAATTTACACCACTGCAAACCATATTACTCAAAAGTACTCAAAAGCACCTCGGCAAAAATATCTTTTCCAGTAGTGGTCCCTTGTAGCGGCCGTAAAGCCAGTAATTCCTCTGTCACTACAAATTCTTCACCAACACCTCGTATAAAAACAGCTAACTGGGCTGTGTCAGATAAATCTGTATTCTCATCCAAACCAATCGAAAATGCTTGAAAACCAGCCAGTCTATCAGGCAATGTTTTTTTGATATCACTAGCCATCATATCTATACGTCGAACAACAGTACGTCGCGATAAGCTCACTTTCTCAAACTCTTTTTTTCTTTTCTGGACACAAAAGTTCTGCAACATCTACTAGGCACTCTTTAACAAACTCTCCCTCAGAATATGACTTCGATGTTTTCGCTATTTTGGAACTAACTATAAAACTAGCTTTAACAACACTGTCTAGATTTGATCTTTGTGAATGGAACATTTCTTGCTGTTTCCCTAAATCGGTAATGAGTTTTTTAATTTTATCCTTTCTTAACTGGCCCGTAAGTAATTTATATTGAGCGAAATGCTTGCTGGAGTAATGCCGCTTCACATTGTATTCTTTTAAAACAGAAATTGTTTCATTGCACAGCAAACACATAGGTTTACCACTGTGCATGATAAAAAAGTATTCTTCAGTCCATTTGCTTTGGAATTGACGACATTCTGTGTCCACTTTCCGCTTTTTTAAACCAGACATCTTGATAGATTTTTTTTCTTCTGAGCTGAATTTGCTTGAATATTTCCCGCGTCTTTTCTTATCAGTTGTTAAGAAGTAATGAGTTGACACGCGCGCTGAGCGGTTTATATATTACCCGCAATAAGCAACTAGAATACTCTCGATCGTACGCGAATTTGCGATGCTAGCCGCGTTATGAATAACAGTCGACTCTGGAGCGCTTCGAGGTCATCGGGCGGTTTCCCGAATGTTTATTTGTTTGTCTCTTTCTAACGACTATTTCTGACTCGATCTGTGGCGTTCCATTGCGTACGCGTAATAATATTATTTATCGATTTTAGTCTTTATGATTTGAATAAATACAGTTTTAATTCAATAATTTAATCAAGCTTCGTACGAACAAGTGCTTGTTGTTTAACGTATACATAGTTCGGACATTCGTCGCGTAGCAAATTAGAGCCGCCTTAACTATTTGACATTGGTTGCGAAGGAAAAACAGCCAGTTGGAGACATCAGTGATGTCATTCGGACCAAGGAATGGTGTGATGTCACATCACACCATTCCTTGGTGATTCAAATTTGAATTTCAAGGATTTTAAAAAGCTTTCTTCTCCTAAAATACTGAAATTAATCATTTCCATTTTTTAACTAATACCCTGGGTATTCAGAAATTTTCTGGCAACAGGGAACAGGTATATCCCGGAGAATATTCTAGTCATGTTGGGATTAAATTAAAAGAGGGTATTCGTGGTAGAAGATCCATCCAAAGATAATCTGTATGCTGTTCAATTTTTAGGTGTATATGGAGATTTCTTTGAAATCCATTACATAAACATTGCTTTACAACCACTAACGTATTTCTATTGAATAATTAATCTATTCAATATAGGCCTTCCGTGCTTTTCCACATTTTTCTCTTAATATTCTTCAAGGAATTGCCTTGAAACATTGAGTTTCTTTCATTCATTTAATCGTGGCTATATTTTCGCAATTAATTCTATAGTTTCTTTGAAATTTTCTATGCCTGTTAATTGACGTAATCTAACAATGCACCGGTTTCACGATAACGCTCGATAATGAATAAATTAAATGAACAAAAAAGTATCCGTTTTATACAACATCGATTGTTCGTAAACATCCTAAGTTTACGCTCGGAATCTATCCTCATTATTTGTGATTACGATTACATAACCTCTCTAACGACATTGACTCCGTTCGCTCTCTGTTTTATCTTTCACGACCATTAACTAACGTTGTGCAATAACCTGATTGTTTTATTGCATACACATTATTTGTATCGTAGTTGGTCGCTTCGAAAAAACACCAGGATTGAAACGTAACAGTCGTTTGTTTTTCGTTTCGTTGTGGGCGATAATTCACCGACTGTTCTTCGACAGGAACAAAACGTTTCACAATGGTGATAATAAGAAACCGCAACGTTGAGAGCACACCGGAAAATCTAACCTCGCTCCGGTCATATTTTTACTCGGCGAGTTTCTCAGGGTCACACACAAGCATCGAATGCCGTAGAGATGACGGGCTGTGGGATCGCGGTTTCCCGCCTTTTCTAAAACTCGTTGCGGAGTACACAAAGAAGTAGATGCCAGGACCGGCACGTTTAACAGTGACTGTTTCTTTGTTTGAAAATATAAACTCTAGAAAAAGTTATAGCCTGTTTTATTGCTTAGAACTTTGCTTTTAGCCGGGGATTTTAAGTATTCAGCTGTCCATTAAAATAAAACAAATTAAAATGAAAATTTCACATTAATTTGTCGTTGCATAATGAACAAGATCACGGTAAATATATTCTTCTTTCTCAAGACTCTGATATTCTAAGGGTGTCGGGTATTTGGTAAACAATATATTATTTAATGGAGAAACATTTCATATTAATTAATTCAAGGGTTCTTGTAGTGTTACGTTCTTTCAGTAATTTTATATTTTCTGTATCCGTATTCTAGCATAAATCGAGGATATGACTTGCTAAAGCTGAGTCGAAAATATCTTTATTTTTAATACATAATATTTAATCGTGTTTGACAATTTGTTACATAAAATATCTTTGCGAATTTAAAATTACTCCTCTCCCGTGTGTGTTTATATTTGTTGAACATTTTATTTATAAAATTAATTCTTTTCTAAAATTTCTTTTTGACAAGGAAATTGAAAACAATTTGTAGAACAAGTTTTATATTTATTAAAAGCATTTAACTTCGTTTTCTAAATATGTTATGTTCCGGAAAGTTGTTTTATCTAATAAATAATGATAGCAAGGGCTGTGGGGTAGTATGGCAAACATTAATTTATCGACACACTCCTCAGCACACAAGTTATATTAAAAAATTCTTTTTTTTATTGCGGTTTTGATGATATAATAGGATGTTGTAATCAGAAATAACTAATATCCCCAACAGTACATGATGTTTTGAACTTATTTAATATATCCTAATAGAACTGTGCCAATTGTGTCAATTGTTTGAAATATCGTGCCATTTTGTTTTGTACTTCTACATGTACTGCGTTGTGGAATGCCTTAAGCCGTGTTAGATCCATTATTGGCTCGGATCTTTGGTAATGAATGTTCTTCCGCGTTTCGTGACTTCTCTCTATGTTTATCATATAGGTAGTATCTTATCTTATCTTGCTACTTTCTCTTATACAGTGGTGGACAAAAAAATAGGTGTAAAGTTGCTTCAGAATTATGTCACAACTTCATGAAAATCAAATGTATAATACTGTAGTTAAAATTATTCTTCACCCGAAATAAAATACATACGTAAAAGTAAAATCAATTATCTAATTCCAAACTCAATAGAAAGAAATGAAATAGTATTTCGATATGGACAAAATAATAGGTGTGTATGCATGCAATATAATAACATTCTAAAAAAAAGGTTAATTTCGAAAATTATACACTTAGAATGCTTTGATATAATTAATACGCTTAATATTTTGTAGAATGCCCTTTATATTTTATTACAGCTTCACATCTCCCCTGCATTAACCCCACTAAACGTTTACACAGGTCATTTGAGAAACTATCATTTTTCTTGCACTGCTTCCCACAGTTCTTTGTTTTTAAACATTAGATCTACTAACGAATCTTTGACACACTTCCAGAGGTTTTCAATGGGATTTAGGTTAGGCGATTCCGCTGGCTATTGAACAATTCGTATTGCATTTTCCTGAATCCATTCCTTCACACACTTGGAAGTGTGTTTAAGGTCATTATCATGTTGAAAATGCCATATCAGTGGCATTTCTTCCTCAGTATATGGAAGCATTACATTATTTAATATTTCCATATAGATATTCCCGGTCATAGTTTCTTCGATCAGATAAATGTGTGGGACCAATACTGTACCATGAAAAGCAGGCCCACACCATTATATTTCCGCCTCCTTGTTTAACAGTCTTTCTCGTGTATTGAGGAGAAGATTCTTTGCCTACAGGGCGACGTACATACATTCTTCCATCGGAACCAACGAGATTTATTTTAGATTCATCATTCCACAGGATGTTTCTCCATTGTTCTTCCAATTTGCATGTACCTGTGCGAAATGCATTCTACTTTTAATATTCTTTTTAGATGAGAGTGGCACTTTTCTAGCTGATCGACCATGTAAATTCTCTTCTTGAAGTCTTCTTCTAACAGTACGACTACTGATGTCTTAATTTATTTCCTTTAAAATACATACGGACGTAACAAGCGGATCCTTTCTTGACAGTTGTGCAATATATCGGTCAGTTTGTATTGTTGTCTTTCTCGGTCTTCCTCGATTCTCTGATTGTTTTTCTGGTTTTAGAGCATTCGTTACTTTGTTTTGAGAGCATTTCGAAAGATTGGAAATTTCTTTATGCTTTCCCTTGCGCACGTAATTTTCTAATGAGCTGATGCTCATCTTCTGTGCAATATACATTTCGGCCTATTTTGTGTTGTATGTATGATTATGAGTTTAGCGCTATAAATACTGTTGATTACGGGTATTTTTATTAGCTTTTTCCACTATCACAATATCTGCTGCTTATAACTAAAGCTGGCCACGAGCGGTACCGCGCAGTAGCGTAGAGTCGACCAGGCCTCGCGTTCCACTAGAGTTATTCTGCTAATAGAGATGTTTGCTGCCGCAGATAATTTCGCTCATCTTTTAAATAAAAATTAAATAACACGTGCTCAAACACTTACCATTTTAAGAGTCCTCCGTGAAATCACAAAGTGAATAATGTCTGTTAAATATCTTCAACATTCGATATGTTTCAACTGTTGTTTCGGCAAAACTAGTACGGCATGAGGAAAAAATGCGTTTATATGCAGAGAACGAACGTTCTACATCTAGTGACGTAATATTTGCGTAAGTAAAATAATCTTTCAAATAACTTAACGATTCTGTTGACGCACCTTCACAAATGTGTCTTAATGTGCCAAAATCAGAATTTTTCTCAAAAACACTTTCAAATTTTTCTAGAACAGAAACATTTTTTGCGTCTTCAATCGCGCATAGCTGTGCGTGAACATATTGCACTATTTGTAGAGATTCTTCTAACGGCACCGCAGGATTTTGTAATTTTTCTATTGCATCTACTAGCCCGAAGTAATTGTCGTGAATGATTTTTAAATCCATTTTAACCTGACTATCTTGAAATTTCGACTGGCTTTTCTGGATAGCGGCAGCTTCCTTTGTATCGAATTGTAAAACCACGTTCTTAATATTGTCAAAATATTTATGATAATAAAACGCGGCCTGCAACCATGTTCCCCAACGAGTTAGAATAGGTTCTGGTGGCTCTGGTATACGGGGGCACAGTCTGTGAAATTCGCGAATACGTTTCGGTGATTTGACAAATACTGCTTTGGTATGCGCTATTAAAGCGTCTACCTCAGGATAACATTTTCTGATAGTATCCGCCACAAGATTGAGAGCATGAATTTTACACGTAATGTGTAACAAATTAGCAGAATGCTTTCTAAGAGACCGGCCTACAGAAAGCATGTTTGCAGCACCATCACTCACTAACATCAAGAGTTGGTTTGTTGAAAGTTCAAACTTGTCCAATGTATTTAACACAAACTTTGAAATTACTTCGGCAGTACACTGTTGTATTCGTTTGGAGACTAATAGAATTGAAGGTGCCGATTGATGAGGTTCCAATTTGCGTGCCACTACATTAAGAACAGAATGTTTCTTCCGATCTGTTGTTTCGTCGACACATAACCACAATTTTTGATCTTTCAACTCCGATTTTATTTTTTGTTCAATATGTTCGCGCGCAGATGGCACAATTCTTCGTAACGATGTTCGACTTGGTAATTTGCACTCCGAATAGTTATTCCAAAAGCAGATAAATGGTTCCTTGTCTAGTAAATTAAACGGTATATTACATGCAATAAACGTAACGCATAAATTAAATATAAATTTTTCATTGTCTCGGGCGCAATTTCTTTTTGAGACATGCTTTTCACTATTTACGTGTCGTAGACAATGTTGTCTGGACCAACACATTAGCGGGATTTTACAGATTACACATTTAATTTTAGCACCTTCATATATTAAGTCTGGAATTTCTGCAATAAATTTTCGAAGTTTGTCCGACCGCGGTCGTTTTGCTGACGAAATCATAATTTTTCTAGGACAGATAAACAATTGCGCAAATGACCGGCAGCGAAAATGTCCGTACTGCTCCGCAGACGAAGTAATACTATCGTTCCTCTCGGTCCGAACTGATTCTACGCCGATGCGCAATACCGCTCTTGGCCAGCGTTACTTATAGCTTTTAATGGTTTATACCCGACGCACCTATTTTTATGACCACTTGTAGTAGCACGTAATTCAGGTAAAAGGGGCCTTCCCCGAAGAGTGATTGAATTTAATGTAAGTAGTATATACATCAAAAAGATAAATACAAATATTCTATCATAGATGGCGACAACGGTACAATATTATAAACTGTTACACATGTTTGTTTTTAAAAAAACTTAATTCACATCTATTTTATTGTCCACCACTGTATATCTACATATTGTTCCAAATGCTGTGAATGACAGGCAAGTTTGGCGTGATTTCCAATTATTGTTTTTCTTTTTTTATAAAAATAAGTCAGTCCAAAAAATCAACTATATAGATGTAATATCAAAACAAGATTATACTAGCCGTTAGGATAAATCTCTTGTATAGTACAATATAACAAGTACGGGAATTCCAACTTTATTTGTACGTATCTTTTATTAAACAAAAAACAACTCTTATCATTTACTTATCGTGGTTCTATGATGAAAGTTTATCTTAAATTTCAGATTATGTGTTATATTTTCCACTAAAATTTAGTTTTTAGTTCACATGTTATGTTTGGCTTATAGGTGTGATCACCAAATTAGTGCAGTTTCAAATATCATTTAAGATAACATGCAATAAAAACAAAGAAGTGATTGTTTACGTCACGCCACTTCCAAAATACTTTTATATTATTTAGATATATAAAATAAATATATTTATTGTTGCCGTCTAACTAGTTTACTTGTACCACGGACAGGATAATTGCGGTTTATAATTAAACACAGCTCTTAATAAAGTTGGCATGTGTAGTAGTCATTTTGCCGAATAAATCAAATATCAAAATTCCCATAAATGTTTCTTCAAATTTATCGATAAATGTTCGTTGTCAGTTGTTCGAGATGCAATCAAGGTGATTAAAAGTCATCAAACTTGATTCGGAGTACATTTCTTACTACAGTTTCAGCTTATCTATCATTAATGTAATCTAATGGCATGTTTTAGAGAAGTACTGGTGTCCCTTTTTGTTAACTTTTTCGTTTAGATAGCTTTTTAGTTTTATCAATGTGGATTCCTAAAGAGTGAATAAAATTAACTAATTTTAATTTGAAAACAATTTATACTAAGAATTGCAGCACGTTTATTTAATCTAACGAAATATGTAAGTTGCCCTAACAAAAAATATAGTTGAATTTAAGATAAAATGCTGCTGTCACATATTTTACTGTAAAATATTATTTACGTACCCTACTTTAACCGTTTATCATATTATGTATTTCTGCGATGATGAGTAGAGCAACGCAAACTGCGCTGAAAGCCAGTGGCTGACGCATAAAAGTTTACACAAAATAAACACGGCCGGGACAATTCGGTATAAGCGTCAGTATAACTGCGACTCGAAAGCCGATCTGTTGTGTATGCATCTACGCTGTCGTATACTATATCGTAGTTCTACGTTTGTTTTGAAAATGTTTCCTACGTCGCGAAAACGACCAAAGTTGGACACAATAAGAGAATTTATTGCAGAAATGCCTGATTTAAAGTGTGACGGCGCTAAAATTCAATGTGTAGTGTGAAAAATAGATTTAATGTGTTGGTCGAAAAGTGATTGTCTACGGCACGAAATAGTGCAGGGCATGTTTCAAAAAAAAATTCCACACGAGATTATGACAAATTTAAATTTAATTTATGTGTTTATTGCATGTAATTTACCATTTCATTTACTAAGGAAGAAGGCATACGTCTCGTTTTGGAATGAATATTCGGACTTTAAGTTACCAAGTGAGAGAACATTACAGAGAGTTGTGCCGTCTGCTCGTGAGCATCTCGAGAAAAGAATTAAATCGGAGTTGCAAGATAAAAAACTGTGGTTATGCGTGGACGAAACAACAGATCGTAAGAAACATTCTGTGGTTAATGTAATGGTACGCACAATGGAACTACATCGACCGTCACCCTCAAGTTTACTAGCTTCCAGACGAATACAACAATGTACTGCCGAAGTAATTTCAATGTTGGTGTTAAATACATTGGAAAAGTTTGAACTTTCAACAAATCAACTGTTGATGTTTATGAGTGATGGTGCCGCAAACATGCTTGCTGTAGGTCGATCTCTTAAAAAACATTGTGCTGATTTGTTGCATATTACATGTAAAATTCATACTCGCAGTCTTGTAGCAGATAGTATCAGAAAATGTTATCCCGAGGTAGACGCTTTAATAGCACATACAAAAGCTGTGTTTGTAAAATCCCCAAAACGTATTCGGGAATTTCATAGACTATGCCCCGGTATTCCTGAACCACCACAACCTATTCTCACTCGTTGGGGAACATGGTTAGAGGTTGAATTTTATTATCTTAAATATTTTGAGAATATAAAGAACGTGATTTTAGAATTTGACCCAAAGGGAGCTGCGGCTGTCAAGGTAAGCCGCTTGAAATTTCAGGATAGTCAAGTTAAAACAGATTTGGAAATTATTCAGAACAATTACGTGGGACTAGCGGATGCGATAGAAAAACTACAAAATTCTTCGGTGTCGTTAGTGGAATCTTTGCAAATAGTGCAACATGTTCACGCACAGCTATACGCGATAGAAGACGCAAGAAATGTTTGTGTTTTAGAAAGGTTTGAAAGTGTTTTAGATAAAGACTGATTTTGGCACATTTGTGAAGGTGCGTCAACAGAACCGTTAAGCTATTTGAAAGATTATTTTACTTACGCAAATGTAACGTCACTAGATGTAGAACGTTCGTTTTCGGCATACAAAGACACTTTTTCTTCACGCCGCACTCACTTTGCCGAAACAACTTTGGAAACATATCTAATGTTACAAATATTAAATAGACATTATCCACTTTGTGATTTCACGGAGGACTCTTAAAACGGTAAGTGTTTGAGCACGTATCACATTTAATTTATTTTGTGTAAACTTTTATGCGTCCGCCACTGGCTTTCAGCGCAGTTGCGTTGCTCTAATGATGAGTTAAGCAGATATTAGGTTAGATTTACAGAATCAAAATCGCTTTTAGTTATAAAGTTTAAATACATTTAGTAATTCAGCAAATCCGCAGTCTTATAATATTTGTATTTCAGTCGACTGTGTTAAAATTACAAGGAAACTGTACTCCGCGGAAGAATCGCAGGATATCCATATATAACTATGTAGTGTTTAGTGGGGATGGGACTTGGGCATCCCGTCAGGACTAAGTAAATTTTATATTTAGGAAAAAAGTAAAAGTTTAGTAATAAATTAACAATCGATTAAGGAGAACAAAACTATTAATTTTTAGAACTTATAGATTCACTTCGTGAAATTTCGCAAGACATTTTTTTTTCGTTACGCATAAATATGTCAAACAAGTAGAACATTTGGAGGCAGGTCTTGATTCTATAGCCATTGAGGAGCATTACTCACATCTTCCTCGCTTTTACGTAAATATCGGCTAATGGTTACCCCTATTTCCCAGTCTGACATCATTACTTACTATAATTATATTTGCGAGGTTTATTGACTGGTGTATTTACAGGAATAGGACTACCGTTTCGGACTGTTGAATGATCCTTGAAAAGTAGTTTTTTTCGTTGCAGAACAAGAACAATCAGGCATGTACTAACATCGTTTATTGTTTTGTATATTACATAGCTATTTACAAAAGTCATATTCAAAAATACCCGGTGCCACCATCTTCTTGATGCTTTAGTCCTGACGGGACTTATATATCCTAATTATAAAATCGAGTCTCGAAAGTGATTTGTGGTAAATTCATAATAATCACCTTAATTACACAAAAGTTTGACACTTAGCAATCACTTCAGTCACAAGAAACACGATATCTAACATGGAGCTGATGAGTAAAATTTATTTGAAAATTTAGTAACGAATCTGCAGTACTCATATAGAACACTACTAAGTTATTAGATATTTCTGACTACACAGCATATTTAGTTGATAATAATTGTTGCCAACTATGACAGAAAACTGTTTCTGCACAATATTGCAAATGTAGTTGCATTACTTTTCCATAAAAGACTTTTAGAAAACGTTGGGACTTGAAAGTTCCGTCAGTTACACAATGGGCTAATCAAGTGAAATGTAGTTATATTAAAAAAAAGATCTTTCAGCCACTTTAAGCGCAACACACACTGCTATAAATTCAGCGAAAGGTGATAAATAGTGACACCCAAATAGACGTTCAGAAATTAATGTAAAGACACCCGTGATTGGTTATATATCATCATGTATGTACCTGGACAGGGTGGGTATGACCGTTATTATCGAAAACGCAAGCCTAAATAGCTTTGACGTCAGTAGGCTGTGACGTATTTTGAGATAGGCAATAACCGCATTTACACGTTCAGATCGTCTTTGCGTTTTGAATTGGTTTATCCAAATTATATTGGTTTTATTAAAAAAAAATACTGTCTAGTGATATTTTCGTACTTTGTTGGTGATACCTGTAATGTTTTTCTAGTGTTGTATAACCGATAAAGCCTTTTGCGAAACGATAAAAACGAGGTAACCTAACCTAACATGGTGTCGGCCGTTTTCACACGTTCAGATCGTTTCTTGCGTTTTGAATTGGTTTATCCAAATTATATTGGTTTTATTTTAAAAAATGCTGTGTAGTGATATTTCCATACTTTGTTGATACCTGTAATGTTTTTCTAGTGTTGTATAAGCGTTAAAACCTTTTCTGAAACGATAAAAGCTAGGTAACCTAACCTAACATGGCGTCGGCTGTTTTGTATGTTGTGTTTGTCAGTTACACTTTGTAAATAAAAGAAGATATTATTTATTTTTCAATAGCTACAGATTCAAGGATCGGTGAAACTATAACTAAGTTTAAAAAATCCTAGGCTTAAAAAAGATGCTATTTCAACTCAATTCCCTAACCGTTCGTTGTATTTGACAAAAAACGTGAAGATGTTACTGTTCAAATAGTTTTAAATTCTTACGTTATATATAACAAAATTATTTTTTAACACGAAGAGATGTTTTTAAATGTTTGTAAAAAATGTTCTGTTTTAATACAATATATTTTAAATTATATCACCGAACGTAGCAATTTTGGATACTGTTATATGTAAATGTCATTCACAGCAGGGAACCTATTGCAACAATTATAGTAACTTGTTCTACAAATACCCTACTTAAAAATGAATGTGGGAAAAGTAATGATACATTAGGTAAAGCACCATATAATAGGAAATTAAAGACTCTGGTTAAATAGCATTTTTTTGGTTAAATTGAACAAAATTTCGATTAAAATTGCAATTACTGGATCATTTCAACCTTAGTTTCGTCCAAATACAGGTACAATTACAAATAATAATAAGTAGACAATTAAATATCAACCACAAATACGCCTTTCACGAAAATGGTGTTCGGTTACGTGTTTGGTTTTTGCTTTGAAACTTTTTTGTTTTTCCAAAATAAAATCGAATGGGATGCGAAGAAGGGCTCACTTGACGAATGGCATCTTTTTTAACCCCCTTGAAGCTCTTCAAAACTTACAAAAGAAATCAAAAAAAAAACAATTCTCTTACCGTCTAGGCTAATATCGTGCATGGCGATACATCACCAAAACAGCGTGACGTCATCGAATGAAGTAGTTTTCGACTAAAGAGGCCAATTACTTTTAGATTATTGCAATGTTCGGTGAAAATTTGCAAGTATTTGACAAATAAAAATTAGTTCATGCGACTACAAACGATTTGACATCCATCAGTCGATTTAAGTCACATACTTTTTCCAGTGTAGTCCAGTAAAGAAACAAATTTTTTAATTATTTTTCAAAACTATGCCAAATTTCTTTCTACCATTGTACAATATTTTTTAATAAAATACCTAATTTTACCGCTATCTAACGTTCTTTTTATACGAGGCGATTTATTTTATTACCTACATTTTATTTTGTATGTCGTTGATTTAGTAAAAACGTACAAAGCCACTTTATAATGAACCCAAAGTATCTGCTACGATCCGGTCCTGTCTTTGATCTTCCACTCAAACATGGAATTTTACAACTCGACGCTACGCTCAAATACAACGAATGGGGAAAAGGCTTCGCTCCGTGTGTATGCTTAGCTCTCAGTGCATAGCACGTTCCCTACCTCGCTAGTTACAGTGGTATAGGCAAGCAGGCACACACAGCGTAGCAAGCAAGCAAGCGGCTAGTAGTGGTATTCATTCAGTTTGTGTTCTATTCCCTAGCAAAAGAGTTCACAATCGCTAGCACCATATATTACACACTTAATGGTACAGAGCTATTTGGAATTTGCCCTCGTATATTTTCCACGTTTTGCCGCCAAAAAAACTGTGCTGCGTTCTCTAGTGTAAACCCCCAGAGGAGTGGAATACATTCCAGTATTTTTTTATCAAGAAGTTTTAGACGGTCATATTTAATTAGTAAAGTTTCCAAGTGCTTTTTCTCTATTTGGCTCCTGTGTTTCTATTGTGTATGATTCACCTGTGGACGACGCGCCAAAAATACCTCAATTTTTCCTAACGAAATTGAGTGGATAGTTTAGAGGCGTATTTTGTTGGAATATTATTTTTCGATACGTAAGTACTTTAATTAATTTGATACAATTTAGTATGCTCTTGTAAATATTTTCCGATATAAAACCACTAAACCCTTATCTATCGATTGCAAAGATAAGAATATACATCAACTATCACAATTAATTTTAATCTACGCATATTCCAGGAATAATATTTAGTATCAATAACATATAATATTATTAAATTGTCGCTTGCTTCTGGTGTACTTAATACTACATTGTGCATGTTTGTCGGCTGACCATGTGCTTATATTTCTCAGTTCACAGTTTTATAATATTAAACCGTTTCCGGGAGGAAATGTAAATATTTTGAAAACTCACTTAAACGTGCCAAAAATACTATCTATTTTCGATTATTTACCCTTAAATTTGCAAATATTTTCATTTGATTTCGATCCATTCTTTAAAGAATACTAAATAATTATTTTAGTAAACGGGGTGATTATACCTTTTACAAGATTGCGATGTGGAGCACAATTTTAACGAATAATTTCGTATCCTACAGTTATTTTATTTCAATGTTGGTAGTAATTTAAATGATTTGTTGCGGGCTTGGTTATTTATGATCGAAGTTTATAGAGTTTTAATCCAGGGATTTGGATTGCGTTAACTTCCAGCATAATACTTAGTTTTCTGATTTTTTTTTTAATAGGTATTCCAATAAAAAGATTTATAACCAGCTTGTTAGCTTCTCAAATTGCTGAATTGTTGATACCGGAGTGGATGCAGAAATACATTTTTTTATTTTTACACACTTAAACGTAATACCATTGAAAGCCGCTTTTTATTATACAGTTTAGAACTAAATATAGTGAATGTTGAACTATACAGCGTATTTCAGATAACACCGGCCATAGGTATTTACATAATAAAACCTTTATGCGATGTTAATGGTTTTCCTACCGGGAATGTCTGATTTATTTTTTGTCCATATCTAGCTGATTTTTATGAGATTTTAAGACATTTTATAGCTTGGAACGAAAAAATAACGTTGAAAATAAAGAAAAAAAAAAAAAAAACGAGAAAATCCATATTTTTCTTTAGAAACCCATACTCCTCAGAAGATCAACGTGTTGGCCGGCATTTTAGGTAGTCACATTGTTGGTTCGTTTTTTTACCAACGGTTGACTGAATACCCACAAGTGTTTGGAACCGCTGAGAGACACAATTCTTCTAGCTATTTACCAGTACGATGGAATACCGCCACGTAGCACCAGAGAAATTGCAGAATTCCTGAATAATGAATTTACGGATGGATAGGTCGTCATGGGTCGCCTAAGTGGCCGGCAAGAAGCCCTGATTTAAGCCCGTTGGACTTTTTAATAACAAATAGAAATCTTCAGAATGTGAAGCGTCACTTTCAAGAAAGTTTAGGACACTGTTTAGCAGCGTTTGGTCAAACAGTTTGGACACTTGCTTAGTTAACTTACTTCATGGTACATTTTTTTTTTCATAATTTATTGTTTGTTACCTTTTTGCACTAAGAGTATATTTTTGAGTTTAGGAAGGTTATTAATTTTTCATAAAATTTAGTTCATAGTTGTTTGTTTCCTTTATGTGTTAAACGTGTATTTGTTGGTTTAAATAAATATCAGCCATTCTGAATTACAGGTCTGCTTGTAGTGAATTGCTTGAATAACACTAACTGTACCTTTGATTGGTACAACACGGGCCGAAATTCCCCGCTGTAAAATTGTGTCTCATTATCTCTGCTAAAAAATCCTAAAATGGCTAAAGCTGCTACTTTTTTTCTCTTTAATTTCGACCTTAATCTTTTGCTTCAAGGCATAAAATGTCTCAAAACCTCATGAAAATCGTTCCAAGTACGTGCGGACAAAAAATAAATCAAACACTCCCCGTAGGAAAACCATTAACATCACATAAATGTTTTGCTATGTAAATATTAATGACCAGTGTTATCTGAAATGCACTGTATAATATTGTATCGTAGGTATTATAATGCGAGTAATGTAGATAATGTACAGAAATAATGAAAATAACAAATAATAAATGAATTTTATTTCTTTGAGTAATGAATGCTACATTACAATCAGAAAATTAAAGAAACAAAGGAATAGTGGAATACATTGGAAAATATTTAAAAAAATATTTGAAATAAAGACGATGCGCCCCATAAAATTATGCTGCTAATTAAACCAAAGAAATTACTGTAATATAGCGTTAAAGCAGCATCTACGTTTGCTAAATTAACTTTTTCTAATTTGAAAAATACAAATGTTTAATATTTGACATAATTCATTTATGTATTGTTTAAAAAATTAACCAATTAATACTGACATTTAACATTTTTGATAGATTACACATTACCTGGCTTTAAAGAAAATAAAACCGTTTGTGTTTTGTCGCCGTAAAGCAATCTTTAGCATGTACGAGTCACCTTTCTCCATGAATAATGAATAGAGTTGGCCACGCGCGCCAACGGGCAGCGGCGTTGTTTCGACTAGGCCTCGGGTTCCACTAGAGCTATTGTGTGTAGATGTTTGCTGTCCTAAATACTTTCGCGTAGTTGTTAAATAAAAATAAATAATGTGTAACAAGTTGTTACACATTACGTGTAAAATTCATGCTCTCAGTCTTGTGGCAGATGGTATCAGAAAATGTTATCCTGAGGTAGACGCTTTAATAGCGCATACAAAAGCATTCCTACACGTTCGGGAACTTGGTTAAATGCTGCGTTTTATTATCATAAATATTATGGGAATATTAAGAACGTGGTTTTACAATTCGATCCAAAGGAAGCTGCCGCTATCAAGAAAAGCCAGTCGAAATTTCAAGATAGTCGGGTTAAAACGGATTTAAAAATTATTCCCAACAATTACTTCGGACTAGCGGAGGCAATAGAAAAGTTACAAGATCCTTCGGTGTCGTTAGTAGAATCTGTGCAAATAGTGCAACATGTTCACGCACAGCTATGCGCGATAGAAGACGCAAAAAATGTTTGTGTTCTAGAAAAATTTGAAAGTGTTTTAGAGAAAGATTCTGATTTTGGCACATTAAGACACATTTGTGAAGGTGCGTCAACAGAACCGTTAAGTTGTTTCAAAGAATATTTTAATTACGCAAATATAATGTCACTAGATGTAGAACGTTCGTTCTCTGCATATAAACACATTTTTTCCTCGCGCCGCACTCGGTCTGTCGAAACAACTGTTGAAACATATCTAATGTTACAGATATTTAACAGACATTATTCACTTTGTGATTTCACGGAGGACTCTTAAAATGGTAAGTGTTTGAGCACGCATTATTTTATTTTTATTTAACAACTACGCGAAAGTATTTACGACAGCAAACATCTACACACAATAGCTCTAGTGGAACCCGAGGCCTAATCGAAACAACGTCGCTGCCCGTTGGCGCGCGTGGCCAACTCCAATAATGAATGTGTTAATTACACACCCCTTACTTATTAGGGCAGCATATCGGCAAAACATTATGGTATTATAAAAATTAAAATTACAAGGTAAATCATTCACCTAAACTATAAATAAAATTGGGTCGAGTCCCCGAGGAACCCTTGGGATGTGTTTGATAGGTTTTCATTTGTTTTTAGCAATTGTTGACGGTGAATTATTGTTTTTCAAAAAAAATAGCTAATTTCACTAAAAAGTAAATCCTCAAAAATGTTTAATAAAACAAGTAAAATTGGTCTATAATCATTAAGATTATTTTTTGATTTTTTTAAATAATGTTACAATTTTTGCATTCTTGATGGAAGAAGGAAATATTCTCTTTGATAAACATTTATTATTAATAATTTTTCGATATCGATGACGTAAACCCATATGAATCTTCACAGCTGCTATCAGCGAGAGATCAGATTACTTGGTAAATTTCTATTTCATTAGTAAGGGCAAAATAAAATGCATTACAATTGTTAATTTTTAGATTATTTAGGTATATATAAGCGGAAATAGGATTATTTTAAATAGTGTTTACAATAGAATTTGGAATGGATGTAAAGAAAGAATGTTATATTTCAGTTTTATATAAATTGTTAACAAGTTAGCAATAAAATTAAAAAAAGGTTTTATTTCAGGGACTTATGCAGTTTGAAATAAGTCAGAAAATTAATGAATAAAATACAAACGATACAATCTCTAAATAAAAAAAAATAGTTATAGTGTATAAATACTTTGGCATATTAATGTAAAAACCAAAAGAAAATATAAATAAAAAAGGTAATTTACATTTAGGTTTAATATTTGATAGCGCTAAATTGACTTTTCCTTCTGGATACATTTAAAAAGTTTGGTGTAGACTTAGGGCAACAACATTGGATAATTTAGAATCTCGAATTAGGAACGTAACGGCCAATATTTCTGCATCATTCATTAGAACCCTATGTAAGCTGACCTTGTTTCTGCCAGGAAGTGAACTGGTAACATTTTCCTTGTTTTCTTCGTGTTTTTTTTTTACTTTTCGTTGTCAACCTTATGACGTAGTTTTCTGTATTTTCGGAGTAAGTACCTTCCAAATTATGCAAAGTTTAATCCCTGTGTATCATGTATAAGTATTGAAATATTTTTCTCGGGATTTTGGGAAAATTGTTAAATTTTCTAACTTAAATTAAATTTTTCGATTCTTAGTGGGTTCGGGAGTATCCCTGGATACCCTTTTGGCAATTTTATAACAAACTTCCAAATTAATAAAAATTAACGAATTTTAAAATTATAAATGTAACTAACCTTGAAATTTGAACGATGCCAATGTTATATGAACTCTCTGTTTATATAACCTCTATAGGAAACTGCCTGTTCTGGAAATTTAACCCGTTTCTCTTCAAATAAATACTTTGATTTCACAATCGAGCACTTTAAATTGGGATCGGAGTTAAGAAACACTTTAATTCAACGAAGGCTGAATAAAGATTGATGAAATATTATGCCGTCGCTCATCTTTTATTATAAATCGCGAAAGACCGGCGATTATTCCACAGCCAACTTTGATAATTTAACCCAAATAGAAACTTTTACAATGAATTTCGATGAAATGAAATTATTTCTGCAAATAGCATACGAGAATGAATGCAGTGATGCAACTAGGAGGTTGTATTTCGAGGATTCTATGATAAAAAATGTTACTGGCAAGTTTTAAACGTGAAAGCTCTCCAACAATTTACTTAAACCTTTCAGATAAAGATTTAATTGATGAAATATTGTTTAAAATACCTTTCAATTTACGCTCTTGCTTATTTTAGACGATTTCTATATGAATTTGGACGAATTACGTGAATAGGAAAATTAAATGAAGAGTGAATTTGTCCATGTTACCCTACAATCGTCGTTATCTGGACTTATATTTAATATTTAACATCAATACCCCAAGGCCAGTTGGCTGGGGGGGAATGGTAACGAGGAAATTTTCATTTTTCTCCGCAAGAGGGATATTTAGTTACCAACGAGTGGCTAACCTGACATTTAGTCGTTCAGAAGTGACAGCCGAGGCTGTTGTCGTACATACAACGTTGAACATAACAGTACATCATTCCACTAAATGGCAGTTAGAGGGTGTCAATTAGCTTCTGTTTTTTTGAATTATTTCAGCCTTTCTGTCTTGAATTTACTTTGTTAAGCACACATTTAAGATGAAACCTGATATTTTTAACAGTTGGTAACCCTGACTTTAACGAAATACCCCACATAGAATCCCAAGTATAACATGCAGAGGAAAAAAAGCAGAGTTTTGCTTCAAATTCATACGCTTACTGCTAAGGTTCGACAAACGAGTGCAACGTCAGAGGCGTATCGCGTAAAAGTAGGTACGTGATATACAGTATTATTAAAAAATAATATATTGTTACCTTTTATTGACGTCCTGGTATCCACTGCGACAAACGCGGCTTACCGGGGCAGTAGTATTTTGTCGCAGTGGACATCAGGACGTCAAGAAAAGGTAACAATATATTATTTTTTAATAATACTGTATCTCACGTATCTACTTTTGTGTGATACGCCTCTGACGTTGCACTCGTTTCTCCAACCGCATTTACTGCTATATCGCTATAGAAAAATGCTGAGTGCCTCCTTTGTTTGAGATTTGAATCCCTGGTAAATTACTACAGTAAGGTCATACAATGCTTCAACTGTAAATATTACTCTCTTCTACTTTTTGAATTCAAGTAAATTGTTCCTTAATTTAAAACAGGCTAATTTTGTTATGTTTTTATCAATTGTCAATTATTAGATATTTACGGAATGTCCTATCAATTTATTATTTTTCTGAAGTTGTATAAATCAAATTTAAATTAAATCCAAGCTAAAGGAATGAGGCTGCCATTAAAATTGGTGAAAATAATTTAATTTCATGCTGAAATTCATTCAACTAAGAAAATACTAACTACATCCTGCATAAATAAATATATAAAAACATTAACGTCTGAACCATTCGTAAAAAAGTTATTTTAAATCAGCTTTCATCAATGAACGACATTGAGAAGGCAAATCTACCAAAATATATTTCAGTTAAAAACGTTTTGGTTTAACCGGAACTGCACTAAGCTGCTCAGAATTTTAGCTTATATTCAGATTGGTTAAAAAAAAGATTCTAAACGGAATTTATCTCCCCAGAGTGACCTAATGACTCATTTCCTGTCAATAAATACATTAATTGGTTTCTTTTTTTAACGTTGAGATACAATCTCTGTGCATATTTTCGCCTGTTGCGATAAACCAAAATGTCAAGTCAACGAACTCACTTTTTTTTACATTGCCGGGAGAGTTACCGTTTATTAAATATTTGATCTCGCGATCGCTAGGTCGTATAATCTTCCGGAGCTCTCTGAATATATCACGAATATATTAATATTATACCATTAAAAACTGCTTCAATGTGATTTAATTGTTGTATTCGTTTTTTTTCCCTCCACCTTTCTATTATTTTCCTTTGTTAAATCTCTGTCTTTTAAAGCAACATTTACAGACGTGTGTTTGCAGCCAAAATAGTCTAACTATTGTAACAATGTATTGTTAAACTATGTAAATATGGGGATTTTGAATTAATAAAAGTGATAAAAAAGTAATTAGTTGTCAAATACAAATCAAATTTTGTGAACACAGTTCTTTAGAAATAAACATTCTGTATGGAGAACGAAATCAGGTCATCTTTATTAGTGATAGAAGAAACTGAATGATTTTAATCTAAGATATTAATTTATTGGTAATCGAATACATTTTACAATCGAGTGGTTCATTCGCATATCGAGCAATTTCCAGTAATAATAGTCGATAAACAATGGAATGAAAATAATTGCGCTAAACCCAATGATTTAATCGGTTGTACATTGCGAGAAGTTTTCTAGCAAATAACGAAAGCAATTAAAAAAGTACGTTAAATGTGTTCCATGAAGGAAATTACAGAAATGCATCTGAATAATAATTCCTGAAGGAAAACACTTTATATGAAAATATATAAACAAGCGACAATTCTATTTGAGGATGTTTTGATTCTCAAAAACTGGCACACAAGGCAAACAAAATTATCTGTTTCATCTACATACATTAGAAGCTAGAAATAAACTTCAACAAAATTGAACGGGGCACATCAGTCTAAATTCAAGAACCTCATGGAATTTCGGTAACAAGCCAAGCAATATTTCCCACAGTATACTGAAACTTCTTCAGAACAAGTTTTCTCAAAAGCTGATTATCAGGCTTGGCATAATCGGTCATCGCGACAGAATCGGATCAGTCGCATAGGCCGCGCATTATAAATAATACGCCATATTCGAAGTTCGTGTCGCAAGCTCCGCATCCGGTATCCGACAAAAACAGAAGATCTACCATTACAAATAGTTAGGTGTGCGAAAGAGAAAAAAGATCCGCTGTTATTAGAGTAAAATATGCCAAAAGGAACGCGCCGAAAGCCAAAGTATCGTCCCCTACCGGTCCCGTAGTCGTAAAATGCACGCCGTAATTGAAGATACCTTTGGAAGTTTTTCCCCATCTATTCTTATTTATCCGACTGGGATGGAGTGTGCGAGATTGAGACAACAGTAATTATTACTATAGTAAAGTAAAGAGTGTATCTGTGACTCACCCGACAGAAGTGAAATTTAGAAATCAATACCCTATGGTAAAAAATAAAAATTGAGGCAATTTGGTAAATATAGTGAATATATGCACGCGTTGAAAATTTTTATTGCCATTTTTTGTTTGAAAACGGCATTTGTTATGTATGTAATGTAATAGCCGTAAAAAGTAAACAAAGTAAATTGTAATTCAATACTTGAAAAAACCTCGCCTCGGTAAGGAATCGAATTTGACACATCCGCTTGCCGGACGGTCGTGCTAACCACTACACCACGAGGACCTTGATACTAGGAACGTTCGGTTTTTAATACCTAGTTATTATTTTTATCTGAAAATATATCATAATATTTCGACAGACAATTTTTAATTCTTACATGCCAAGTACACTAATTAATTAATATATTTTGGCTGCCGTAACAGGAAATATGCTTATTCTATTTAGTACTTTTAGTACGTTTTTGATAGTAAATAACAGAATTTTATTTGATGATTTTGTCTACTATATTATTTCTAAATAATATGATTTCATCGACTACTGTTTGCAGTAGCAGGAGAAGCTACTCTACGAAAGTTTTTAACAGTAATCATCAATAAATCTTTCGAAGAGTAAATAAATATCAGTCGTTACACCGGTACCAAAAGTAAATAATACGTAGAAAGCGGAAGAATATCGTCCCATAAATATCTTGCCGTTAAATGAGAAGATTATGGAAGTGCATGTGAAGCAGCAGTTATTGAAACATCCGAAGATCAATAAGATCTTAATCGAGAATCAATCCGGATTCAGAGAAAAAACATTCGTATGAATCGGCTCTATAATAGGGAAATTGCATAAAATTTTATTTGCTTTAGAAGTTTTGTGTAATGACTATTTAGGAATAAAGATAAATTATTTTCTTAAGCTTTGTCCACACCTAAAAATATTGTTCGCGACATTGTTGACAACAAAAATGTTATTCACATATGTTTATAGAAAACATCAGAGATGTCCACACTTACTTAACTTTGATAGTATCAACAAAAGTTTATAACATTGTTTATAACAAGTTCGGTCTGTCTACTTTAACTCATTGACTCATTAACAAATTGAAAGAATGGTCGAAGTACAACAACAGATTGGCCAACATGTTGAATAGAAGGATTTTCCTGTTACGATGTTGTGAACTAAAACTCTTCCAAACCATATCTCTCAAAATTGTAAAAACCTGATTGAACTGATGAATACTAACGACGCTTCCTTAAGGAAGAAGATCCACCATTTGCAATTAAGGTTAGGAGCCAGCATTTTGAGTTATGAAATCAAAATCATTTGTTCTGATATTTTTAATATTCAAAAAACCATTGATAACATTAAGGAAGATTTAAAACCAGTTTTGACCTTTAATATATTTCGTAATTGTACTGACAGGATGCAAATTGTCTTTCGTAAAAAATTTAATGAAGTAAAAAGAACTGACATTAGAATGTTTAACAGATTGCACTCACTTCAGACAACTAAAATTGATTCATCAGTCATAGCTCTTCAGATGGACATCGTTAAATCTTTAGTTCACAAGTTCAGTCTGTCTACTATAACTCATTCATGATCCTGATAAAGCTTTAAATAAAAGCGAAGTATTGGTGAAACTTAAGAGTCACATTTTTCTGAAACCTTGGTCGTCACCCCGACAGTTTGAAACCACGTGTTTTTGTTAATAACATTTAACTAACTATTCATAACGTTTGTTGCTAACAATGTTATTAACAAACGTTTAGTAACAAATCTTAATAACAGTGTAATATATTTTGGCTTCCGTCGGTGAATTATGGAATCTCCTATGTAATTAATCACTGAAAAAATGTCTCGGTGAGGAATCGAACTTCACATCTCCTGCTTGCCGGGTAAGCGTGTTAACCAGTACACTACGAAGACCATGCAAGGATCGTTCACTCTTTAATGCCTAGTTGTTATTATTTTTTTATCTGTAAATATATCGCTGTATTTCGGCAGACAATTTTTAATTTTACTTGCCATGTACACTAATTTAATTAATATATTTTGGTTTCCGTCAGTGAATTATTCAAATCTATAATTTGTTAATAACATTTTTTTTTAATTTTCTCAACTTTGTTGCTAACACTGCTAGAAACACATGTTCTTGGCAATGTTACTTTTGGTGTGGACAAGGCTGAAGAGTTTTCATTCAAATTTCACTATTTTAAGAAAGAAAGGCTCTTGAAAATCCTTAAAATTCAAATGTTAATTACGTGATTTAAAACGCACCAGTAATTGATGTGACATCATCCAGTCGCTTGCCGCTTTCCCTTGGCTACAAATATCGGAGCGGATTACTTAATTTCGTTTGTTATATGTATGTTTCTTTTACAAATATGATTTAGACGTACAATGAAATTATTCAGCTCTTCTTCCATTCCTTCAAACACTACCTCGGCACTAAATAATTTTCAACATTACGACTTCGTTTAACTGCTATAATAATACAATATATCGGGCACATAAATATCTTACTAATATAAGCTTTGTAAAATGAATACGCTTTTTTGCTTTGCGATGAACTGTCATGTAAATGTCAAATTATTGTTATGTCAAAGATAAAAAAAAAATTATATATTCCACATTAAATTACTCTTTTACTAACGATTGTAATGAAGTGGGTGATTATCACCAAGGTTGGTAGAATACATTTACTATAAAGGTGGTCTCAGTTTAAAAATAGCGTGCGTAATGACGTCAGTGGTAGTGGAATGTAGAATATACGAGATCCATCAATTTAAACGTTGTAACGAACAAGTACTACCACTTACACAAAAATCTGGGACAACTCTTATGAGCTCCTTTTGACGTTTTTTCAATCTTGTGACAATGACTTGTCCATTTACAATTGACACTGACAGACAATTTGACATATTTTTTCATAGTTTACAAAAGACATATTTAAAACGGGTAATGTCGCTTGTCCCAAATTTTCGTGTAAGTATTGGTACATCTATACAATAGTATACTACCAATGACGTCAAAATATGCGTCCTTCACCCCTCCGCCCACAAACTTTCGGTCAAGTATTGCAAGATAGAAACTGAGACAACCTTTAGAATACATGCATTTTACCAACCTTGGATGATCACGGCCCGGTAACCTCACAAAAAGGCTGACCAAAAGCGTGTGCAAGAAACAGATCTACTTGGGTATTCCACAGAACTCTGTGCTGGGACCGCTATTGTTTCTGAGTTAGATTAGCAATATCATTGGGAGTGTCTCAGAAAATACACTTTTAAATTTATTTTTATTGCATGCATATGGTAGCAGTTAGACGAAACTATTTCAAGGTACAGAGTGAGGTATATAATTTGGAAAAGAGGCTAATAGAAATAAATAATTTGCTTGTAAATAGGAGAAAGATTAAGGTTACGATATTAAGTAATAAACCTTACCTAAATAAAAAATAAATAAATTGTCATATGTAGATTTTGGTTATGCAAATGAATATAAATGTTAGGAATTTTAGTAGCAAAAATCATATGAATTACACTATTAGTAAGATAAGCAAAATAATAGGTTACTTTAGAAGAATTAGTAATAATCTAACACAACAGCTTGTATACTATCAATCTTACAATTTATACCATCACAGACAAAAATTATTAAAGACGCTTTGTCTTGGTGGGATTTCGAATGGATTGATTTGAATTGAATTTTGATTGATGGTGTATATCGTTATATATGTATATCGGTGACATATTTGGCTCATTTCAATACCTTGAAAAAGTATATGATTGCCGAAGCGCGGAGGCAGAACTATTTATTCACAAGATTTCAATTTTCAATTAAAATACGCTTTCAGCATTTGCATTCTTAATATTACCACAACCATTGAGCAGTTCAGTGCCAATGCACAATCATCTATTTATCGGTTTGTAGAAGTTAATTTTTAAATCGATCATTTGACATTCACGCAACTAGTGTGGAGGTGGTGGCAGCAATTTGAATGCTAGGACACGTTTTGATTCTAAAATTCCGTTTATATATTCCGTTCTTGGTCTAAATTTACTGATTGCACGCGTACTTGATAAATATGTGCGCTACTGCGCCTTAACTATGTGTGCAGATTACACAAACGAAAGTTAACGCATACGTAACCTAATAATATAAGCATAACATTTCGTATGCGCTGGAAATGTAGATTATTTTGCTTACGTAAACACCCTGGTAAACATTTGCAATTTCTGTTTTTATACGCGTTCTGGTTACGCAGGACTTACTGCTGGAGATATCAATCTAGCCTTGCTGCATTATCGCAACGAAACCAACTTGCATGATATCGGATGTTTAATTACAAATTAAGTAAACATGGATATAGAAAATATCTGATAAAATGAAGAAAATTTGCGGCAATAAAAATGTATCGTTTAATAAATATATGACTTCAAAGGTAATTAAAAAGATGTACTATATGTATTTTGCATATAACATTGTAAATTGTAACCTTATAAATATCATTGGTAAGTTATGTGTGGAGCTTTTGAAATTTTTACTTTCGTTTTGGGTCACTGTTGTGTGGGAATTGATACTTCCAAAGACGTAACTTTACAAGTACTTGTATGGATCTAGTTAATTCTCCAAAATTTCCTCACTTGAATACTGGAGCTATGACACCATAAACATGGTGTATTTAGGGACTTCTTATCTAGCACCTTTTTTTACTACCAAAGAATTTCATAGTTTATTTAGCTTTCATATTGCTTTTGCACATTCTGTATTAACAAGAAAAGGTACCAACCCGCACCTTCAGAATGTAGTTTCCATTCATTCTCATCAGTTCCATGCGAGCGACTTACAAACTTGGTTATTTTTCTTGAAACTATTCTGCGAGTCCTGAAATGTAGTATCAATTTATGAGCTTTAAAGTGATCTAACTGCACCTCTTCGTTTGCCTCTGGAGCCCATCGTCGTAAATCCAAGTCATTGATAATTAAATTCGTATCTGAACTAACTGCAAACTTATCTAAACTTATCTACGACAACAACAACTTCTCTCAGATGTGACTGACTAAATGTCAGTATGGCCACTCGTTGGTAACTAATTATCCCTCTTGCGGGGATAATTGGAAATTTCTTCGTTACCATCCCCCCTCAGCCAACCGTCTTCGGAGCGAGGATATTATATATAGTATATAAGTCCAGATAATGACGAGTGTGGGGTAGCATGGACAAATCTACTCGTTCATTAATTTTTCTATTCACTTATTTCGTCCAAATTAATGTAAAAATCGTATGGAATAAGCAACAGCATAAATTGAAAACTACAACAGATAATATTTCATCAATTAAATCTTTATCTGAAAGGTTTCTGTAAATTAGCAGTGGATTTTCTCGTTTAAAGCTTGTTGGTGACAGTTCGGACCACAGAATCATCAACACTCAACCTCCTGGTTAAGTCACTGCATTCGTTCTCGTATGCTGATATAATTTTATCGAAAGTCATCGAAAAGTTTCTATGTGGGTTACATTATGAAAATTGGCTGTGAAATAAAACAATCACCGGTCTTTCGTGATTTAAATTAAAGAAAGATGAACGACGCCATACATTTTCATCAATCTTTATTCGGCCTTGGTTGAATCAAAGTTTGTCTTAAATCCAATCCCAAGATAAGTGTTCGTTTGTGTATTCAAAGTCTTTATTAGAAAAGAGAAAAGGATTGAATATCCAAAGCAGACAGTTTCTGTGGTGGGTATACAAACAGAGGGTTTATATACATTGGCATCGTTCGAAAGTTTCAAGGTTAGTTAATTTTCAAATCTTAAAATTCGTTAATTTCATTTTCCTGAGTTGAAAATTCATTCAAAAATTGCCGTAAAGGTATTTAGAGATACCCCGGAACCTACAAGAATCGTTTATTCAAATTAAATTAGAAAATTTAACAAAATTTGAGAAAAACCCCCGAGAAAGATATTTCAATATATACTCCGAAATTGTCAATAACTTATCCCCTCTTGCACCACCTTTTTGTAATGACTCTTCCCATCTATATAATTGTCGCTGGAGTTTCACTTTTTTGAAGCAATTTTGTGCACTTTCTAATGCCAATCTTCGTTTCTTCCCACTTCGCCAATACTCAACTGCTTTCCGCTATATATTCTAAACTAATAAAACCACCTTTTGCATCGGCGGTACAGGTTTCTTCGCGTTTCATTTCTTTAATACCTTCCCGTTATGGTTCATTATCCTCTTCTGCTATTTCTGGCGCAACTGATCGATGTTCATCCAAATATTCTAATCCATAGTTGTTTCAAATTCGAAAGAATTGTCAATTATACACAAATATCCATTATTTTTAATGAATGCCTTTAGAGAAGCAAAAGTGTATAGTTTTTCGTCGCAGCGCCCTATGCATTTGAAACACTAGTCTACATAACTTCATATTTAATTTACTGCAAAATGGACGCATTTAAGACATATGGGAATTGTTTATAAAAACAAATCTATGAGAGCTAGATGCTGAAAAAATAATCAGGGGACATTTAAAGAAATTGAAATAACATGAATCAAACCTGCTAACGATTTCGACATCCAATTAGTTGAATCTAGTTGATATAATAATATTGATATACTGCTGATAACTCCAAGGGATATTATACCACGCTATATTATTTGTAACTCCACTAAAATACATTTTCAATACTCTTTGGAATGCTATAATTACAACGTCGCCTCGTATGATTAAGTAAAAAGTAACTCGTTTGGACAAAGCTGCTATCGCAATTGCTATATCTAGTAAGTAAAGTAATGAAAACAATCCGAAGATAAGAAAATGGTTGGAGATTTATTGATTGAATTTTATTAAAAGCTGTAATCAAAATTGATATATTGTAATCACGATTAATGCGGCGTATTGACGAGGTAGGAGCCATAAATTGTCGGCTTGATATAGAAAAAATAACCTTGGAAAAAGATAATCCCCTCAAACTTCAATACATTTATTATAACGATCAATTAATAATTCTATACCTTTGTAAAAATAATCCAAAGTTTTTCCCTTAAAATGTTGTATTACAGCTGCTTGCAACTCACTATCGTCCTTAAAACGACCTCCACTAAAGTCTTTTTTTAAATGAGAAAATAAATAATAATCACTGGGAGCCATGTCCGGACTGTACGGTGGATGTTCCAATTCTTGAAAGCCACATTCGCGAATGGCAGCTTGCGAAAATTTATGCAGCAAAGACGTATACTATGTGCTGTTGACAGTTGTATTGTGCTCTTTAAAGATAATGAGTAAAATACCCTTACAATCCCAGAATATTGTCGCCATCACCTTTTCCGTTGGTTGAACTACTTTCCCCTTTCTGGGAAGAGGTTCATTGAGACTCCGCCATTTCATCGATTCCTTGTTGGATAGGGGATTATACACAGAACCATTGTTTCATCTCCTGTGACAATGGACTCTTAATTTTAATAACCGCGCGCTACTCAATTTTCGTTACCTTGGACATTTTCATGCACTCGTCACGTTATTTGGTTGGCTACTAATTACTGTATTATGATCGTCTATCCAAGGGGACGTGGTTTTAAGGACGATAGTGAGTTGCAAGCAGCTGTAATACAACATTTTGAAGGAAAAACTTTAGATTATTTTTACATGGGTATAGAATTATTAATTGATTGTTGTAATAAATGTATTTGAAGTTAGGGGGATCGACAAAAAAAATATAATATATAATATACCAAGTTTATTTCTATATCGGGCAGAGAATTTATGGCGCCTACCACGTATTAAGGTCGCAGTGGCTAAAGGCATTTGTGCCATGGCTCGATTATAATAATAGTAATAATAATAATGATGGTTTTAGTATTAGGACCTCATATTTTCGTTTGTAGTTAACGATAATTTCCTTGTTATTTGATGTTTCCCTAATGTTAATTATTTATTTTTTATGGGTTTCCTCATTTAATGTTATGGGAATTCTTGTTCAACTTCTACTAGGTACCTTTTACATACTGCATCCCGAATACTTATTTCAGTTGATAACTGTCCACGTATGTATTAGGGTGTAATATGTAATCTGGTTAGTTGCATAAAGGAACCAATTGAAGGCTACAGGGAAAGAACCAGGAAGGTCACATTTTTGCACAAAATGAGTTCTGTGGCGCAATTTATAGTTCACCAGCGGTAGTTTCATGTGTCAAGAGATCATGGGAAAGAACAGGGAACGTACCGTGCAATAACACTTTTAATATTTGGCATACAGGTTAAAAACAAGGAATGTCTATTCCAAACCGGGAAAGAACGAGGAATGTCCCAGAATTTTGTGGTGGCTATAAATTTTGTGTTGGCATGTTGTAGAGGTTATGGTAAGCGGTTAGGTGCGAGTTGGTTTGTTTATTAGTATTATTTTTGTTATGGTGTTTTGTGAATTTTCGAGGATTTTGTTAAGACAATGAGTTCGGATATCGAAGAAGTGCCTTGTGCAGCAGTTACATTGACTAAGAAAAGAGCTAAGACTGGTCGAATGCATGAAGTTTTAAAGAAACTGAAACTGCAGTCACATGAGGAAGGTGACCCATGCGGTTGTATCAGACTGAAGTGCTTCGAAGTTATCGATAAACACGGAAGACAAGGTATTAGGCAGTACTTTAATGCGTTATGCAGTAACGATGAACAAAACAGCTATTTAAGTGGTCTGATATCTCTGGTACCCATTCAAAGACGCAGAGCACACCAGAATGAAGAATCTGCATCTTATCATCAGGCATGTTATACATACATAGTAAGAGTAACCCGAAACGGTAATGCAGAAGAAGTGCCCGTGTGTTACAAGGCATTTATTTCGATTCATGGTATTACAAAGGCAAAACTAGAATATATTCAAAAATCGTTGAAATCTTTCGGTGTTGCCCCAAAAGATCAGCGTGGGCAGCATAGTTCGAAACACTTAAAGTTACATCAAAACACCCTTACTACTGTATGTACCCACATCTCTTCATTCAATCAATTGAATATCAAGCGAATGTTCGAAATGTTCAAGGAAAAGGAGCCAACGCCAAAATATCGTACGAATCGTACAGAACGATATTTAACCAGAAATTTAATATTGCGTTTGGATATCCACGGGGCGACACGTGTAGCCGTTGTGACGAGCTCAATGCCAAGATGAAATGCCTTTTGGCAAAGAATCCCGAAAGTGATGTAAGGCAGTTCCAGGTTCGGCTGGAACTACATAAGAGGAAAGCACAACACTTTTACGATAGAAAGAAAGAATCTCGAAAGTGAGCACAGAAAACAATAGATTTTTACGCCATCGCCATGGACTTCCAAAAAAATGTGTATTTACCTAACACTTCTACAAACAACGTATACTACTTGCGTCAGCTATCCATGTATTCGTTCAATGTTCATGTTCTCGCTACCGGTCAGTCGGTCTTTTATACCTATTCAGAAGTAGTTGCACGTAAAGGACCTGATGAGGTGGCGTTATTTCTGTTTCATTTTATCGTTAACCATTTAGATGAAAATATTAAGCACCTCCATATATTTTGCGATTCGTGCTGAGGCCAAAACAAAAATTGTACTATATTCCAACTCATCCACTGTATTGTACACAGTGCTAAACTTTTGCTATCTATTTAAATTACGTTCCCAGAACATTCCTATATGGAATGCGATAAGAATATGGGTTTGGTTAATCTCAAACATAGAATGGAGCTACCCGAAGATTGGTACACACTACTAAGAAATAGCCGCAAGAAACCCTGTCCTTTTGAAGTTCATGAAGTTACTCAATAAATGGTAAACCAGTGGGCAGCATTTCTTCGTGAAAAGTATCTAAAGAAGTGTCCCTTTGGAATTCAGCCAGTACGTGAAATCAAAGCTGCCAGAGAACATCCTCGTTTCCTGATTCACAGATTATCGTTTAATGGATTATGGGAACAATCGCCCATTACTCAACCGAAACATACGCGGCCAGCTTTAACAGGGCTTGCAGAACATGAGTTTCAACTGTCCACACAGTTGTACAATGAAGCATTGCCGATAAGCTATGACAAATACCAAAATATTATTACTCTAAAGAAATTCTGTGACAGTCCAGAAGCAGACCCCTTTTTTCACAGAATTACCACATACGGCTGCGAAACAAAATAAACCCAGGAAAAACAAACAGAAAGTGCAGAAACAATAATCGATGAATTTTCATCCTTCAACAGCGGGTAAGTTTGAAATTTCTGACGAAATACTAAACATACTACCTGCTTCTTTCCCTGTTTTTTAGGGACATCCCGTGTTTTTTCCCTGACGAAGGGCACATAACCACCGTTTTTTTTTTAGTTCATATAATAACACAATATCTTTGTTTATATTATTTCATGCATTTGAGTTCTATATAAGTTTCTAGGCTAGTTTTTACCGTTGTAGCGTTTCGAATAATAAATGGGTGTTCGGTAGAGGGTTTTAAAATTTAAAATCCATTTTTCTCAAAACAAAGGTAATGCAGTATTCCTTGTTCTTTCCCTGTAGCCTTCAATTGTGTTATTTTTCTGATGTCATACAGCGTGGGAATGTCCTTTTTCCCAAGATAGCTTATGTTATTGGTTATTAGTAACTCCCATAATACATTTAAAATATTGGGGGTTATTTCTGCACAACTGCCTCTGCTTTTGTACCTATAACTTTTTTTCTGGTTAATGCGTCGTTCGGTGAAATACGGCACCTGGGGTGCGTAAAAGAAAAGAGGTTATACTCTGGAGATGCGTCTACAATGATAACGGTCATAAGAGCCTTAACACTCCACTGATTGAAATTATTATAAAAATATGATAGCCCCTGTTTATTGATATGGTTTTCCTTTGGAGCTTGCAAAGGTAATGTTAATAATCCACGATAAAATGTTTTAACTTTCGGAGCCTTAGATATCTATCTCGTAAAGTTTTAAATATCTATAGCGTTATCTATACAATTTGAGGTCGTAATTATGTTTGACTTCGATTATATTTCACATTTTTCTTTTACTTTTGTAAAACCAATATTTTCAGCCAGTACAATAACTTGTAGTCGACCTAATAATTGGAGAAGCTCTAAACAAAAATTGTTTTCTGTTTCTATTTTAGAACTTGGAGCTTCAATACGTATACTATTATCCAGGTTACATAGTTTAGCGCTTAATCGTCTTTTCCGGCGAAAAAGATTTCCATACGCCGGTGTTGTTCGTATTGTGTGTGCATTTACTTGTGTGACAAATCCACTGTCATGCGATATGGCCATTAGGCATTGGAATAATATCCTGTAGTTACCCATAGGTGTTCATTAAAAGTCCATTTCATACGACTTTACTTTTGTATACGTTTGAATGGAAATTAGCTTATACATTAGAAATTGTTTACGGTTTTCATTGATTTTATAATTATTCCGCTACCTGGGTATATACGGAAAATTCGAGTGGTCGTGATGTATTAAGTTAGAAAAATCGAGAAATTAAATGGACCAACTTGTTTCTATGAAACATGCAGTTTTATAAATAACAAGTGTTTAATTAACTGTCGTCTGGAAGTAATCTATGGAGCTATAAATGTACGTCTAGGGTTATCACTTTATTTTTGTATGAAAGAAATTTTATTCTGTTTAAAAGTACAAAATTTCGTTCAAAGAAGCGTATAATTGTATGTTCCTACAAAAACACAGTTGAAGTGAAATTTGAAAATAAGGAAAATTATTAACTATCAAGGATTTTTAAGAAAATATATCAATTTGGAGCAGGTTACGTCGTATCCTCAAGGCAGGAGGAGAAACAGGGTCCCTTTAGTTAACTTATTTTGAAAGTGCTACTATCCACTTATTTAAAAAGTTTGGAAAGCATTTAATCTAATACTCCCTCCGTCCGAAAATATGGTATACATTTGACATTTTTTTAAAAATCAATGAGACATTGGTAAAGAATTATAATTAAATATACTTAGTTGGCAATTCTGATGCTAGGCAAACAACTAATACATAGTTGGCTGCTATCCGATTTTGTTTATGTCAAAAACGTCAATAGAGTTAAAACGTCATTTCATGAAAAATAATTTTACACACGCCCTGTTCACAAAATGGCAGATATTGTTATAAATAATGAAGTAAGCTTATTGAAAAGGAATTCCAAGTTCAAGCAATTAACCGGTGAGCAACGTCATGATATATTGCAAAAATTGTTGCAGTTGAAAGAAGGCCGGTAGCTGAAGCATGGGAGTATAAATAAAGTTGCAGCTGAACTTGGGCTAACCCGTTTGTCCGTGCCTAGAATTTGGAAAGTGGCTCAAAAAAAGTGCAATGACGGTAAAATTTGTGCTGATGTTACTTCAAAAAAGAAAGGTAAACGTGGACGAAAACGTAAAGATTATTCCGAACAGTTAGCCAAAGTTAAGGACGCTCCTGTCTGTCTTTTGCTGTCGATATTACAAAGTCTACATTGTTCGATATTTACAAACGAGGAAAGAAAATAAAGCGTATATCTTCTACTGTTAAACCTTTGTTAACAAATCAAAACAAGTTAGAGAGATTATAGTTTTGCTTGTCGAAAGTGAGACCGGATGGACGTTTTGAAGATTTATACGATTATGTCCACACAAACGAAAAATGGTTTTATTTAACGCAAAACAAGCGCCCTTATTACATTGTGATAGACGAAGAAGAACCCTACCGAAGTTGCAAGAACAAACGTTTTATAACCAAAGTGATGTTTATAGTTGCTGTCGCCCGACCACGTTACGATTCACATCGAAAACAATTTTTTAATTTAAAAAGCGAAACTCGAAAAATAGACCTAAAAGAATTTTCGTAACAACAATGTGGAGTCCGTCAATTCAGCAGAATGTAGAAAAATGATTCTTGAGAACGTCATTCCGGCGATCAAGTTAAGGTTTCCCATAAGTCATAAGCAAAAACCGATATATATATACAACAGGATAACGCAAAACCTCATGCTTGTGACGACGATGAAGAACTTCTGGCTCATGGTTCTACAAATGACTGGTCTATTCAGTTTAAATCACAATCACCAAACAGTCCCGATTTAAACGTTTTGGATCTTGGCTTTTTCAATTCCATACAATCTTTGCAACATAAAGCTTCGCCAAAAACAGTTGACGAATTGATGGAATGTGTTGAAGAAGCCTTTGACGATTTAGACAGAGACCCTTGACAATGTTTTTCTAACACTGCAGACCTGTATGGAATCAACTATGTTGGCTGAAGGAGGAAATTCGTATAAGATTCCCCACATCAATAAGGCCAAACATCGGCGTGAAGGACGCTTACCATCTAGTTTAGTGTGTTCCCAAGAAGCCTTAGACAAAGCTAGATCCCTCATCAATTAAATTTTATTCGCAATTATATTAAATAGTACACCAATTTAATAGGAGTATGTAATTAATTAATATTGTAAATGTATACCATAAATTGGGACAAAAGTAAATTCCAAATGTATACCATATTTTCGGACGGAGGGAGTATAAAATTTAAGTAAGTTTTATTTTAGTCGATTGCTAATAAAATCAAATTTGTAAAATCAAGCCGTATAATTATTTTCGTGTTTCAATAAATTTTGTACTCTTTTTGACACTCAAATTTTGTTTCTTTTGACATTAATTTTAATAATTAATATAATAGCTGGAAATACACCAAGAAATTCAGGAGTTTATCTTGGAGTTCTTGCAAACAATCGTTAATGAAGTATGACTAATGCTACCTTCAAACTTTTATCAATTTCGGAAATACAGAGTCACCATGAGAAATTTATGTTCTAGAGTAAAAATAATTTATTCATAAAGTGAAATACTGAGTACACGTACTAATTTTAACAAATTGGACAGTTAAATAGACACTTTATATTCTCGTAATACAGTTTATGCTATAATGTGCTATTTCACGTCCAAAACATTCATGATGCCAAATTTATTTGAATCTGGCTCTCACTTTATTTCACAGCGGTCTATCCAGTAGTATTGTTGTTAACCTTAACCATCATTTTAGGTATTTGCCTATACTTATACACTACCGCTCATAAGTATTTGGGCACCTCCAATTTCTGCGTAAATCATTAAATATTTAAATGGAAATGTTAAAATATATATTTGGTATTTAAGTATACACAAATATACAATTTTAATAAATAAAATTATTTATTTGACTTGAATTTTAGATTCGTCTATGTGCCTCCCTTTACTTTTAATTATTGCGTCGCATAATCGGGACATTTTTGCAATTAATTTTAATGTGTCCGAAGTTATTCGGGCCCATATTGCCTGTAGTTTGTTCCACATGTCATCTGCTGAAGTTGGAGCAGTTTTTCTTACTTCCCGATCGAGTTCTTCCCATAATAACTCGATGGGATTCTAGTCCGGGCTTTGGAGTGGTCATTTCATGATTGTTGGTGTCTTTTCCTCTTCCAACTGTTCTAAATATTGCTTGCATAATTTTGAAGTGTGTTTTGGGTGATTGTCTTGTTGGAATACAAAATTCTGACCCAAAATTCTTACACCAGAGGGTATTGCATTTTCTTCTGAGATGTGTTTGTATTGCTCTTTCCTCATGATGCCTTGAATTTTTACGAGGCCACCTGGGAACTTACCAGCAAAGCAACCCAGAATCATCACCGAACCACCGCCGTGTTTGGCGGTAGAAACTGCATTGCTTTAGATCTTCTTACAAACACTCGTCTTCGCAAACCAAAAATCTCGAATTTGGATTCGCCGGTCCACAATACCTTGCTCCAATCTTCCACCGTCCAATTTCGATGTTCACGAGCCCATTGTAACCTTTTTTTCTTATTAATTTGACGAAGCAAGGCCTTTCGCATCGCAATTCGTCCGTGAAGGCCAGCTGTTTGCAGACGACATTTAACTGTGGACACGTTAATCGGCCTAGGAAGTACGGTATTGACTTCTGCGGCGATTTCTGGAGCTGTTTTTCTCCTACTTCGCTTGCTGGTCACCACGATTGCAATATCTTGAGCTGATGTTGTCGCTCTTGGTCTACCTTTTTCTTATTTTATTGAGGAAACTGCCACTTTCACTGTGTTTTTTGTTACAAAATTTTTTAGCAATTTGAGGATTGGTTATGCCTAAGTTATGTTGTGCTACTATCAAAGCACGCCTTTCAACATTAATTTCTTTCCCTTTCGGCATGTTTTAAAATTTTAAACGAAATTATAAACACTATTCTTTAATTTAATTTAAAAATATTACTTCCAAAGGCTTTATTATAGCTTCATGATTCGTAGTAAAATTACCAACTGTTAAATTTTTCCTGGAATTTCAGGAAATACTTTGTTGTCACTACATCCTGCGCTTTTATGACGGTATTCCCTCTCATACAAAGAAGTAAATATCAATTAATGAATTCAAGTGAATCTTACTGATTATTAGTATACTATTGAATAATGCTGGAATGTATTTCCTAAATACATTCTTTGAGTACAAAAATCTAAAATCCAAGGGTGCCCAAATATTTATGACCGGTAGTGTACGAGTTTATAAAAATTCTCGAAATTGCCGTATCATCCTAAGAGTACATATTGAAACATTTTGTGTGGATTAGAGTAGTTTGAATGAATATTAGAATTTGGAATGACGTTTGTAATATTAATCATTTCCTATGTTTCCTAGAAACACTAATGATGCTTTTGTAATTAACTCATAGACTCAAGCTTAATGCTTGAAGTACATGGAATTTCCTAGTAGTAACCGCTATTAGTTAGATATTACATTACATCTCTTTGTTAGTGATCCTACCAAGTTGAAATGCTAATAATGTTGGATTAGTGAAGACGTTGTAAGCATAATGGTTATATCCAGAAATTAATTATTCTGTTTTGATAATTTTGAACTTAATAGCGTATTTACACTTTCACTACTCATTATATACTCGAATATTGTGTTCACCACAGCTAACAATAGTTTGGAGTACTGGCTTGGCAAATGCAAGACTATTATTGTTATTGGGCTTTCATAAATCAGTATTACTGCATATGCTACCATCTAGTTTGGGTTTTAGGCGATATATCGTTACACACGCAGAGAAACGTTTACTTGTATCAAATTGTCCGCCTTAATTCAAGATAGTTACTGTTTCAATCATCCGCAATACAATAACTCTTTTAAATCAAGAGAAATATTTTCTTAGCGTTTCTTTCTCCGCTTAAAAGAAATATACTCCTTGTAATGAAATAATTGCATTTCTTTGTTTAAGACATTTGTTATATTGACTTAAGAAAATCTTGCAGAAAATTTGAAGAAAGCGATTCTTAGTGTAAGTAAATGGCCATTATAACACAAAACAATATTTTCTGAAGAATAGTAAATAGTTTTCTTAATTCCGGAAAGCATTTAGGTATTGTTCGTAAATCAATAGTTTCATTTTCTTAAAATAAAGCATTTTTACTTAGAATTCTTGAAATGCATATTATTTATGTGCACATTATTAATTGCGCCTACCTTGTTTAAAACAGCATGACATATCTGTACATAATGCAGCAAATTATTCACATTGCTTATGATTTTAGGAAGGCTTAAGTTGAGGTTATCTACAGAATAATGTTCAAACAAAACCGAACTTAATGTAGAAGTACACATGAGAAAAGTGTCTTAAAACAATAACCAAGATAATGCTAATAAATAGCTCCTGGTATTGATTGAATCACTACCGGCAAAAACAATATGAGAAGAGAAAAATATTAAAGCTTCTTGCTACTGGCCACATTGCCCTTACATCTCTCAGTTTATGCCACTAATCTTAAAAAACAGCAACTGAAATATTTCCTGGCGCCACCTAGTGCCAGTGGTTATAGTCATGCCGTCCTAGAAGGTTGCGACAGAAACTAGAATACAGATGCCATACTTACCCATACAATGATATAACCTTTAACGTACAACGTTTCATAAACATTTTCAAAAGATTAATGTAATATATTTTTCTTTTTATTACTATTTACCACGTGTACCAATTTAATATATAATAATAATTAAAAAAGGAATAAATAAACCTAAATATTAACTCATCAATTATTAAACTACATAAAAATAATCTCTATTTAATTACATTTATTTATTAAGGAAATAATCCAATTATACTCTAACATATAAACATTTTTTCATTAGCTCATTCACTTGTTCCTAATTTTGATTATTAACATTAGCTTTTTTTCCATTATTGTAATTTTTCTTTTATTGGATATCCTTGTAGCTGGCCCCATGTTGTATTTTTGAAACACGAAACTGGTCGCCTAATTTCTTAATAATACTTTGTGAGATCTGGACCATTTCTTCATTCCTACCTTTAATATGAGTATTTTCTTAACTTAAAACTAAATGATTTACTTGGAAGAAATATTTTTCTGTCTTAGATTTTCTTTATTTTCTCACCCTAAGAAAATATTTGTTTAATCGAAATAAAATTTCAACAAAATTATTTTCTTATACAGTGAGCGAAATAACTCTTCGTACACCAACATAAATCACAAAGTATAAGCGTTAATATATGTATTAGTAATGCTTGAAAATTGAACAAAATAATTGTAAGTTGTACACTGAAATGTTGTAAAGTATAGTTACTTTCAAGAAATGTTAGTATTTCTCTTAAAATTAAAACAATATTAATACAGAAACATACATATATGTCTACCACTAACAAAAGGTACCGGGAAAAAGTGTTCGTACAGTCTGCATATTCTCATAACTAAAAAGTACAAAAAATAAACTAATATTTTGTGGGATACCCTTTAGAGTCTATAATGGCTTGTAATCGCATAGGCATCGAATATACTTCTTCTCGACTTGTTATTTCGAATTTTCAAATACGATGATCCAGCTCATCCCAAATATGTTCTATGGGATTAATGTCTGAGGACTGTGGTGGAGTTTTCAGCGTATGGGGCGTATTATAGAACAGCCATTCTCTGACCAAATAGGAAGTGTGCTTAGGGTCGTTATCTTGTTGGAAATAATAACGATCTTCTTGCCTAAAATTCTGAACACTTACTCCCAAGTTATGTTTTAAAATGTCTAAGTAAACTTCCTTCGTCGTTATACCTTTAATGATGTGCAAATTTCCGACGCCATTAGCCGCCATGCGCCCCCACATCCATCACACACCTTCCACCGTGCCTGGTAAATTTTTGGGATTTAGAGCTTCTCGCTTTCCCCATACCCAGACATTAAACTTACATAAGCTTGTCTGGGGATCTGATGGTCGAGCGTTGGTATGGAGAAAGCGAGGAGAAGCTCTAAATTCCAATAATTTAAAACCGTCCGGCAAGCACAGTGGAGGGTGTGTAATGGTGTGGGGGTGCATGGCGGCTAATGGCGTCGGAAATTTGCACATCATTAAAGGTATAATGACGAAGGATAATACGCCCCATACGCTGAAAACTCCACCACAGTCCTCAGACATTAATCCCATAGAAGATATTTGGGATGAGCTGGATCGTTGTATTCGAAAATTCGAAATAACAAGTCGAGAAGAACTGAAGCGTATTTTAATTGCAGAATGGTCCAAAACTGATATTTCTGTTACAAGTAACTCAGTATATTCGATGCCTAGGCGATTACAAGCCGTTATAGACTAAAGGGTATCGCACAAAATATTTGTTTATTTTTTGTACTTTTTAGTTATGAGAATATGCAGGCTGTACGAATACTTTTTTCCCGGTACCTTTTGTTAGTGGTAGATGTATATATGCTTTTGTTATAAATATTGTTTTAATTTTAAGAGAAATACTAACATTTCTTGAAAGTAACTATACTTTACAACATTTCAGTGTACAACTTACAATTATTTTGTTCAATTTTCAAGCATTACTAATATATTACCGCTTATACTTTGTGATTTATGTTGGTGTACGAAGACTTATTTCGCTCACTGTACATTTTTATAGTCTTGAAATAAAAATATTTTCACGAATAGAGACTCATTTTTGCAAGAAAACCTATTTTCTTTATGCAAGAAACCATTTCTCTGCGTGCAGCACCATTGATAACATTACAAGATACGTATGTATATCTGAAGCATTGCCTGTAAAAGCACTCTTAATAAAATTCTGTGCCAAAAGCCGTAATATGAATATTTTAGGAAACATTTTTTACCTTCATAATATTTTTTCTTTCACCACCTTCTATGTCAGCTTTTTAAACATATGCATACAAGCAAAGTGTTTCATCAAAGCACTTCATTGAATATTATATGAAAGTTGGGGACCCCCCATTATTCCACATACATATCTATAAGCGGCACTGACAAAAAAATACCCTGCATCGCAAAATACCTAAAGAAACACGCCGGAGTGACTTGATGAAGTTATTCATAAAAATGCCGCTTGAGGGTCAAACAAAGAGGGCACTTTTTAATTTCCTTCATAAGAGCATAAATATTTTTTCGGATCGGTTCGCTGCGAAGCGACAACACATGCGCGACGTTGTCGCTTTTCTCCTTTTTCATTAATGTGAGTGACGAATATAATATTTCAATGTAATATAATATCCAGTTCCTGGGAAAATTGAAGCAGAAAACCGGCAGTTTAATAGGAAAATCGATATCTTTAAGGATGCGGAACGACAAAGGAAGAGGGGTGATGGGAGGCATAGCTGGATAGATAGCAAGCAAAGGCGGAAACGGTACGATCCGAACATATATTAAATATTTTAATAAATTAAATTTCACGTAGGAGAGTTATATCTACCTTAGGAATTGGGATATTTTTTAATATCGTTGGCAATTACCTTTCATTCGATTTCGATATGCAGGATGTTCTGTAATTGCTTTTTCTCCGTATTCATTTTAGCTAGAATGAAACTTTACTAACACCTACGTGTAAGTATGGAAAATATACACTGGCGAGCAAAAAACACCGATCCAACTTAATAATTCAATTTTATTTAGTATTGAACACCTTATAACTGTTTAAAACTTAATAAAACCCCTTTGTAATTAATTAATTTCTTAACAAACGAAACACTGGAAAACTCATACAATTAGCATTGGTAAAAAAAAACAAAAAAATGTGGCTATTAACAAATGTAACAAAGTTAAATTACAGTGACTAAACGTAAACAACAAAACAGTTGAATATAAGGCGTCTTTCCTCCTCTTGCTCTTATTACTGCCTGCATTCTTCCATTCATACCCTTTACAACTTTTTGAATAGATTGTTGACGCATAACTTCCCACACTTCTGTCAGTTCAATTTTAAGTTCTCGGCCGTTGGATGAAGGGGGATTTCGTGGATCGAACGTGTTGTATAAGATCGTTCCAAATGTGTTCGATCGGATTTAGGTCGGAACTAAAAGGGGAGGCCACTCAATTGTTGCTATTTGCACCTCCTGAAGGTAGTCAGTGGATGTTTTTGCCACGTGGGGACGAGCATTATCATGCACCAAAACAAATCCATCGCCAATCAATGGGGCAAAAGGTACAACATGTTGTTCTACGTATCGACCTGCTGTAATAGAGCCTCTATCGATAAAGACTAATTCTGTACGGGCTTCAAAAGAAATACCAGCCCAGATCATTACTCCTCCTTCTTCAAAACGTGCACGATGGGAAAAGTTACATTGAGCACAAAGCTCTCCTAGTCTCCTCCCTACTCGATTCTGACCATCAGCACCAAATAAACACATTCTTGACTCGTCTGTAAATAAAACGTGGCCCCATTGTCGTAAAGACCGGTTTCGATGAATTCGAGCAAATTCAAGTTGGCGTACTCGATGATGTCGGAGAAGCTTAGGCCCAGTCGCCTGCAACCTTCTTCTTTCTGTCCACTCACTTACATTGGTTTCACGTATCCCACGTAAGCAGTTAGGTATTCTTACCGCAGAGATATGCCTGTTTCGTAACGCAGTAAGTATAATAAAACGATCGTTCCTTTGAGAAGTGGATCTTTTCCATTCTAATGTGTGTCTTCGTTTAAATAAACCTCTCTTGATAACGTTTATACATACGTTGAATTTTGGAACGACTAATCCCAAATCTTGTTGCAACATATCGTTAACTTCGTTCATCTTCAATTAAAGCGACAATACGAGGTGTGGCAATTAAATAACCGGACTGGTGCTACAAAACATTTTTATTGATCACAAATTACATTACAAAGTTTATCCTTTTTAATGTACTCTCCGTGCCGATCGCTACAACGCTCCATATGAATTTTCCACTGTCGAAAGCAGTGCTGGAAGTCCGTTTCTGTCAGCTTGTTGAGAACCTCCGTCGCCTTCGCTTTCATCGCTTCCTCACTTGTCCCCTTAAGCTCCGAGTTTACCTTAGAAAATAAAAAAAGTCACAGGGGGCCAGGTCGAGCGAGTGCGGTGGGTGGTCTGACACGGTGATGCCGGCTTTCGCAAAGAACGCCTTCACAAACAAGGCGGAATGGGCTGGCGCATTGTCTTGGTGAAGCATCCAGGATTTGCTCTTCCACAAATCGGACTTGAACGGACGATTGCTACAGCGAGATCGAGCGACGTACAACCGTGCCCATCGAGCTCAGGGTGGGGGAAGTATCTACAAGCACAGACATGTTCAAACCTGCCGTGGCGTGCTCGCTGTTTGCCAATAGTAGCACCAGTCCAGTTATTTAATTGCTACACCTCGTATGAGCTGCTTGAGTTTCAGTTATAAATAATTTTTCGGAGAGAATTAAAAAAAATATTAAAGTGGCTGGAATTTTTTGCTCGCTAGTGTATAATTCCAACTTGTAGTAGAGAAGCTTTTCGTTTTAATATGTGCACATCTTTATCGACAAAACTAAGTTGTTATAAAAACCAAATTATCAAATAGATACATTAATCAATCCAGGAAGTATTCTATAATGTTCATACTAACTGCGTCGTATTAGCAAGCTGGCTGTAAGTAAATTGGGAACTTCCTGCAAATATATCATTTATTCGATATTACGTGAACACCTTGACTGGAATCAAATTAAATCTAGTAGTGTGGGAATTGCCATTGGCAAATCTCCTTATGTTCATAACCAATTGGAAGGACAATACACAGCCAAATTATACTATAGTCAATAATTAATAAGGTCAATAATGTGGCCTATCCCATTGCGATCTTTTCAGATATTGTGGCTCTTCATTTACTAGATTGTCTACACTACCTTTGCATTTTTACCAAAGCTAATAGGTTTCTGTGCAACATAACTTCCGGCTTTTGAATACTCTACATCCGTTTCCCAGAGCCGCATTCTTCTAAGGTGTTGTGTAGTAGTACAGTACATGGACAGCAGCATCTTCATCCTTTTGATAGAATCTTGATGTTCTTTATAAGGCCCAAATTATTTATTTGCTTCTTTAGCATGCAGTGTCCTATTAAGAAGCCTACTGTTTTAATGGACTTACTACCTTTGCCTAGTACGTCAGCTGTTCGCTTAGATCTACGAGGACGATTCGTAAAGTAAGTTCCGTTTGGTTATTGAAAAAAACACCAATCCATGAAGAGGTTTTCATTATATATAATTCTTCATAGAACTCGGATACATGTAAATTAATTGCTCTAAAACCGTTGTGATTCTGTTGTGAACTGTACTTGAAATTTGGGAGAAAAAGGCACTCAGTTCTGTGATTGTGAATAGTCGATTTTCACGAATTTTCTCTTTAACATTATCCAAAAGTTCGTCCGTCACAACAGTTGGTCTTCCACTCCGTTCTTCATCATGGACATTAGTTCGTCCTTCTCGAAACATACGGCATACATCTTCTAACCACACCGTCACTCATAAAATTTTCACCATAAACGGAACAAATTTCACGATGGATCTCAGCAGCCTTGTTCTTTGCACACAGAAATCGGATAACAGCACGGAGTCCACAGTCGGCGGGATTTTCAATTGCAGCAGTCATTTTAAACGACCAAAATAGCACTGCCAGACTTACATTGAACCAGACTAAATTGCAGCGCTGCGATCGCGCCGATATCCCCACTCCTCTGCTCACTAGGCGGAAACGGAACTTACTTCACGAATCGCCCTCGTACATCCGTTTAAGAATTATCTCTCCTATCTCTGAGCTGGAGTGTTTTCCGCCAGTCTTGAGATTTATTTTCTTCCCATTGTTTAATTAGAGCCGTTTTAACTATGATACATGCAATGCCTACAAAGAACCGCACGGGCTTTCGTTAGTATTTGACTAGTTTACTTGGCCTTGCTCATCGCTTTGATGTTCTTTAGGTGTTCCATAGCTTGGCGCCCAGACTAGGATTATCTTAGGACGATTTTCAGAAGTATTTAGATAGCTTGTGATGTCCCACACTAGTTTCCCGATGTGGAAACCAGTGCCTTTTTACCACTCTTTGACTGCCGGAATAAATAGCAACAGAACCTCAATTGACCTTTTTGCCAGTCATTTTTTCAATATGTTCTACATTATCGTTATCTCTGCTTGGAATATTGTAATCAAACCTAAATACCAGGTGATTATTGTTTGATTATAACAATACAATAACCAATTTATTATACAAGGTGTTTGGTTCACCAACGTATATCTGAAAGGAGGTGGTAGGTGAGTTGGTTTGGAACTTGTTTAATAAAAAATACCATTATACATATACAGTGGTGGCCATCAAAATAGAGCCAGTTGGTTACAAAACGAACATCTATCGTAATAATAATGCAGGATACGGTGATAACACCGCCACCTCTGATTGAGGTCTATAAACATGTTTACAAGCAAAAGTTTCCGACATCACCGTAAGATAGCGTAGGCATGTTGGGAGAATTCCCGTTTTAGTGAACCCCGAATCTCGTGCCTGATGGTTATAATAATAAAGCCGCTTGCTCAACGCAGATCTAGTGACTTAAGGTTAAGGTTACTGCACGTTTTTTTGCTGTAATTATATCAGGTAAGGGTGCTTTTTGTTAATAATTGTAAAATTACTATTAATCCATTACATAGATTTACTTAACATGGGACGAGCACGTAATCGCATGTCGACTGAAAAGACTGAGATTTTAATATTGCATAACCAAGGAATATCGCAACGCAAAATGGCAGGTGTTGTAAGCTGTTCAAAGAAAATGGTTGAAAATGCATTAAGACCAGCAAACGGTAAAGAAAATCGCGAATCGAAGCGTAAAACTACGCCACAAACAGATAGAAGGATTGTCCATGTTTTGCGCACAGATCCCTTCAAATCATCTAGAGACATTAAAATCGAATTAGAGTTAACTACTAGTGCACGTACGATTCGCCGACGACTACAGGAAAACAACCTAAATGGAAGAGTCGCCAGAAAGGTACCGTTACTGAGCACCAAAAATATAAAAAGTCGACTTAGATTTGCGAATGAACATCTGAATTGGTGTGGCACGCAAAACATTAACAAATGGAAAAACATTTTGTGGAGCCATGAACCCAAAATAAATATTATGGGCTCCGATGGTAAACTTTACGTCAGAAGACCACCACGAACAGAATTGCTGCCAAAATATACGAAAAAGACCATCAAACATGGCGGTGGTAATATTAAGCTACGGGGTGCGTTTTCGTTGTCTGGAATCGGTCCAATTTATTGGATTAAAGAGAATATGGACCAAAATGAGTATGTTAACATACTTCAAAATGTTATGTTACCTTACGGGGAGGAAAACATGCCGTTAAAATGGATTTATCAGCAAGACAATGATCCCAAGCATACTTCGCGTAAGGCAAATAAAATTTTTGAGGAAGAAAAAATAGATTTATTATCGTGGCCCTCACAATCTCCCGATCTAAATCCCACAGAAAATCTGGAGGGATTTAAAAAGCGCAGTCGGGAGATACAAAATAAAGAACAAGGCTGTGTTGTGGGAGATAGTCCAAAAAGAATGGTCTGCCATTCCAACAGCAAGGTGTTGACAGCTGATTGAATCTATGCCAAGGCGGTGCGCAGCTGTCATCTCTAACAAAGGACAAGCAACTAAATATTAAAAGCTTTAGTCACAAAGACGATTCTTAATTGTATTCTGTTGTGGCTCTATTTTTATGTTCAACAGAAACTAATCAACTTTTAATATCTTTTAGTATTTTTCATTGAAAACACTATTTTACTTAACAAATCTTGTATTTTCTTGTTTATAAATAGAGTAAATATATTTGACATTGTTTGCTTTTGTCTCAAATTCTATACACCCCCCCCCCCCCCCCCCCCCACTAGAGAAAATGGTTATTTTCCTCAAAGTGGCTCTATTTTGAATAGATATCAAAGATTATTAAAATAAAAGTTACAAGGAATTAAAAACAGCCTAAAATTATAACAGGTGTACATACCTACCCGTACAGAGAGTCGTGTGTGAATCCATAAAGATGAAGAAACACCAACAGTGACAAAAAAGCAGCGAGCTGTGAAAAAAGTTATGTATTCAGTGTTAATAATAGTTCTTGTTTGCCTGAGGTGTTCAGTATAGTTGCTGAGACGGGTATCATGTTGCATCACGATAGCGCATCGTCTCCCATACCGCAGCTCCCACGAAGCAATATTGGGCTGAAAAATATGTTAAAGTAATAGAACATCCACAATACTAACCCGATTTGGCAACTTGTGACTTTTGACTAATTTATGGGCTTAGAAAACATTTGTGCGGTACGAGATTTTCACCTGAGGAAGAAATTGATGTGGCCATTCATAAGTATTTTGCAAGTATTTGGAAAGAAGATTGGCTAGCGGCCTTTCCTCTTAGATGAGTGAATTTTTTCCAGCTTAGTTTTTAACACGCTAAGCGATATCAATGATTCATTGCAATTGCTTAAAAAGATGGCACTGTCACCGTGAATACATCATGACTAAGAGTGATTCTAGTAATAAAAATTGTTTTGTGTAGGAACTAACTGAAAATGCACGTTACTATTCGTACCAAGATTATTTTTATAGGATTACACCAATTGTTTTTTTTTCAAAGAAAAAATCGTCTTCTAGTATATTACGATGGAAATGCTGAGGAGTTCGCTGTTCAACCACATGAAACTCATTTAACAGCGAGATGGCGCTCCCTTCAATTACACCTCAGATTTACGGGGTCTTGTAAACAATTCATTCTGAGAGTGGTTTACGTAATGAGGAGTCATTCACTTTTACGAACGCATATGACATGATTCCCTGAGGCTTCCTCGACTAAGAGATTATGTGTACTAATTCAATTCTTAGTTGGAAATCACGAACTGTAAAGGACATTAGGCTATCATTAGAACAGGTTTTGAAACATTTGATTACAGTTAGGGAACTTGTTTTTGTAAATATAACTTGTTAAATGATAACAAATGCGTATCGATTACAATGGATGGTCGATAGATTGAGAAGTGTTTTTCCTACGTAGAAGGTGTCAATAAATATTTATAAATTTTGTTAATTCAGTTTAGACCATTCCGAAAATACGTATATGCTGGCATTAATCTTATAATCTATTGGAACTGTTACAAATACTCAACTTCCGCTCAATGTTATCGTAGAAAATAGATCGTTTGCAAATAAATAAATAAAATCTCCTTGCATGTAGACCCAGAAACAACTAATGAATGTATCAGGGGCAAGTAGTGCAAGACGGAAGAGATTATAGACGGATATTAAAGATTCTGTGCAAGCTAGTTGAAATAAACAAACATCAACCATTCGCCGCCCAAGGGATTTATTGAACACCTATGTAATGCAAAGTAGCTTTGAATTGTGCTCATGGAAACCCAGTATTATTCTGAATGCATGGATTTTGAAAACTATTGCAAGGGAAGTAAACAATAGTGTACGGGAGCAATTTTTTAAAGTTATATAGAATGAAAAACTCTTTAATGCAGAGGATAAAATTAAATCAAACTCTTTTTTAACTGAATTGTATTAAAATTCTGACGTCATAATATTTATTACACATTCTTGACAGGATACATAACTTCAAAATATTCTTGTATAAAGAAAATGACCTGATACTTCGAGAAATATGAAATAAAAGTTATTCCAAATATTGTATGCCAATCAACTTCGATTAAAAAACAGAAGAAAAATTCATATCATAGCCATCCAGAGACAAAAATATAAAATAATAAAAGTTATAGTTTCAGACTTTGAGGCGCAAGGAAGGTGGTTTATCTAAAAATACGAGGGGATTTGTTTGTGAAGATTTTATGCAGGTTGATACGGGATGATTGATTTGTCACATTTGCGGTTATATCTGTTATTGCCAACATTGAACAAAATTTTTATTAAGCAAAAATGATTTATATTATAAGCTTAATAACGCTGCGTCTTCAGAAAGACGAAAGAAAAAAAAGAGTATAGCTTGTGTTTTTTAATGTGATGGTACCTTTATTTTTTAATATTCTTAAAGAGTTTAAAATTGACTTTATAATAATATCTAACACGTTATAATTTATTTTAAAGTTACAGTTACAGTAACGATTTCAAAATTAACTAAAAGGTGACCATGAAATCATTCTGAATGATCTAATAGGAGGCTGAGAAATTCCAACTAAAGTATCAACCTCTGACAGATACAAAGCAAACGAGAGCATGTTGTTTATCTACATTAATAATTGTCCGTTATTATCCTGTGTTATTTTCAGGTATTTTCTGTGCCATTCTGTGATCCACAATGAATTTAAATGGAAATTACACAAATAATGAAAAAGTGGATATCTTCTAACAAACTTTTTCGTAACTGTTATTGTACCAACGCTATTAAAGCTTTTCGTTTGTCCCATAAAACTATTAGTTTATTTAGATTTGTAAATATTTCATAGTCACCTATTGGTTAATTTTAAAATTGCTACTATGACTTTAACTTCTAATAAATTATAATTTGTTAGACATCACTAAAGCTGGCCACGAGCGGTACCGCGCAGTAGCGTAGAGTCGACCAGGCCTCGCGTTCCACTAGAGTTATTCTGCTAATAGAGATGTTTGCTGCCGCAAATAATTTCGCTCATCTTTTAAATAAAAATTAAATAACACGTGCTCAAACACTTACCATTTTAAGAGTCCTCCGTGAAATCACAAAGTGAATAATGTCTGTTAAATATCTGCAACATTAGATATGTTTCAACTGTTGTTTCGGCAGAACTAATACGGCATGAGGAAAAAATGCGTTTATATGCAGAGAACGAACGTAAGTAAAATAATCTTTCAAATAACTTAAAGATTCTGTTGATGCACTTTCACAAATGTGCCTTAATGTGCCAAAATCAGAATTTTTCTCAAAAACACTTTCAAATTTTTCTAGAACAGAAACATTTTTTGCGTCTTCAATCGCGCATAGCTGTGCGTGAACATGTTGCACTATTTGTAGAGATTCTTCTAACGGCACCGCAGGATTTTGTAATTTTTCTATTGCATCTGGTAGCCCAAAGGAATTGTCGTGAATGATTTTTAAATCCATTTTAACCTGACTATCTTGAAATTTCGACTGGCTTTTCTGGATAGCGGCAGCTTCCTTTGTATCGAATTGTAAAACCACGTTTTTAATATTGTAAAAATATTTATGATAATAAAACGCGGCCTGCAACCATGTTCCCCAACGAGTTAGAATAGGTTCTGGTGGCTCTGGTATACGGGGGCACAGTCTGTGAAATTCGCAAATACGTTTCGGTGATTTGACAAATACTGCTTTGGTATGCGCTATTAAAGCGTCTACCTCAGGATAACATTTTCTGATGCTATCCGCCACAAGATTGAGAGCATGAATTTTACACGTAATGTGTAACAAATTAGCAGAATGCTTTTAAAAGACCGGCCTACAGAAAGCATGTTTGCAGCACCATCACTCACTAACATCAAGAGTTGGTTTGTTGAAAGTTCAAACTTGTCCAATGTATTTAACACTAACTTTGAAATGACTTCGGCAGTACACTGTTGTATTCGTTTGGAGACTAATAGAATTGAAGGTGCCGATTGATGAGGTTCCAATTTGCGTGCCATTACATTAAGAACTGAATGTTTCTTCCGATCTGTTGTTCCGTCGACACATAACCACAATTTTTGATCATTCAACTCCGATTTTATTTTTTGTTCGACTTGGTAATTTGCACTCCGAATAGTTATTCCAAAAGCAGATAAATGGTTCCTTGTCTAGTAAATTAACCGGTATATTACATGCGATAAACGTAACGTATAAATTAAATATAAATTTTTCATTGTCTCGTGCGCAATTTCTTTTTGAGACATGCTTTTCACTATTTACGTGTCGTAGACAATGTTGTCTGGACCAACACATTAACGGGATTTTACAGATTACACATTTAATTTTAGCACCTTCATATATTAAGTCTGGAATTTCTGCAATAAATTTTCGAAGTTTGTCCGACCGCGGTCGTTTTGCTGACGAAATCATAATTTTTCTAGGACAGATAAACAATTGCGCAAATGACCGGCAGCGAAAATGTCCGTACTGCTCCGCAGACGAAGTAATACTACCGTTCCTCTCGGTCCGAACTGATTCTACGCCGATGCCCGGTACCGCTCGTGGCCAGCGTTAGACATCACTGTAAAGAGAATGCGAAGGGCTGTAAGAACCGCGGACATCACACTATATATATTTTTATGTCGAATACAATGTTCTGAACATATTTAATACTTTGTAATGCATCATTATTACTCCGTTTTAATAAGAGACCTATCTAATCGCTTTATTAATATAGCTATCTCTCATAGGCCTGAAATTAAAATAAAATTTTGTTAAACGCATTATCTTAAAGTACGAGTTCGTTATAGTATTTGGCGGTTACCTATTCTTTATATTAATATTTATAGCACTCAGAATATGTAAAATATATTTATGAAGAACAGTATAACGCATTAACATGCAAATGAAATGATACATTTCCTTACAAGTCTGGTTTAGCATCTCTAATTTCCACAGCGTTAAAACATTCGTTTCTTGTTGGGAAATTCAACATGAAAGCATGTACATTTAATAGATTGTTACTTTGTCAAATTCCTTTTCGGAATTTTTTCACGTATGTATATGTTCTACCACCTTGCTACAAAATAATAGAATAATACCACAATAGAGGTAGCACTATGATTTTAAAACAGATACAAATAATTTTAATGGATATAAACATGAGGTAAATATCGACGTTTTGATGGTAAATATGAATGTTGTCATTTTGTTAAGATAATTTTTTGAATTTCAATCTTTTTTGTACACTATTTAATGTTATACGAAGTTTTATCATCATTTACATATATTGTTTTATTCATCCTATCTATTAATTGTTTTGGGTTTACATTTTTCATACGCGTGTACCCTATTTTCCGGTAGAAACGTTGATATTTCAAAATAACCATTTTAGTTTTGGGGCTTAATTCATTTTCTCCTTTATTCAAATTAACATAAACATATCGTTTATGCTGTGGAATTTTTAGAAAAACCGAAATAAAATATTTCGTTTTAAATGTAATATATCGTTTGAAATTAAGCCGGATAGCGAAGCTCGATGCGTTGGTATTTTACTCTATCTAAACTGCTTTATTAATTTTCTAAACGTTCAACGGAACCTAGTATTCTAAATTCGATAAAAATTTCATTTATGTAATATTGCGTAGTAGTTCTAGTTTTCCTTGATATCTAGTTTAAATAGTTACTGACGCACGTGTTTCGAAAAGTTCTAGTTGCATCAGTGTCGATTGATTTCAATTAACGGAATAAAAATTGTTCTTTAACGTATGTCCCTAGGTTTCGAAAGAAATTTTATAAGAGAAATCTACGCAAATTGCAACCAACATACTAAATAAAAGTGGATGTTGTTTCTTAATGAAAAAAGAAAGAATTCGTAAGTTTATTGATTCCTTCTAATAACGGAAATGTAAACCAATTCCTGATCTTAATTTAAAATTAGTGTTCCTTTTTGTTTAAATAAAATATATACAAATAATGATTGATATAAACTGTTATTCTTATCTTCTTGAAGAGAGAGAGTTGTGTGTTATAGTAATCTATTTTTGAAGCTGGTTTCTTAACTGCTGTTTTGAACATCCTCCAATGAGATATGTCAGAGCTCCGTATTCGGATAATTTACAATCTGGATATGCGGATCATTATCCGAAACCTCAGATCCAGATTCGTTATCCGAAATCTTGAATTCGGATTCTTTATCCGATCGATAGCAACTTTTCCGAGCAAATACCTGCAATAGGTCGAGTAATTATCAAACAATATAGCTGTAATGACACCAGATTTATTGAACACCTATGTAATGCAAAGTAACTTTGAATTGTGCGCATGGAAACCCAGTATTATTCTGAATGCACGAATTTTAAAAATTATTGCACTTTTTCTCCATATAACACAAATTTTATGTTTTCTTTATTAAACACTTTCTATATTGCAAAATAATAACGTAGATCCAGATCCGAGTATTGGATATCCGGATAGTTTTGGATCCGAATATCAATTTCTTCGGATACCTACAGCACTACAAATGAGTGAACTGCAAACATTGAGTTGCTCGTTACAAGTGTGCATGCATCTGTTGATGGGCGAGTTCTGGAAAAATATGGCATGACATAAGGGCAGATGGAATAAAACATCGTTACGGATGACATGAAAAGAAATCAAAGACTGGACTGTTAATGCTGCTGCTAAGCAAGTTCCGTATGAATACTAAGTCGGGTCTGAAATGACCCGATCACTTGCGTACTCGTAAAAAGACTGGGATCCTATCGTTTCCTAGGGTCGGTTTTGTGAAGAAACCTTAAACCCTTTTGTCCTCTAGCTAAATGACTGCGGCACGGAGGGGTTGAGAAAAAATTGCTATCCTGTCCGGTTGATAAACCGAGATATTTCAAGGACTAAAACGTCCTGACTGGGGGCGAATGTCGTTCCTCGGAAAGGATTGACTCTTAGCGGACGTTGAAAAAGTCCGCTGGTCGTCTGACGTGAATCCTGGGAGGGGGACGATCTTGAGGAACGACTACCTCTTGAACGCAACTGTTGCCGCTCGCGCGGGCCTTTCCCACGCGGCGGTGGGGATCTTCTCGAGATACTCGCGGAGTGTCGGGACTTCCAGATCGCGATGAATCTGAGTTCCTTACGAACCAGGGGCTCGTAAAAAGACGATACCAGATGAAGGTTAAAAATATTTTGTTTCGAAACAGTATTTACACAATATCCCTCTGTAGTTCGATACAATCGATAATCCTAATAAGTTTGAATATCTTTATTAGATCATATTAAAGAAAAAGAGTATTTGTGAAGCAAGTTGATATGTCGTTCGTGTATTGTGTGAAAAGTAATGGTCCCAGATGAGATCCCTGCGGAACACCAGTTGTGGTAACCATCCAAATTAACAAATACGCGTAGACTTTCAAATGTGTGTCGCTTTTCCAATTCCACTCTATATGTAGGGAAGATGCTCGTGTTGGATAATTTATATGTTATACGAGCTTTCAAATCGTCATCAAGGAACTTGTGGAAATCCTTTGCTGGGGGTATCAACTATGTCTTGTATTAAATCTCAAAAGTTTATAAGGATTTCTTTCGAGTAAATTTTGTGCTTACAGGATATATTTAGTGGGTGCTTGTGATACACATCTTTGTTAGCCTTGGATGATTTTGTTAGGGGTGATAAATTAGATGTTCGTTTCCTCATCAGCAATACTAGAACTAATAATTTTTCCTAAGCAGATTTTACACCTGTCAATTTATCCATAAATTTCAAGACCTTTAAATTGATCAAATTCTAGCTCTTAGTAAGAGCTTGTTTTCCTTTTATATCTATCAATAATTTGGAGACCTTAAATTTAATCAATTTCTAGATCTCAAATAAGAACTTAGTCCTTGTATTACACCTGTCAATAAATTGACATAAATTGGCATGTCATTAGTTGTATCTAGTGACGTCTGGTGTTCGATAATTATCTGTTCCTTAACAATATTTTAATTTTTGAATTATTTCATTTTATTCATAAAGTAATTAGTTATTAGTTACAACAATTCTAAGAAACATATCCCCTTTGAAATCGTATCTTTGGCTGCATTCAATTATTTCATTAAAAGAATCTTCATCCATCCGAAAGTATTTCTTAAATTGTTTTGGATCTGTTGCAAATTCTGATGCAACTAATGATAAATTGCTTTTATTTGTTCCTCACTTGTAAACATCAATTTACCAAGTCACTGTATTTACCTTGAAAATGTCTCTTAACTGGCTACCCTGTTGGCTTGTCAGTAAAATTTTACACATGTGCTCATATATTTTATACTATTATAATTTGAATTGACAGCCAAAGTTTTTAACAATTTATTTATTATTAACATTTAAAAATTGTGTCTATCGTATACATTAAATATCATAGTGCATTTATTTCCAAGTCATTTGTATTTGCACGTGTATACTCTGTAGAAGTGGATGGCGTGGATTATTTAAGTGGGAAACATTCTTTTTGACAAATCAATCTTGTTATTAATTGAGTCACCCACGTAGCTCTTTGCAACACGTCTAAAGCTCATACGATTTTTTTTTCAAATATCGGAATTTCTAGAATTTTTAATAGTTTATAATAGTTATTTACAAGTGAGGAACAAATAAAATATTCAACAATACACGCAAGGTAACGGGTTTACTGGCTCCAGAAGGAGACTGGCTCGCCTTCGGCTCCCTTCTGTCCGCCAGTAAAAATCCTTTTACCATGCTAGTAGCGTTAAATACTATTTTTTGTTTCAGCCACGGTCTCTAACACATTATCTTCTTGATCGTTTTGATTTGTTATTCGCTTTCTTTGCCTTATCGACTTTATCCTCGTCATCGTATGTACAAAATCACAACCTACATACACGCACTCCTCATGTCCTTAGTGACAGTAATGACAATGACAACTAGAAAATTGAAAAAAAAAAATTGAAACAAAAATAGACCATGTTCGTCAATTTCTACAACTTGTCTAAGTTCTCATAATTGATCAATTTATTGACAGATGTCAAGTATTACGTCAATGACTTGAAATTGAAGTAAACTAGAATTTAAAATTGAACTAGAAATTGACAAATGTAGAGGCACAATTTGAATTCACACCATCTAGTTCTAGAAATTGTTTAAAATTTGCATGTGTAAAATCGGCCTTACAAAGGAGAAATAATTTAAACATTAAAAAACACTAAATGAATTTACAATATAGAAACTCCTTTTGGCAGAGTATTGCTTTAAAACCTTAAACGAGATAATGGTTCAAAACTGCTAGGTTGTTATTTAAAAGCTGGCCCCTCTGTTTTTGCATGTAAATTTTCGACTCACCTAAATTATTTATAGTGGCATGTTACTTTGTAAGGTTTATATTATGTACTTGTACCATGTCTGACATCTACAAAATACCTCAATAATGCAGGTTTTTCAACACGTGTGTCTCTTATGTGCAACTTGTGTTTCTCTAAGAACATAGCACAAATTACAAACGTCGCAATTCACTGCAGATGCCGAACACTTCCACTTCATGATCAATATTTATTGTACTCGATAGCAAAACATGTTTAGTAAGTTCCATGCTGTTTTCTAATTCATGAATTGTCGCTCACGCTCAACAACTTAGTATTTGTTTCTTTAACTACAAATCGTACAGTATGCCATTTTTCAAAATTAATTTTCAATAGGAAATTGATTAAATAGCATACTACACGATTTGTAAGGCAAATGATTAAAGGAGACCAGTTTATATTGACTTGGTATAAAATCATCAAAGAATTTCTACAGTGAATTCTGTATTTGTGGGCACAGGTTCTGAATATGGTACCAGAACTCAGAATAGTATTAATTATTATTTGCGAATTATATACAGGTTGACAACCAGAAAATCGATTTTAAAAGCTACATATCTAATAGATGGGTAACATATATGTAGAGCAACGCAAACTGCGCTGAAAGCCAGTGGCTGACGCATAAAAGTTTACACAAAATAAACACGGCCGGGACAATTCGGTATAAGCGTCAGTATAACTGCGACTCGAAAGCCGATGTGTTGTGTATGCATCTACGCTGTCGTATACTATATCGTAGTTTTACGTTTGTTTTGAAAATGTTTCCTACGTCGCGAAAACGACCAAAGTTGGACACAATAAGAGAATTTATTGCAGAAATGCCTGATTTAAAGTGTGATGGCGCTAAAATTCAATGTGTAGTGTGTAAAATAGATTTAATGTGTTGGTCGAAAAGTGATTGTCTACGGCACGTAAATAGTGCAGGGCATGCTTCAAAAAAAAAATTCCACAGGAGATTATGACAAATTTAAATTTAATTTATGTGTTACCTTTATTGCATGTAATTTACCATTTCATTTACTAAGGAAGAAAGCATACGTCTCGTTTTGGAATGAATATTCGGACTTTAAGTTACCAAGTGAGAGAACATTACAGAGAGTTGTGTCGTCTGCTCGTGAGCATGTCGAGAAAAGAATTAAATCGGAGTTGCAAGATAAAAAACTGTGGTTATGTGTGGACGAAACAACAGATCGTAAAAACATTCTGTGGTTTATGTAATGGTACGCACAATGGAACCACATCGACCGTGACCTTCAATTTTACTAGCTTCCAGACGAATACAACAATGCATTGCCGAAGTAATTTCAATGTTGATGTTAAATACATTGGAAAAGTTTGAACTTTCAACAAATCAACTGTTGATGTTTATGAGTGATGGTGCCGCAAACATGCTTGCTGTAGGTCGATCTCTTAAAAAACATTGTGCTAACTTGTTGCATATTACATGTAAAATTCATACTCTCAGTCTCGTAGCAGATAGTATCAGAAAATGTTATCCCGAAGTAGACGCTCTAATAGCACATACAAAAGCTGTGTTTGTAAAATCCCCAAAACGTATTCGGGAATTTCATAGACTATGCCCCGGTATTCCTGAACCACCATAACATATTCTTACTCGTTGGGGAACATGGTTAGAGGCTGCATTTTATTATCTTAAATATTTTGAGAATATAAAGAACGTGATTTTAGAATTCGACCCAAAGGAAGCTGCGGCTGTCAAGGTAAGCCGCTTGAAATTTCAAGATAGTCAAGTTAAAATAGATTTGGAAATTATTCAGAACAATTACGTGGGACTAGCGGATGCGATAGAAAAACTACAAAATTTTTCGGTGTCGTTAGTGGAATCTTTGCAAATAGTGCAATATGTTCACGCACAGCTATGCGCGATAGAAGACGCAAGAAACGTTTGTGTTTTAGATAAAGACTCTGATTTTGGCACATTAAGACAAATTTGTGAAGGTGAGTCAATAGAACCGTTAAGTTATTTGAAAGATTATTTTACTTACGCAAATATAACGTCACTAGTTGTAGAACGTTCGTTTTCGGCATACAAAGACACTTTTTCTTCACGCCGCACTCACTTTGCCGAAACAACTTTGGAAACATATCTAATGTTACAAATATTAAATAGACATTATCCACTTTGTGATTTCACGGAGGACTCTTAAAACGGTAAGTGTTTGAGCGCGTATCACATTTAATTTATTTTGTGTATGTATATAACAGATAAATCCGATTTGGTTGACAACGTGTACATGAGCCACAACTAAACAGATATGTTCAGTTTTCAAATTTCAATATTATCTTGAGAGGAAGGTGCTCTATGGAGAAATGGTTGCAAATGTTACAATTTACAACATCGAACGTATCTGTCATTAGCCGCACGTATCGTGAGTTCAGTATGTCCATTGGTTCTACGTCAAAAACCCTCTAGCTGCTATCGCTGGAGCGAGGGTGCTAGGGAATTAATATAAGTAGTCAACGACGATTATGGTGGAACGGATAAGTAACTTGTCTTTTATTAATTATCTTCACCTTCCTAAATCTTCACATTTAATCGAATATTTCCCTACAACAATTGACAGTACAAATTCAGTTTTATCTTTAGCATAATTTCAATAATTAAATATCGTTCGCAATGAAATCGTCTTGCACGTCAGTAAATTTTATTATTGTACAGTTGTTGGTGGCGTTATATGTCATAGAGTAGCATGGATAGTGTCTTCCAGTTGCGCCCCTGCATAGCTTACATTATGCTACTTTTAAAATAAAATTCATTATCAAATTATATTTCGAAAAGTAAGATTATCAAAATTTGATATGTTTAAACAATCGCTATCGCGATTAAAATAACGGGGTGGAGGGGCGCTAATTAATTTCTCATTTTGTATCAAGATATTCATCCAGGTTAACACCTGTTCAACGTTTAAATTGTAACATAAATACGAGGTAAAAGTCAAGTTTGGTGGTTGAGAGTTTTTATGGCATCATCATAATTCTAGCTTAGTATTCTCTTTTCCAGTTTTAATACTCGTAAAATTTCTTTGTTATTCATATGTAGTTTTGTTTTAATTACCGAAAGAGGGTGTTTAGAACACTTTCGAACCTTCAGACCGCATAATTAATTAATTAATCTCGAAAAAGTAAATTTTTATTTAATAATTTCCCACATTTAAAACATTACACTTGAGAGGAAGACGCTCTGTGGAGAAATGGTTGCAAACTCGTTTAAAAGAATATTACACTATTGAGAGTAAATAATTTAAAAGAGCACTTCTGCAAATTTTCCAATTTTAATTTCTAATGGATAATTTTCAATAAATTCATGTACTGACTGGTTCCACTGATTGACAAAATAAATCCAATCTCATCAAAATAGCATTGGTAATTGAGGCGCAAGATGAGTTCGGTATATCCTGATTGGAACAGCTCTAGTGTATACATACAGTCTTGGACAAAATTATTAGACACCCCTTATATTTCGTTATATTAGAAAACTGATGCCATCCATGCAGTTATTTAAACATTCAGGGCATTATAAATAGTATATTTAAATATTCCTCGGGGAATTAGCGAGTTATATCGCATGTTTGGAAGTTAATAGAGCTTATTGTGTTTCGCGCTGTTAGTTATGACAGTAACGTGAGTGTGTAAGAACATTTGTGGGCCATTTTAAAGCAGTACTCGAAAATGTACATCCAAACAAAAGTTTGTAAGAGCAGTAATAGAGGAATGGAATAAAATATCAGCTTCTACTTGCGAGAAACTTGTTACTTTACCGAAAAGGATAACTGCTGTAATAAACTCCCAATGAGGATCAACATGATATTGAATTTTATTTTTTCTTAAATAAAATATTACATTTATACCATCCATTTCATTTATTTACTGGTGAAAATTGAGATATAAGCCATATGCGAGGGTGCCTAATAATTTTGGCCAAGGCTGTATATTACTGTATTAAAGAGCTCTCAAAACGGAAATGCTAATTAGCGGAATATCATTCTCCATAGTAAATTATGGTAAACAAATTGGCAGGAAAAAACTAATACTTCACTCTTATTTAACAAAAAGAAAGTTACATTTGATTATCTAGTACTGCGTGTGTGAATTTTTAAACATCCTACATTGTCGAGCCCAATGAATTTAATTTTATTTTATCTTGCTAAATAGTTACATAAAAATTTTGAAAACAGTTTCAATTTGGTGTTCTCGGTAAGACGAAATGGAATGTAAAAGTTTCTAGATGTGCACGATGGAAGCAACTTTCGGTTTATAAATAACATTGGCTGATTTTCTATAACGAACCGACTTAAGCATAATTTGTTTCGTTACCAATTACTTATTTTCCTTTTTGTTTTGTTACAGGTAAGCAAACTGGAACTTCCTTTACCGGCTGTACATCATAGCACGTCGTGACGTAAGTAAATATCTCTTCCTAGTCACATACTACACAATTATTTACGTATCGTCGTCATTACGTAACCGCTACAAGAATTATCTGATGCAATACTTTAAGAAGAGTTATTTTTTAAATATTTTCTTCAAAGGGAAATGAATCTACTTTATGACTAGTTTTTACGACGCTCTTTATCCAAAAGTGGCAACTACATAGACCTGTCGCCTAAATCTAAATGATAAATCACCGCGGAACGCCGAAAATAAACGTAATTTGCCTGGGTTTAAAACAATATACACATCACAGCACCCGCCCGACAGATGCCTTGTTTGCAAACAAATCTCGATTCCGCAATAACACCGGTCGAGAGACAAGAGTATTGTGTTTGCGGTTTGTACAGTATAAATAGTAGGTCTAACGCGTCGCATTATGTCTGTCAGGGTGCCTTTGTTTACATGGGAAAAATTAATGGGAAATATCCTGACTATTTGGACAGCAAACGGAGTTCGACTTTAATTCGGTATTGTAGCTCTTGTTGATTGCATTTTTACCCGAAGTTTCGTACAGGAAATGTCTTATCAGATAATGGATTTAGTCTATAATTGCTGCAATTACAAAAAAAAAAAAGTTAAAACATAAATTATCATGAGAACGAATCCACGTTGTTAGAGAATTAAGATATAACTGGAGTAATTTCTCACTTTTAAATTGACATTTCATTTGAGTTTTCAAAGGAAATTAGAACTTGTTTTCCTTCTGGATGAATTCTGACTTTTAGTTCCATACTAGTGCATGTCAATATTATCGTATAATAGGTAGGTTTGAAAACGTCAGGATGGAAAATTTGAGTCTTGTAACCAGTAGTTACAAAGTAATAAAATGTATTGCAACTTTATCAGAGAAGCCTGCATGCTGAGGAGGTCGCTTTTCCAAGTAAATTCACCGACGGCAGCCAAAATATATTAATTAATTAGTGTACTAGGCATCTAAGAATTAAAAATTGTTTGTCGAAATATGATGATATATTTGCAGATAAAAATGATAACTAGGTATTCAAAAGTGAATGTTCCTGGCATAAAGGTCCTCGTGGTGTAGTGGTTGGCACGCCCATCCGGCAAGCGGGAGGTGTCAAGTTCGATTTTTTACCGAGACGAGGTTTTTTCAAGCATTTGATTACAAATTTACTTTGTTTACTTTTTACCGTTATTACATTACATACATAACAAGGGCCGTTTTCAAGCAAAAAAATACAATAGAAACACTTCAACGCGTGCATATATTCACTATATTTACCAAAGATTTTCATTGCGTCAATTTTTATTTTTTACAATAGGGTATTGATTTATAAATTTCAATTCTGTAGGGTGTGGGTCACACATACATTCCTTATTTATAATACGCGGCCCATGCGACCGATCTGATTCTGTCGGGAAGACCGATAACCATTATAAATTTAGTATTTTTTTCTTATGCACCACCAGTAGTAATTTTTTTTAAATTTTTATAACAGAAAGAAGCTAAAATCTTATCACATTGATTCTTTATTAATTCTTCTTCTATCTGATACTAATTTTCATTTCTGATCGAGTTATAGAATCGATGAAAATAAGTCATTAGAGCTCACTTTGTTGGTTATAACCGCTTTCAAATTACGGTTAGTCCAAAGTAACCGTTGTCATTGCTGTTTGGAACGTTGGGATTTCTACAATTTACATCTCAGAAGTTATCTCCCGGAATTGTAGAGGAAATATTCATAAAATAAAGTAAAATAAACCTGGTTATACATAGGTTATACTTTGCTATCACGAAAGTGAATTAGTACGTTACCTAAATGAAAATGTCGGACAATTTTCTCTATGTAGCGTACATTATATCTAGTGGTTACGTGAAATATTTTTAAAGAAAATTGAATCAAGGTCGAATAAAAGGGTACCATATATGTATAAATACATGCACTTTTCACGTTGACTATGAAACTCTGCTTTTTAGAAGCACTTTATTTAATCATCCTAGGCATTAGGTGTATTACCCATCCGGTAAAACTAGTGTTTTGACGTAGGTTGTCCCGGTTACCGCTTTAATATTTGATGGGGGGTTTTTGTTTACGAAGACCGTTGTGTGACGTCTTGTTCGTTACGAACCAATATCGTAATAATATGTCCGTCCTTTTCTCTTCAACGAGCCCAACCGTTACGTGGATTTATTGTAAAAAAGAATATTAAATTACTTAGGCAAATATTTATTCGAAGGGCTTGAGGGACGAAAATCGATAATTGATAACCAAAACGAATTAATTCCTTGTTAACCAACGTCCTGGAAAGAATAATGGTCGTTTTTACATTATCGCAAGATAAATATTATAATTTAAGAAATAACCTAATCGATATAAGCAAGGGATTAACAGGGGATTTTAATTTTTTTCAGCATGTCTGTCTGTATAAGTGGTTACAGATATTTCAGTTAAAAATTACTTCGAAAATGGGAGACGCATTTTAAGGTCAAAGTCGTTAATTTATTTATCGATTCAGTGTCACAACATAAAATTTCTAAAATACTTGATCTCTCATGTGCTAGCGTGCAAACGATACTAAGATTTTATGTGAAAAGTGAACAAGTTACGAATAATCACTAATCATGTAATTTAAACAAAAACACCGGAAACCATATCTCAATCGTGACATGTAATGTTCATTGTTGACACATACATCAGGGGATTATTCTGTAAGAATCGATGTATTTTCGATTGTCTGGCATGCGCTGTCGTGTCGCTTATGCACTGTCGCTCTAAAACACGATTGGACACGAAACAGCAAAACCGATATCACTTTTCTAAAGTAACACCTTGGAACGTGTCGAAAATAATTGCAGCACAAGTGACACGACACCATTAACATGTGCATTATCGCAAAACAATCTATGATTGATTAAAATTTATTTAGTATTTTACTCTCTTTTTGTTATTTCCCCTTCCTTTCCAGCACCATGTGATTTTATTTATGCTTTAAACTGTGTCACTGTATATACTTTTCGAGGCAATGCAATGTTTTAACGTGATAAAACGAAAAAAGTGAGGGGGTATATGTTCATAAATGTACATATTTGATAGAATATAGCGAAAATTTAAAGAGATACTATAAAAGCTGTACTGTTTTTAAGCCCCAAATATGCTCTAAATTTAGGTATTTATAGTCTAGATACTAGTAGTCGGTAAATACGTTGATAATATGGTGAATACATATTGGAACAAAATAAATTACACTGACAATTTTGAGTGCCAAGAATCCTCTTCCAATTTTTGATGATATATTTACCCTTCACATACCTTATACTTTTAAACAATGAAAACGTTACGTAATCCATCTTAGAAACGAGGTCTTTAATAGATTTAAATATAGAGGTCGTTATGTAGGTTTGGAATAACTATTGCATGTCTTACATAATAACGTTATTGGTATTTTCTAATTATCGGAACTGCTAATTATTTATCTAGGTTATTATATTTATAGCCATTAGTGTAATTGACCGATTTTTTTTTTGCAAGCACTATAACTTCTGAAGTAACCTGCTGGTCGAGTATTGCGTTTTCATAATCAAATTAACTCGAACCATTCACGTATTGTGTAGGCACTATTTTTTTAGTCCAATATTAATAGCAGCTCCAGGTAAGTTTTAGAAACACGGTCATAAAACATAAAGAATTTTTTTAAATTAGAAGTGGCCCCAAAATTGACTCAGGAATAAAGTACCATTAATGAAAAATATTCAAAATCTGATTTGAGCATATGTATCTCTTAGGCACCCCTATGTATTATTAGTTTGTGTAAAAGTACAATGGTTTAAATAAAGCTGCTTGTACATACGTATTCTAAACAACAATTTAAATTAATTTAGTTGCGCCATTGTAGATAATCGCTCTATGAACTATAACTATATGTTAAATTTTAATTTTATCTTTGGAGAATAAATAGACTGCCAAATTTTTGACTCACTCTATATATTTTGAAGAACGTTTTCTAAATTCACCAATGAGTGGAAGTTCATAGACAATTTCTTAAAAGAAACTACCCTCGTAATTGCTGATCCAAAAAGTTATTTCGTTGCCTTTTATTGCCTACTTGGGTAGCTTACCATTGGTTTTTTAGAAAACTATTCTAGAAAAAATATGTTAGTTTCCTCTTGTTGGAGCTTAGCTTCATTTTGATTAGTAATATGACAACTAAAAGTGTAATTGGATAGTTAATTGTAATGCCTGGTCTTTAGTTAAGAATCTAAGAAAATTGATTCAGAAGTTGTAAGAAGTTTTATACACGCCAACAAATTGATCAATTTGGGGACCCCCAATTTCTTGACATGTGTAATACACTTAAATCGATCAATAAATTGATGGATCCAAATAGACCAAGAAATTGATGAATTTAAAACGAATTCTAATTTTCGACAATTTGTTAGTAACTTTTTGGTGATTTTGTGGATTTCGATGTAGTACCAATTCACGATATTTGATTTCGACAAACTGATCTTCGGACGTTGTTCTGCTGCATTTATACACTACCAGCCAAAATTATTTGCCCAAAGAAATGCCCATAACTAAAGGAAGTGCTAACCGAAAAAGAACTTGTAGTTTTGCATTTAATAAAATATTCGAAAATAAAATTTATTAAAAAAAAAATTAAATCTTCGGTTCATCGAAATGTCCACCTCGACTCTTAGTAATTACGGTTCACACTCGCGGCATTCTCTCTATCAATTTCGTCAGAGTAGTGGGTTTTATTTTAAGCCAGCCTTTTTGTAGTTGTTTCCACAATGATTCCTTGGAAACTAGAGGATTTGTTTTTACCTACCTATCGAATTTCTCCCACAAAAGCTCTGTGGGATTAGCATTTGGGCTTTGAGGAGGCCATTTCATTATTTTGATATTGCTATGGCGTTCCACCGATTCTAAATATTCCCGGCACAGTTTAAAGGTGTGTTTCGGATCTTTATCCTGTTGAAATATAAAATAGTCACCGATTATTCTCATTCTAGATGGCATTAATTTTCAAAATTTCCCGGTGGCGCTCTTTTCTTAAGATTCCATCTATTTTAACAAAGTCTCCTACGGATGCGGGGCCAAAAACAACCCCAAACCATTACCGATCCGCCCCCATATTTGACTGTAGATAGTACACATGATTCTGCTGCTCGCTCTCCTTTCGACCTTCGAACGATGTTCCTCTCTTGGCACCGAAGGGTTCAAATGTGCACTCATCTGTCCACAAAACATTTTTCCAGTCATCAACTGTCCAATGTTGATGCTCTCTAGCACTCTGCAGCCGTTTTATTTTATTTTGCTTACGTAAGAGTGTTTTGTAACGCTATTCGGACAAATAAACCACCTCTTAACCTCCTTTTCACGGTGGTTTAACTAACTCGTTTTTCACGTCCATTATTTATTTCAGCGGTAATTTCAGGTGCAATTCTTCGTCTTTTCTGTTTACTCGTTATAATTATTTGACGATCTTCCGCTGGTGTCGTCACTTTCCATCGTCCTGTTCTTTTTCTACTTAATAATGTGCCAACCTCTCGATATCTTTTTAACGTTATAGTCAACAGTTCGGCGACGTAATTTCAATTTTCTTGCGATATCTCTGTTACTTCCGCCAAGATTATGTAAAGCAACAATCATTATGCGGATTTCTAAAGGCAACTCTCTTGTTTTCGGCATTTTAGTACTAATTCTAAATAATTTTATTGACCATATTGACTCTTTAAAAGAACAATAACTACTAAATATAAATTCCAAATTCTAGTTCGGGTAATTAGGGAATTATAGTCTTTACCTGCACTACATTAAATATTTATTAGTGAAGGATAATTACTAAAGCTGGCCATGAGCGGTACCGCGCAGTAGCGTAGAGTCGACCAGGCCTCGCGTTCCACTAGAGTTATTCTGCTAATAGGATGTTTGCTGCCGCAAATAATTTCGCTCATCTTTTAAATAAAAATTAAATAACACGTGCTCAAACACGTACCATTTTAAGAGTCCTCCGTGAAATCACAAAGTGGATAATGTCTGTTAAATATCTGCAACATTAGATATGTTTCAACTGTTGTTTCGGCAAAACTAGTACGGCATGAGGAAAAAATGCGTTTATATGCAGAGAACGAACGTTCTACATCTAATGACGTAATATTTGCGTAAGTAAAATAATCTTTCAAATAACTTAACGATTCTGTTGACGCACCTTCACAAATGTGTCATAATGTCCCAAAATCAGAATTGCCACTTTCAAATTTTTCTAGAACAGAAACATCTTTTGCGTCTTCAGTCGCGCATAGCTGTGCGTGAACATGTTGCACTATTTGTAGAGATTCTTCTAACGGCACCGCAGGATTTTGTAATTTTTCTATTGCATCTGCTAGCCCGAAGTAATTGTCGTGAATGATTTTTAAATCCATTTTAACCTGACTATCTTGAAATTTCGACTGGATTTTCTGGATAGCGGCAGCTTCCTTTATATCGAATTGTAAAACCATGTTCTTAATATTTTCAAAATATTTATGATAATAAAACGCGGCCTGCAACCATGTTCCCCAACGAGTTAGAATAGGTTCTGGTGGCTCTGGTATACGGGGGCACAGTCTGTGAAATTCGCGAATACGTTTCGGTGATTTGACAAATACTGCTTTGGTATGCGCTATTAAAGCATCTACCTCAGAATAAAATTTTCTGATACTATCCGCCACAAGATTGAGAGCATGAATTTTACACGTAATGTGTAACAAATTAGCAGAATGCTTTTTAAGAGACCGGCCTACAGAAAGCATGTTTGCAGCACCATCACTCACTAACATCAAGAGTTGGTTTGTTGAAAGTTCAAACTTGTCCAATGTATTTAACACTAACTTTGAAATTACTTCGGCAGTACACTATTGTATTCGTTTGGAGACTAATAGAATTGAAGGTGCCGATTGATGAGGTTCCAATTTGCGTGCCATTACATTAAGAACAGAATGTTTCTTCCGATCTGTTGTTTTGTCGACACATAACCACAATTTTTGATCTTTCAACTCCGATTTTATTTTTTGTTCAATATGTTCGCGCGCAGATGGCACAATTCTTCGTAACGATGTTCGACTTAGTAATTTGCACTCCGAATAGTTATTCCAAAAGCAGATACATGGTTCCTTGTCTAGTAAATTAAACGGTATATTACATGCGATAAACGTAACGCATAAATTAAATATAAATTTTTCATTGTCTCGTGCGCAATTTCTTTTTGAGACATGCTTTTCACTATTTACGTGTCGTAGACAATGTTGTCTGGACCAACACATTAACGGGATTTTACAGATTACACATTTAATTTTAGCACCTTCATATACTAAGTCTGGAATTTCTGCAATAAATTTTCGAAGTTTGTCCGACCGCGGTCGTTTTGCTGACGAAATCATAATTTTTCTAGGACAGATAAACAATTGCGCAAATGACCGGCAGCGAAAATGTCCGTACTGCTCCGCAGACGAAGTAATACTACCGTTCCTCTCGGTCCGAACTGATTCTACGCCGATGCGCGGTACCGCTCGTGGCCAGCGTTAATAATTACATTTATTACATTTCGGACGCCTAATTATAGAATTAAGGAGATTCAATCGATAACTAAGTATTAGAGGTGTATTTTACCCAATTATTAAATGTGATATTTTTTTACATGTTGGTACATGTTATACCTCCTAAATAATAATAAATAAATAATTTTCTAAAATCCAAGCAAAAATGTATGTTTCAGAAGGTGAAATAATGAGCATTTACACGATACGTCGACGTTTCAGGAACTGCCTCGGATTTTCATGACATGGCGAGTTTCGTCATATGACCGGGACATATATATCTATTAAGAAAAGTTTAGTGTCTAAAACCGACCCGTGAGGCACTCCAATGCCGGTATCGAGAGAAGACGATTGGGTATCATCTATTTTTGTACTTTGTACTCCCATTTGAGAGAAACAAGTTAAACCAAGCTATGGAAATGCCATTAACACCATAATGCTGCATTTTACGTAATAAAATTTGTTGATTGACAAGATCAAATCCCTTTGACAAATCTAAAAAATACCCATACAATGTATATTACCGTCTAAATTACCAAAAATATGTTTTAAGTAATTGAAAAGAGCTATATTTAGTAGATTTGTTTGTACCGAACCCGTGGTAATTGGGACATAGTAAATTAAAGGACATTAAATATTTAATAAGTTTTTGATTAATAATGGCTTCGTAAATTTTAGAGAATGTTGATAATAAATTTATAAGACGATCATTTGAAAAATCATTTAAAAAAGTTTAAATAATGTTGGCATTTCTACTTTCTAGCGCTATAATCGACCAATCTATTGATTAATATTAATACGAATCTTCAATTTTGACCAATTTATTGACTAATTAATTGATCAGTGTAATATGGTTTTAACAAATATTCAGATGAACCGGGTTTTTAGCATCCGCTTTGATATATTAGTGCATTTGTTAATGATTATTTTTATACGGCTTTTTGTACTATTTCAGTGACTTTATTTACTAACAATTTAATAATTTAGCCATATGTTAAATTCTGTTTATTAAACCATATCGTATTCGCAATATTTGTATGTCGGTGAATTTCCAAATACCAGTTCAATAAATTAGTTGCACAAACATTGTTACATGGATTTCTATAAACATTTTGACTGCCACGTCAAATTTAATTTAGGTTTGTTTGCCAGAACAATATTGCTCGCAGCATTACACTAGTTTCAATGTAAATTGTACAGTACCGTGCAATCGAATTAGGGCCACTTTGATTTTATACAAATATTTGCTATTAATGTTACAATAACCAAAATTTCTTAATATTTTCCGCAATAAAATGTTTTTAATTGTATTTGAGATAATTCTCTTAAGTAGGTATACCATTCTCGTTATTATAACCCCCACCAAACATTCCTTTCTATCCAAGGTACGTTTAGGGTCGGTAATCGGTGACGGGCTTTACCTGCTTCAAATTAGTTTACGTGTAGTTTTGATGGTGTAAAGTGCAAGTATTATATTTTCGTGCTATAATATTCGTTTTACATGTTGTTTTAGTGTAATTACATTGCAATTTTGTGACGTTTAGTTTTCTTTTTTTGTTGGTAAATTTTGTGAAATGGGCAAACGTAAAGACATTTCAAATGAGAAAAAAACAAGAATTCAAGTGTTATTAGAGACGGGGCTGTATTCGCATCGGGAAATAGCCAGAAGAGAACGAGTTTCTTCTCAAACAGTCGACAGGGTAGCGATGTCAAAGAAAGAAAATTTACCCGCGACTTCAAGTGGTCGTTCTCATTGTGGCGGTATTCGCAAAACTTCGCCACGGGAAGACAGAATTATCATAAAAAGGGCATTAGAAAACAGGCAACTGTGCATTAAAGAACTTCAGCGTATATTACAGGCTGATAATATAAAAATATCAGATCGAACATTAAAATCGCGCTTATATGAAGCCTGCAAAAAAGCCGAAACTTACTTTAAGGATGAAAAGGGCAAGATCGCAGTGGACGTAACAACATCCGTACTTTACTGTTGAGGATTGGAAAAAGGTATGTATCAATATTTTACGTATATTTTCAAAATTTGGAACATTTTTAGTAAATTCGAAAATGTAATGAAAATTTCTGTTTCTAAAGGTTGTTTTTAGTGACGAGTCACAGCTAAAGGCTGTAACTGAAGTTGTTCGTTTCGTTAGAAGAAGACCATCGGAACGGTATGATGAAAGCGCAGTGGTAAAAACAGTGAAACATCCACCAGCAGTCATGATTTGGTCCTGTATATCAGGGGAAGGGCTTGGACCGCTCTATTTTGTAACGGGTACCATGAATCAAATTCAATATAAAGAAGTTATGGAATCAATCTTCATCCCGTATATGACATCTTTAGACCCTGAAAATTACTCTTACACATTTATGCAAGATGGTGCACCGTGCCACAGGGCAAAAACAATTCTAAATATGTTTTCAGCAAGAAAACTGAAGATATTGCCATGGTCAGGCAATTCACCCGACCTAAATCAAATCGAAAATGTTTGGAATTCTTTAAAACATACAGTTTATGCATCTCCCAATACAACAGTTGACGTTTTGAAAGCAAACATAACAAATAGCTGGCAAAATAATGCTCACCTTAAAAAAGTTGCAGCAGCGTGTATAGCAAGCATGCCAAAAAGAATTGCTGCTGTCATAAAAGCAAGGGGTTGTTCGACGAAATATTAATGTACGTGTTAATATAAATATATAAATAAATAAAAATTGATTTTATCAAACGTCGATACTTTGTATTATTTATTAAGCTAAAATTCAAATTTATATAGTGGCCCTAATTCGATTGCACGGTACTGTATATAATTAAAATTACAAATACTTCACAATTTACAATTTAACATTGAAGGATATTCTACGTAGCATCCAGACACATGAAGCTAAACGTGCTTTTTAATACAAACACGCAAAAACAATGAGGTTCCGTGAATGTGCTCTGGAACCTATCAACACGCACACACAGCGAACGAAATCCATAAATCCATAATTATTTATAGAGGCAGGTCGCAGACTACTTCGTTCGTGGCGACGGTTGCTTCCTCAAACTGTCAGTTATTTTAGGGTTTTTTTTTAGATTGGTGAAGCAGTAGCGTCTTGCTTCGAACACATATGTTAACCATTTTACTGGATTGGGAAAAGCCAATTTACGGGAAGCGTAGCTGTGGAAATAAACTTTCTGCCAATAGTGACGATGACATGCTATATTCAAGAATGTTTGCGATTGTGTATTCATACCGTGCATTCCAATGGATAGGAGACACTCCAGAAGATTTTATTTGTGTGCGAAATGTTGGCAACACCTTAAAACGTTTGAGCTTGTGATACATGTTTCTGAATATTTTTGGCACGCATTGTATAAACACTTCACTTTTTAGAAGGCCACGTTCTCAAAGATGGATTGGGAGAGTTAAGTGTCCGATAATAGCAGTATTTGGAAAAGTAAATGGAGATAAATATAGAGCAGTTCTATCGAAAAGTGTTACTGAGAACACAATTTATTTGGATAATATTGTATATCCTGCAAAAGTCTTTATCGCTTATTGCCAATCTTACCAAACGTTTACATTTAACACGTTCGCTACCGCGCGTCGTATACAGTGTGTCGCAATATGAGGTTCCACGTTTGTAACTTTGCAAACTTATTTTATTCGAAGGGACTAACTTTCAGAAAATATCGACACGTCCATTCAACTTCTCGATCTATTTCGATAGGTCTAAACATTACCGTTTTTAAGCTCACTTGATTTTTATGAAGATTTCAGTAAAATCATTGTAGTTCCTTATCGCTTATTTATTCGCTATGCAAAAGTGTTGTTTAGTGATTAACCTGGTCAAATATACGGTAACAGCCAGAGGCGTGGCGAGCGCATAAAAGTTTACACATAAAATAGAAGGTAAGAAATAAATTATAAAACGTGCTGAAACACTTACCGTTTTAAAAGTCTTCCGTGAAATCACAAACTGGGTAACATCTGTTTAATATTTGTATCATTAGATATGTTTCCACAGCTGTTTCAGTCAAGTGAGTACGACGTGCGGTATAAATGTTTTTTAATGCCGAAAACGACCGTTCGATATCTAGCGATGTTATATGTGCATATTTAAAATAATCTTTGAAACAACTTAATGCATCTTCACACGCACCTTGACAAATTTGTCTTAATATAAGAAAATCGGAGTCTTTCTCCAAAACACTTTCAAATTTTCGTATTACACACCAATTTGTTTCGCCTTCTACATCGCATAACTGTGCGTGAACATCATTCACAATTTGAACAGAATCCACTAGCGACATTTTGTAATTTTTCTATTCCCTCCGCTAGTCCGAAGTAATTGTTGTGAATAGTTTGTAAATCTCTTTTAACCTGACTATCTTGAAATATTTCCTGGCTTTCTTGATTGCTGCAGCTTCTGTCGGATTGAATTTTAAAACTACCTTCATTACTTGATCAAAATATTTGTTGTAGTAAAACGCAGCCTGCAACCATGTTCCCCAACGTGTAACAATCGGCTGTGGTGGTTCAAGTAAAACAGGACACAGTTTGTGAAATAGTCGGGTACGTTTCGGGGACTTTAGAAACACTGCCTTTGTACTAGCAATCAATCGTAGCATCAAATCGTTTGTGCCGCAAGATTTAGAGTATGGATTTTACACGTTACATGTAAGAAGTTACCATTGTGTTCGCGGCACCATCGCTCATAAACATTAAAAATTGCTTAGTTGAAACTTCAAATTTGTTCAATGAGTTCAACACCACCTTTAAAATCTCATCGGGAGTACAATTTATAACTTTTGGAAGCAAGTAAGAAGGAGGATGACGGTCGATGTGGTTCCATTGTACGTACCATTATATTCACCACAGAATGTTTATGACGATCTGTTGTTTCCTCCACACACAACCCTAGTTTTTTATCTTTCAATTCCGTTTTCATTCTTTCTTCTATATGTTCACGAGCAAATGGCACTACATTTCGTATCGATGTCTGACTAGGTAATTTACAGTCCGCATATCTATTCCAGAAGGAGACAAATGCTTCTTTGTCTAGTAAACGAAACGATAGATTACATAAAATAAGAGTAACACATAAATCAAATGTAAATTTTTCTTGGTCTCGTATGCCACTTTTTGCAGAAGAATGCTGTTTGCTTTCGATGTGACGTTGACAATGGCTTCTGGACCAACGCAATAAAGGGATTTTACAAACTAGACATTGACTTTTAGCGCCATCAAGAATTAAGTCCGGCATGTCCACTATAAAGTTTTTAACTGTGTCTGCCGTTGGTCGTTTTCGCGACGTACCTAACTGCGACATTTTTAAAGCAAACATTAGCGTAAAATTACGAAATAAGTTATGACAGCCTACATATACACAGAACTACTCGCATACAGCATCAATTTAGTACTGACGCTGTGAACGCGTGAAATAAATAATCGCCGACTCCGCACCACATATCTACTACACTGACTGTTACCGCTGTTATCCATACTAGTCATAGCTTCTAAGATGTACAATGGGAGAAAAGTAAATCTGGACGATACGCACGAAAGTGACCCTTGTTTACATTGCCGATACTACGTTTTTGCTCGCCAGTCGTCCCAAGTTTACTTTTGTCCCACCGTACATCGTTGAATCTTTAAGTTTAAGCGTTTGGCTAGGTACTTCAGCGAAGTATTGATGAAATTTAAGGGTTGGAGTTTACAATTTTAACCACGTGTTTATTGAATAAGGTTTGTTACCGACACCATAGAGGTATTGAAATGATTCAGTTTACTATGACCCGAGTAAGCCCACCTGTAACGAATAATGTTAAATTTGAGAAATATACCTGATCAGTAACTGATTTAAATTGAAGCTATTGGCCAGAATCAGTTTGTATTATACTTTTCTTTTCTAAAGCTAAATGCCATCCGAATAGATGTTATTATTCGATTTTTAATTACTGCTTATATAGGCGCTTTACAAAATAATATATGACACTTAGAAAAATTATGGCATGTAGATATCAAAAGAAGACAGAATTTGTGATAACAATTTATCCCATGTACATACCTCAAAATCACTGGAACTATTTTGCATTTCTAGACCCAACCTACCTTTATCATCACCTTATCCATTAACATAAGTTTCACCTTCGTAAATCACCTAAGCGGTCTATAAAATCCGGTTCATTTTCTCCGCGTTTAGATAGTTTAATGACCCCCTAGATATTGGGACGTAATTCATTACGCATTCGAAACTTTACGGACGTTTCTAACTTGATTTTATGTTCAACGTCCATTAAGCGGAATATTAACAGTGCCGCGTCTAATATTAGTTTTAACAACTGGTATTTCTAGCTATGACATTGCTAGAATTAAGGAAATGTTAATGTCGTATATTATACAATGTTATGCATTTATTTTATTAGGTATGTGAGCAGTCATTGTGTTTTTGTTGTGATATCGTTAACCTTGGCCTTTAAATGCACTTTAAGAATTTGTTTATGTACTACGGTAAAATTGTAAACATTTTCTCTAATTACCAATTTGGTGGTTACAAGATAACAAATCTGCAAGCATTCGATGAATTGATTTGCAGTGTATGACCGGTTAATGATCATAATCTGTTCCATATTCATTATCTAAATTGTTCGTTAACGTATAAATTTGCCATAGATTTTTATGGGAAATCGATTAGTTCGTTATGAAGATCCTGAAATTGAAATAAAATTTGTATCTTGATATGTGTTTATATATTACAAAAATCATATACATAAACGATAAGATGGAAAAATTGCATATTAATCTGTTTAAGTTCGTTAATTTAAATTTCAAATTTCGCACTTCTTGTTGTAGTAGGTTAGTGGCAGGGTACGCACGGTCAGCAGCCAAAAAGAAGCCGTTAGAATGTAGCTGTTATGCACTCGGTTTTATATCATTCTTATTTGTTTCTTATTAGTAACTACAGTTTATTTGAAATCAAGTGTATTAATGCATTCAGAACGTGCTTCAGCTTATTTCTTGCAATAACGCTGTAATTGCGCCCAACATAATCAGTTCTTTTTTCACCCTGTGTGGGGCTTTAAAAAACCGGTCTAATGTCCATTACCTTTTCTCTTCGATAGGATTTTTTTGAAAATTGTGAATGGCATTGTCGTTGTAGAGATCTCCAAGTCTGTTTACTTCAGCCTGATTTGGGTACCATTCAAGGTCCTTGCTTTGACATCCTCCGACTCTCCCTAAAAGATCTTTGGTTACAGATGTCGACTTTCGTTATCGGAACATCTGTTCCTTGTCCGAACACAAAAATCCTTTCGGGAAAGTGTTCATTGTCCGATTTGTTTACAAGTCCAGACTGTTAGTTAACCGGTCATCAATTGGCGTTCCATAAATACCAAAAATTGGAACAATTTGTTTAAGCAGATATACGGAGTGGAGCTAAGATACATTCACGCAGAGAAACGTTTACTTGTATCAAGACTCTCCGCCTCAATTGAATACAATTACCGTTCCAATTATCCACAATACAATTACTGTTTTAAATCAAAAGAATATTTTCTTGGCATTTTTTTCTCCGCTTAAGAGAAGTATACACTTGTTAACTTGATTCAAGCAAATCTTGCAGAAAATTTGAAGAAAGAGATTGTTAGTATAAGTAAATGGTCGTTATAACACAAAACAATATTTTCTTATGGATAATAAATAGATTTCTTAATTCAAGAAAGCGTTTAGGTATTGTTCAATAGTTTCATTTCCTTAAAATAAAGCATTTATTTACTTAAAATTCTTGAAATGCATATTATTTATATCCACATTATTAATTGCACTTACCCTGTTTGAAACAGTACGACATATCCGTACATAACGCAGTAAATTATTCTCATTGCCTGTGATTTTAAACAAGTTAGAATAATGTTCAAACAAGAGTGAACTTAATGTGGATGTACACAACAAAAAGGTGTCTAGAAACAATAACCAAGATATTGCTAATAAATAGTTCCTGGTATTGATGGAATCACTACCAGCAAAAACAATATGAGAAGAGAAAAACATTAAAGCTTCTTGCTCCTGGCCACATCTCTCAGTTTATGCCACTAATCTTTAAAAACAACAACAAATATTTCCTGGCGCCACCTAGCTCCAGTAGTTATAGTCATGCTGTCCTAGAAGGTAGCGACAGAAACTAGAGTACAGATGCCAGACTTACCCATACAATGATATAACCTTTAACATACAACGTTTCGTAAACATTTTCAAAAGATACCGGTTAATGTAATATGAATATTTTAAAACTAAATGATTTACTTGGAAGAAACATGTTTCTGTTTTGGATTTTTTGATTTTCTAACCCCAAGAAAATATTTATTTAATACAAATAAAATTTCAAGAATTTTGTTGAATAGAGACTGAATTTTGCAAGAAAAATTAATTTCTTAATGTAAGAAACCATTTCGCTTCGTGTACCAAAGTAGACATAAAAAGGCATAAGTGAAAACAGACAAAATAGACACAAAAATGATGAAATGCATATCTGCTAAAATCGTTGGAAAGAGCACATAATAAAAATTTGACATTCCTCACCTTGACTAAATTTGAAATTGGTCGTAGTGATATTTCAAGTTCTAGATGATGATGATGATGGTTGTATAAAAATTGTGCCCACTTATGAAGTATCGGTTGGTCTTCAAGAGGTTTATAATTTTTATAAAAAAGGTTCTTTTTCCGACTCTATTTGTACCCCTTGCTTGCTTTTATTTAAAACCTGTCAAAAAGCCTTAAACTTCAATCGTATTTTCACTTAGAGCTTTAAATTTGTGTTTAACCGCAATGGTCATTAATTTATTGTAAGTATATAATTGATGTTCAGTAGTGGAAGTAAAACTTTTGTAGATAAACATTTAAAATTTTAGACGTTGCGAGTTGTTCATATTAGGAAGAAGGGTTGATAAAAAGGTCCCTTTACTGGCAGTTGTATTAAAAATTCATTATCATTTCCAAGAAAAAATATATGCTTGTTATTCGCTTATTTCTCCTTGCACTATTGCTTTCTCAGTACATGCCTCTTCTTTAATTATCTCCTTCATAGTATTTTTTCCCTTTTTTTGAAGATGTAAAACTCTCACAATTAGGCGTTCATATTTCATTAGCGAAATACGACCACACTGCACTTGTATATCTACAAAAAGTCAAAGAACGTATGCAAAAAGTGGTATTATGGTTGCGCTTATTTGTGAGAACAAAATTGAATATGTCAAAATATAGCCGTATATCAATAAGCTTCAGTCTGAAGCAGACTGGATTTCTGCAAGTGGATACAACATATCGACGCATTAAATCAAGAAACAAGGTCAGGCGTGTACTTGGAATTTTAAACGAGAAGAAAACAAAAATCAAAAGCCCCGAAGAATGAGAATCACCTTGAGGATCCGTCGTCGTATGCTGCCGTACAAATTTCCTGTCGAATACGTTCACACTCGGCGCAGAAACGGTTGACAGAAAACAAATAAAACGCATTTCGTGTTCGCATGATTAACTGTCTGAACTTTAACGAGCAAATGATGAAAGCATATATTGTTCGGAGACAATTAATATTGAAGTGCGGAATAATACAATTAATGTCGATGGCTCGGTGTATGCGCTTTAATGTTTTATGGTACAAATTATAAAATTACAATTATTACAAGCATGTACTCGTAAATTATGTTTAAACAGTATTGATGGAATTTCAGGTTTTCGCAGTTTGAGTTGAGTCAGGCAGTCAAAGTATTGCAGAAACTATAACCACGTTTTTTTTTCGCTTTAAAAATAATGATATTTAGAGGACTACCCGATAAAACTTTAAAAATTGAGAATTGCTTAACATTATTCAGTTGAAAATATCTTCTATCTAATCTTGTTTAATATGGGCCAACATGTTATAAAGGTGGACATTATCAGTTTTATAGTTGTTCTAATTAATCAATTGGGAAAAGACGATGACACATGGACTTTTATTATTTTGCGAGTATAACACCTTTTGGTTATAATGAAATATATAAATTGTGCTCTAAATCCGAGGATTGGTAAAAGACAAATGGACAATGCTGGCGATGAATATACCCGTGAAATACTAGAAAACCCCAAAGAGCTTAGGATAATAGAAGTCCAAAGGCTTCTATTAGTCCATGTTCGGAGGAACTTTGGATTGAACTTTGAAGTAGTTGATGGTAGCCCTCTATGGCCTGCAGTTGCTTCCAGGTTACATGCTGGTTTCTCTACTAATCTATCTGTATTTGAAATTAAAATTACAACTATTTTAGCATGTTGTAATCTATAGGTCTAATTATTTAAATTCCCACTGTTGCTTATAAGTAAGATTTGCAAAACCGGTGCCAGACCACGGGCGTGTAGAGAAGGGATAAATTTAGCAATCGTGTAAAGAATATCAGTCTGCAGATATCATTTCAGTTCGTTTCACACTACCGTGTGTGTATTAGTAACAAATATGAATGAAGAAGCAATTCAAAATTGTTGCTTGGTGACCATTGTTGGAAAGATAATTTCAAAATATCCAGACTTCAAAAACGACGGATCTCGTGTGAGGTTTTTGGTGAGCAATAAGAATTTACTGGTTGGAAAAGGACCACAATGCAAAACCTGTTACAACCTTACAAAGAAGATTTGGTTGAGGTTGAAGCTATTCTCTGAATTCTCACTACAGATATCCACGTGACATTATTTCCGTTCCTCGTTTACGCAGGAAAGTTGGTATTGCGACTACTTTCCTATTATCTTCCTCATGTTCAGTTCTTCCGACAAAATCCGCTGGCCATAGTCATAATCCCACAATGTTAAATATATTTTGGATGGTCTATTACGATCATTTCAACTGCATTGCGAACAGCAGCGAACGACATGTTCTGATGTAATACCGGTTAATGGTAGTCCGGAACGTTCATCGTCATCAACTGATGTTCGGCCATTTTTGAAATTACAATAATATTTTAACATGGAGAATGAAATCCAACTTTTTATACATAACTATGGTCTGCAAACACTATACTCCATATTGTTTTCCAAACATTAATGTGTTTGCAAATTCTTACGCCAATCATCATAATATAATTGAGGAGCAAAATCAGACATGTCGATATAAAGTGGGTTTGAGAAAAACGCGAAAAACTGTTTATTCCAAGGGCACTGCAATGACGATCGTGCAAATGACGACTAGGGTATCATATCATATATTTAATACTGTCATGGTTATCGAAAAATGTGCATCCTTCTAGGATAAAATGAAAAAAAGGAATGGTTATGTTTTGTTTTGCGTGAATCCAAGTGACATGTTTGGTTTTGTTTGAACATATAATTTACATGGATCTAATTCTATCTATTATTGTTTTTTGACGAAAAAAGGTTAGAAAATTGGTACACTGGAATATTTTCGTTGAAAAAAAGAACTGATATAAACAGTAAAAATGGAGAATGTAAGGAAAGCTTAAATATGTATGACATGGTCATATTCCAAACAGTCACAGATAACTTCAGTTTCTTCATTGTTCTACGTTTCTTTGTCTTCTTCTTCTTGTTGTGTACGCGGGCCATAAGGATTTCCTTGTAAAAGCTGAGTGCTGCGAGGTCTTGCCACTGAGTATTGATAGAGATTTCACATTAGCTTTTTTTATGTAGCGGTTTCTATCTCTGCGACCCCTTTTAACAATAGAAACGTAAAACTGATTTTCATCGAGCTTTTTTTAAGCTCGAACTTGCGCTAAATTTTACCGTCTCTTCATTTTTAAAATAAACTTTTTCAGATAAATTCGTTTTAAATCTTTGATTCGAGTTATTTTATTGTAAGTTGCAGACAAGTTTTTAATATATAATTGTCAGTCTGTACCTAACGTATGAACCTCCCCAACTTTCTCATAAAATCTCATTCTTCAGCGTTAACGATGACATTTTGTTTCTTCAATATCTCTTCTGCGCTGCCAAAAAACGCGATCGGCTGGCAAGTAGGAATGGCTTCTGACAGGGAAATGCAAATTCAAATTATTGACAGAGCCGGGGCTTCGGTTCTAAGCTAAAATGTCAAAATCTGGACAACGTGGACATTCTTATTTTGTTCTCCACAGTCATTACAAGATAAACGCACTACCTCTACATTTTCTAGATTTAGAGATTTAAGGTGGGCCAACAAAGCTGATCCAATTTCTCTAGAGCCACGACCAGCTTGGTTTTCAGTCCAGATGTAAAAAGCGTTTTTTTTGTTTAAATTAAATAGGACACCATACACACATGCAGAATTTATCATATGGATATCTCTGCTTTTGTGATGTTGCATATATTGCAGATATTTTCAATATGAGTAGATATGTCCTAATCGATATACTAAATTTAGTTTTCAAAGGTCTGATTTTGGCTGAACCGTCGATATTCAGGCCCAGATTTCTATGGGATAGAACTAACTTTAAACAATTTTGAGCACTGTAGGCAAGAAGACTACGAAACCGAATCAAACTAAATTTGGATCAAAAGTGGACATGTCTGGTTTTGCATGAACGCTCCTCAATTGTTCAATGTTCCTTACTCAGACTTAGTGTACCTTGGATAAAAAATTTTCTCTAGAATTACGAAGCTTTGCGGTAATGATTGTTGAATTCGAAATGTCTTCAATGAGAGATTTGATAGCATATTGACAAATCGTTCATGAATAACTACTAGACATGATGAAGCTACACTAACGTTTGTCAAAAGAATATTAAAAGTAGAAACTTTCATCATTGGTTGGAAGTTAATCAAAATTGAAAGCGAAGCTCCAACACTTTGAAAACATTAACGCATAATTTTTTAAGTAAATACGTAGTAAAAGGCTTACGACAATTATCTCCGTTTTGGACGGCAAACAAATTAAGTCAATAAAGACATTTAAAATGAAATACGTCAAGCTCACCGAGTTTTCTGTTGCCCAATTAAGCCGAAATGCTTCTGCTGAGGCACGACAGGAATATTTTAAGGAATATTTTATAGGCTGCGCATTCATTACTGTTAAGTGTTTTTTGTTTTCTTTCGCCGCGCTTTGCGAATACCGTTTTACGGGGGGGTAAATTAGATGTGATTGGCCTCAATTATGATTTAGATGTCACGGATTCACAAAGAGCAATAACGAAGAAGGGCCGAAATAAATGCGAAATGAACATCATTCGAAGGTCGGTGGATTATTAAGAATTACCGACAATTCCAGTAGTCGCGATTTACAACACGCGCATATCAAATCACAAAATATGCTGTTTCTTGGATTCTTTGTTCACCGTATTCGAAACATTTGATGGTATTCTCCCAGAAGGAACGATTTTTTTGTGTGAAGAACAAAGTTGATTGAAAAAAAAAAAAAAGAAAAGAATCGAGACAAAAATAACGAAACCTTGTAAAAGCATGACAGAGCATTTTTATTTATAAAAATAGATAGCGTGGCCTTCAAAGTGATGCTTTAACATATATATAAAAGATAAACAACTTTTTCAATTTTTATTTTATATTTACTTAAACGGTTTATTGATTTTTAATCAAATTTTATGATTATGTGTTGTTTAGAAACAGATTTATTTCTAATTTCAATTTTTTTGTTATATTAAATATTTCAGGCCTACCTCTGTTCCAATCCAAGCTATTAATTAATTTTTATTATTAATTCAGCAAGCTAGTGTGTTTTACTTTGTAGTGAGATCGCTGGATCTAAATTTGAGGCTATTTTTAAGAAGACAATTTGTTAAGTTACAGAAAAATGTAAAACAAAGAACGTTTACAATGTATTATGGTGAAATAAATCAAACTTGTATAGCTAAATTTGGCAGACATAATGTGTCAGATAAAACTTATTAAACAGAGATATCAGATTCCCCAAAATTTCCGGGAAACTCGTGTACATGCTAGAAAGAAATAGTTATATAACGCAATGCGATCGTTTGTGGGGTTAGCCTCTAGCTATTGCGTCACATCCCATTTAACTTGAATTCGTAAGTTAATATTATTTTTACTTTATTCGAAAATGCTATTATCCTTTTGTGAAACAAAAAACTTTCTTCTTTGTGGCCAATTCGCTAATATTATAATTAGAGTTTGTTAAAAAGGTGGTACCGGCAGTGGCGCACTGCATAAAAGTAGGTACTGCATTAGTTTTGTAGGTACTGCATTAGCTTTCTGAATCCTTTTACTGGATAACAACAATGAAGCTGGTGGACCATCACGTTTTAAAGGACGCGCTACAACATGAATGACGCTGTGTTTCTGAGCATCAGTTGTTTCATCCACACAGGCAGATTTTCTTATTTCTCAACTCGTCTTTTATACATTCCTTTAGTATACCCTGCACACGTGGCAAATTGTATCGTAATTGTATAGATGTTGGCAGCTTCCATGAGGGAACGTACTTAGCCCAAAAAAGACGAAAGTGTTCATTAGATACTAGAGGTTGTGGGATGTTGCACACACTTAACATAAAAATAAAATCATATAAAAATTGTCAGTATTGAATACTGTTTCTTAAATTCAATATATGACGTTTACTTTTACATTTTTGTTTTCTACATTCAAACCTATCGCGACTTAGCAATCCGCTATTGCATATTGTGCAATAAATATGCGGATTTCTATATTCTAATCGAGGGAAATGCCTGAAATATTTATTCACGTTTGAAGGGAACGTTACACCCTTTGGGCGTCCTATCTCCGCGTACTTATTTGGCGTGCAGCGTGCAACGTACTGTCGTACGAGTTGAAAATTACCTCTATCTATGCCGCTGCCGCTACGCTACTGCCACGGTACCACCTTTTTAACAAACTCCCGAAAGTAAAACAATTGATGAAGAATGAGTCTTTTTCAAAAAGTAAGAAAATGTTCAAAAATGGGTTACCCCATTCGGAGACGCGTTATATATTATAATTAGAATTGGGGTCAATAAAATGGTCTATTACCCACAAAGTTTGTTTAGTAGCGCTGATATTATTAAACAAATTTTGTGAGTAATAGACCATTTTTATTGACCCCAATTGTAATTATAATATATAACGTGTCTCCGAATGGGGTACCCCATTTTTGTACATTTTCTTACTTTTTGAAAAAGACTCATTCTTCATCAATTGTTTTAAAGTTGAAAAAATGGTTAATATACAAGATTTAATTATATCCATAGTTATTATTAAATTATCTCGAGTTTATCAAAGCTTTTGGATTTTAATTTATTTCTATTGAAAAATTATTTTCTTTAGTTTATTTACAAATTCAGTAATTAAGCTTTTCATCAAATTAGGATCTTCTTTAATAACATTCCAAATAAATTAGTAATAAGTAATAGTTTGCTTAAGAAGAATTTCCATTTTTTTTTAATCAAAAATAAGAAAGTTTACAAGAGGGAAATACTCCATCCAGGGACACGCTGCAGATGAAAAAAATCAGAAATCAAAATAAAAAGCGATTGGATACGAATCACTCGCTTGTAAGGAGTTCCAAACAAGATAGCCTCTTTATTCTACACACTAGATACGGCTGTCGCATATTCCATTTTCTAAATCTGTATAAAGCGTTTTAAGTTTCCAAAGCCTACAATTGAATAAAAGAAGTGCTAAACTAGAACACAGAAGGATCTTCGTAGGAAAATTGGAAAACGGATCCTATTTTAGTCTTGAAAACAGAAAATTAATACCAAATAAGATTTTGTTTAGAATAAATTATTGTAAACATTATCGCAAATTTAAATATAAAAAATAAAATGGAAAAGGGGATGGGTTTACTTCACTTTAAAGGCGGTAAGAATTACGAATCTGGATAAAACATTTTCTGGTCAACAACGCAACCCCTGATTCACATGAAATTAATACTTCAGTCTTAGAGAGCTAAATGGATGCCTATATATCAAATATGCTGTAAATTCGCATTGCAGAACATTTTTAGGTTTATTTCAAACAAGAGGATGTGTATGTAAATGGGAATTAATTAATTTAAGGTCTGTTTCAACATTTCCAGAATAAAATTAAGTTAGCATCAGGAAGTAGGTCACTGAGGATAAATACAGCGGGTTCCGTGTATTGTAGTCACTTTGGCACCTATAGGTTTTGGCAACAATAACTGTGGTAAGAATAATGAACCTAATTTGTAATAAGTTTATAAAGCAATTTTCCGATCGCGATTGCTATATGCCATCGGTTCCAAAAGTGTGGGTCGCAACGGCCTGAAGGGTGACGTAAGAACTGCGGGGAGACGGTCGCAATGAAAGGATATTCAAAATAAAACAAAATTACTTAACGCCTTAATATTTCAACATAACCATGACAGATTGTTATCAGGTTATTAGTTTTTTTAAAGAAATTAAAACAAAAATACTAAATAAAAAACGATATACGTGTATATTTTTATTTAAAAAATAAAAAAAAACAATCGTATTTAATATTTAAAGTTAAGTTTTTGTAAGTTATAATGCAACAAAATTAAACTTTCTGCCCTTTCTGGGCTTAGACTACTTCTTGTGCTTTCATATACATACGTTCCCAGCTGAAGAGAATAGCTGTTCACTAGCCACACAACTTGATGGGGGTGCTAAGTATATTGCACATCTACATAGCAGTGGAAAAATATCTTTTTTATTTGACCACCAAGGCAAAGAATCTTCATTTTTTGATATTTTGACTAATTCAATGTACATTTTACGCCTACCTTCAATTTTATTAATTACATCATTGGCTTCCCTATCTAATGGGGATTTACTTGCCGGCGTACCGGTAAATTTCTCGAAAGGTATTCCAAAATAATGTCTTGGTTTACTTATTTCGATAACTTAGCATTTTTTACTAGTGGAGCATCATCATTGTCACTCACTTCTGAGCTATCATTACTCTCTACCAAGTTTGTTATCCTGCCCATTAATTTTTAAGATTTCAGGTTCTTTGCTATAAAGCATCGTCGAAAAAACATGTTTTGAACCTTGGGTCTAACAAAGTGACCAAAAGAAGATTTCTATTAGTGAAGAAGTCTTTACACCTTTTATTTAAAGAATTTTTAAGCTCATTTTCAGTACTCTGCACTCAAGAAAAATCAGCTCCTTCAATTTTGTCAAGATAATTCAAAAGTGTCTTAAGTAATGATATTACTTCTGATATATGCAGATGCACTGTTCTTACTAAACTCTCGGTAATCTCTTCAAAGGGTTTTAATAGGTTTAGTAAGTTTTTTTGCTAGTTCCCACTGGTGATAGGCTAGTGCCATACTTTTCAAAACTGGATGATCCATTATAAATATATTTAAAGCGGTTTTTCTACCAAACGTTCCAACATATAAAAACTTGAGTTCCATCTTGTAGGTACATCCTGAACCAAAGATTTTTCCGTCATATGAAGAGTCTTTCGAATATTCTTCAGTCTATCACAAGCCAAAGAGGAATGACTAAAATGAGTTACTATACGCCTCGCTTTTGCCAATAAATCTATGATTGATCGTTGACTTTCTATTGAGTCTTGTATGGCTAATTGTAAAGTATGTGTAAAACAAGATCTGTGTTTTTGTTTAGCCTCGTCGATACCCTTCTCCATGTTGGCGGCGTTGTCAGCCAAATCCAAAAGCACTTGATTAAATCTTCATTAAATCATTTAACATCTGGGCAATATTTAAAGCTGTATCTATCTCTGGAAAATGTTTGCGGGCCAGTACAAATAAACATCCTTCAGTCGTTTGAAGTCGTTCGAAATGAATTGTTATTATGTTTGCAAGTCCATATATCTGTAGTTAGAGAAATTTTAATGTTTTCTTCTGAGGAAAGTGATAATTTTTCACTAATTGCTGACTAGCATTTTTCGTAAATATCAGGAAGCGCGACCAAGACGTCGGCGGACCGCCGAGCGTTGCCAAATTTGGGGATTCACCGCACGGGATTGTATTCGATTAAGGAGATTCACCGAACATCGAGTTTATTCTGTGTTCTTTTTAGCAGTGTTTCTTTGGTTAAACCGTGTTCAACGGTAATGGTATTTTTGTACTTATTCTCCTTTCAAAAAATTTTCAAAAATCAATCAATTTTTAGTCAATTTGTATAGCAAAATATCTGTGATAAGAAAATATGGCCGATATATCGGTATCGGCCGATATCGGCCAAGCGAATGTCGGTATCGGCCGTTATAGGTATCGCCCGCAAAAAATCATATCGGTCGATCCCTAGCCATATGAAAACTTATACAGTTATGTCAGTTCAGTCTTGCTGCTGATGATGATAGCTTGGCTATCGAAACGTGCGTCCAGTACGAATTAAGTGTTGTGGTAAGGGTTTTAGTGAACTGTTTCAGTGTTCCAGTGCCACAGTTTTAGAGTATCCGTTTACCTAATTAATCTGACTATTTTTTCATCTCATGGAACAATGGTACAAGTCCTGTGGGATAGTACGGCAAACACCTAAGATATCGGCACATTCCGCACAACACGAAATATGTAATAAATTTAACATTTGTTTGGCAAATTTGTGGGCCTCCATTGTCACCCGTGAACGATGTGAGAAAAAGATTTTTTTATTCTAATATCCCTCATTCTATTTCTACTCTAAAACAAAAAAGATATATTCAAGTACCTAATTTCAACGCATAGTTAAAACATGCGAAATATTATGAAATAAAAGGAAAATGGTGGCCTGGAACACAAAACGTAAACCATGTCACGCAATGCAGTAATGAATTCATCAATACAGAGTGGATTAGAGGGAATTTTTCTCGGTTTAACAAATTATACCCTTCATATAAATAGTCTCATAAGCTCTGATTCTGGTAGCGAAATTACATTATTGATTAAGGTTTTATAATTTAATATTATGGGGCTTCGTCTATATATGATTAACGTTTGATGATTCAATTTTCCCATAGCGGTGATGTGCTTTGTATTCTTTTAACCTGGTGATTGTTGTCCGTCTAGTTTGTCCAATGTAAGCTTTATCACAACAAAATCTGAAGCTCAAAATCCAAATATTAACGGAAACCATGAGTTTTGCAATTTACTAGCTAGATTATGTATACTTTTATAATTACTAAATCCAAATAAATATGTACAGATAATGCTGACGGAGTACTCACATTTAACGAAGACGTGCAAACAAATATTTTTAAAACAATTGAAATTTAATAATAACGTATTAATACTTGAGTTATTAAAACAAATTTAACAATTCCTCGAGCACAATGTAAATTTTCATTTAATAATTAAGACCGCTACTAAAACCGTTCACCGTAAAAAGGTAATAAACCGCAAAATTTATGGTTTTCTTAATTGCTTATGTACTGCAAATTGAAACTCGCGAGTTTTATTCAAGTTTTAACGATTTACCATTTATACGCAATCTCGATGATGAACGTCTTGAAATAACAAAATTTTTATTCCGTGACAGAAGCCGTTATACGAAGTAGCATGGAATCTGAAAAAAGCGAACAAGCTGTATATATAAAACAAAATATTTAATAACATCGGTCGAAAAAATGCGACTTGATACATCTTCGTGAGTGGTTTCCATAAATTACTCTCAACAGTAAACAGGAAGACGTAAGAAAGTCAGTACAAATCCAATACTGGACAGACTCCAACCGCACTCGGTAGCTAGGATAGAATATGGTTTACATCTCGCGTCGTTTTTCTGTTTATCCCGCTTCTTTTCCGGACGCTCTTAAGTGTTAATCAATCAATGCTAAACGCGATAATGTACTGGCAACGACGGGCAAAAACGACGAAGTGCTTTGGTTTTCTTATGGGGTCTAAATATAGCACGGATAGTAATATTGAGGGTGCATGATATATAAAGGCGACATAAAATTCAAACGCCCCAGTAAAGTGGCAACTAAATTGGATTCCCAATATCTTTTATAGTTGCATATGTAATATATCAAGCGGGCTTGTGTTGCGGAATATTAAATTTATCTTACACGTTTGTGTTTTTGGTTTTTTTTTGCTCAGTTTCTAAATTTGTTCTGACATGAATATTTGAAATGCGAATAGAATACAACTTTGACTCCATTTGAGCTTTCTTACATTATGCAAAAATGCTGGGCAAAAATTAAATGCGGGTATATACATCCATTATCCAAGAGGAGTTTTTCCGATGATTAATTAATGTGTAAAATCATTTGTTTGTTAATACGTTGTTACGTTGTTAATACGTGCTAGTGTAGTTGAATTAAATCTGTAAATAGAAGAAAAGAGCAAAAGTTTACGGGTACTTTTATTTTTATATCTTTTATTCTTAATAGTAAGTCAATCATATTCTTATTCCCCATCTCTCGGCATTTGCAATAAAATAAGTTGGTTGCATTGTCGGATCTACTTGTTAGTAATTCTTTTTGCCTTAATGTTGTCCTCGAATACTCTGTAGCAATGGTGGGCAACCCCCGGCCCGCTATAAGTTTGTATCCGGCCCGCGAGATCTTTGGAAAAAATAATAAATAAATATTTTCACAGATAAAAATTTTAAAGAAGTAGATTAGGTTAATACCTACACGCAGAGAAACGTTTACTTGTACCAAAGCTGTCCATCTTAATTCAAGACAATTACTGTTTCAATTATCCGCAATACAATAACTGTTTTAAAAGAAATATTTTCTTAGATTTCCTTTCTCCACTTAAGAGAAGTATATACTTGTAAGAAAATTTGAAGAAACCGATTCTTCGTATAAGTAATTGGCCATTATAACACAAAACAATATTTTCTTAAGCATAGTAAATAGTTTTCTTAATTCCAGAAAGCGTTAGGTATTGTTCATAAATCAATAGTTTCATTTTTTTAACATAAAACACTTTTTCTTCAAATACATATTATTTATATGCACATTATTAATTGCGCTTACCTTGTTTAAAATAGTACGACATGTACCTACATAATGCAGTAAATTATTCACATTGCTTGTGATTTTAAAAAGGCTAAAGAAGAGGTTATCTACACATGAAAAAAGTGCCTAGAAAAAATAACCAATATAATGCAAATAAAAAGGTCCTAGTATTGATAGAATCACTACCGGCAAAAACAATATGAATAGAGAAAAGTATTAAAGCTTCTTGCTTTTGGCCACATTCCTCTTACATCTCTCAGTTTATGCCACTAATCTTTAAAAACAGCACTGAAATATTTCCTAGCGCCACCTAGTGCCAGTAGTTATAGTTATGCCGTCCTAGGTAGTAGCGACGGAACTGGACGTACAACGTTTCATAAACATTTTCAAAAGATACCGGTTAATGTAATGTTTTTTTTCCTTTTTATGACTATCTACTACGTAGGTAAATTACCTATAGTTTTTTATAATAATAATAATAATAATAAAAAAAGAATTTTCTTGATCCAAGAAACTATTTCTCTGCGTGTGACAAGGACAAATGAGGGATGTACAGATTAATTTTCGATATAATTCGTCTCGTTCAAATTAAACACACATAGCAACTTTTTTGTTTATAATTTAGTATTAATGTCAAGCATCCATCGAGTGTAACTGAATATCGGTCCGACACCTATCGTTTAACATCGGAAATTTTCGTCAGTAGTTTCTTCGTTACCGGGAATCCATATAAGCGGATACTTGGTTTCATAAGTTGGTTTTATTTACACACGTAGTAACGTTTTTTTAATAATTAAAACAATACAATTATTATATAATTGAGTGAGCGGTCCTATGGTTTTAAACAGAACACACAGAACTTTTTAATTAAAGTTGATATTTATTTAAATTTCTGGAATAATTTTAATAAGAAAAATCATAAATATTTATTCTAGTTCTGAAAGTAAAATGGCATCGGACAACAGTAAAAAAAAGTTGATTTGGAAAACAGCTTTTCAAGATAAATGGACGTCGCAATATTTTTTGTGAAGCTTAATGGAAAATCTTTATGTTTAATAAGTAAAAGAAATAATAAACGAAGTTGAAAACTTGAAGAAATCTTCAAGACATCAACAAAAAGTATTTACTCATTATTTAGCTCAACAAATCGAGGTAAATAAGATGAAGTGCCTAAAATCGAAGTGCAGAACTACAATCACTGATAGGCATTTAGAAAACAACTTTCGTTTAAGCACTATACAAATCGAACCGGACATCATAATCTATGCAGCACCAGATGTCGCATTAATTAAAATTTTTCATTTATATTCATTGTTTTGTGATTAATGTCTACTAATTTTTCCATTTCTTTGTAATTTATTATAAGTGATAACACAAATAAATACAGTAATTAACATTTACAATTACAAATCACAAAAATGTATCGATTAACTACTACGGCCCGCGGACAATACGTAAAATTTATTCTGGCCCGTGTTATACAAAAGGTTGCCCACCCTATGGTCTGCAGTACGGTCAGCTCTATTAAGTTTATATGGTCCATAAATGCATTTATGCTAATAATACTACATAAACTACATTCTCATTGCTGGGTACTCTTTTTTTTTTAAGAAAATTGTGTTACAATAATACACATCTCCTTAAATATCTTGGAAAGTATCCATTTTGGACATGAAATGAGTATGACATTTTTTTTCGTTTTTTATAAGAGCAATTTGATAAGAAAGAGAAAAATAGGTAGTTGTATTTAAAAAAAAATTAAGTTTTGACACTTATCCATCTGTCAAAAATTTTCAAGTAATGCAATTGTTTCAACTATGGTTAGAAATAGCAAATAGTTGTTTTATCAAACAAACCTTAAAATTGAACTACGAATTCAAAAATGTAATAATATGTAGGTGTTTTATTTAAAATAAGGTTGATAGCTACTTCCGCTATAACCGGGAGCCTTAGCCATGTGATAATACTTTAGTTCAATGATACATCTAGGCATATAGGCTTTAGTATACGAGGGTGGGTCAATATGTCGTAACTTTTTGAATGAGAGATAGTTTTTAGGCAACGAAAACGTTTTATATCTAAACATAGTCTCCTTTAGCTCAATACATTTCGCCCAACATTTCTCCAATTTCTTGATCTCTTCCAAATAATAAGATTTAGGCTCTCAAATAGGCGTTTGAGCGATGATTTCATCGTTGAAGCCAAATCTCTTTCCGCCGAGCCATTTCTACAGGTTTGGAAACAGATTCATGAAATCTCGCCATGGCGACTACGCATGTATGCACCCGTGCATTGTTTTGATGGAAGAGCACTTTCTTCTTGGCCAAATGCGGTCGTTTTTTCTTTAAATCGTAATTGAATCTGTTCAATTAGTTGTCGTAATTGTCGCCGTTGATTGTTTTTCCCTTCTGAAGGTAATCGATGTGGATTATGCCGCGTGCATTCCAAAAAACTCGCCATGACCTTGTTGGCCGACAGACCCACCTTGACCTTCTTCGGCGCTAGAGAAATCCTCCGTTTCAACTGCTGTTTGGTCTCCGGTGTGTTGGGGTGTATACATGTTTCATCAACGGTTATGAAACAGCACAAAAACTCTTCCGAATTACCGTTAAATAACGTCAAACACTCCTTCGGTGTTGTCGCACGGTGGCGTTTGTGATCAATTGTGAGCAAACGCGGTACCCATTTTGCGGATAGCTTTCTCATACGTAAGTGATCATTCAAAATTGAAACCACTGAGCCATGCGATATGCGTATGGCTTCTATAATCTCGTGCACTTTCAATCTCCCACCGACCAACACCATATCGTGGATTTTTTTTTGATCGTTTCGCGTGTAGTGATCTCAGTTGGGCGTCCAGAACGTTCGGCGTCATTAGTGCCTGTACGACCACGAAATTCAGTAAACCACTTCTTTACCATTGATTCTGATGAGTCCCCATAGTACTTTTCAAGCTTAGCCTTGGTTTGAGTGATGGTTTTCGTCCTCAAAAAATAATACTTTATGAGCACACGAAATTAATTTTTTTCCATTTTCGTCAAAATGCATGACGTTGTTTGTTTTCAATGGCTGTAAAACTTTCAACTAAATGGCGTAGTTTTCTCAAACTTTGACAGTAACGTATTGACAGATCGTGGTTGACGGGAGCAGTGTTGCTTTTCAATTTGCAACGCGGGAAATTCTGAAAGTAACCTATTGGCCCACCTTCGTATTACCAAGTTTTTCAAAATTTTCCATTGCATACTCTTTCATATATCGATCGATGCAGTTCCTCGTGAGGCAGCCTGTATAATGTAGAAGCTAAATTTATTCATATTTTCAAATCTGCGAATTTCTCGATCTGGTAATCTAGAACCACTTGTAGATAAATGTTGCAGTTTACCATTTTTATTGATATAAGCTTTATAACCTGTATATAGGCTTTCGCAGCCGACATTATGTACGGCATTTAACGAGTCTTGGCCTAATGGCTTTGTTTTCTCAGTTTTTTTATAGTAGCTGTTGATGTCTTTGAATGTTCAGAGTCCTACCTTTTTTTTTCATAACGATTTTACGATTTCTTAATTAACGATTTAATGGTCGTCTTTATCTCCATTTATTGGGTCCTTCACTAGTTTTAACGTTTCTCATATCTTGTACTACATTGTGAACATTTTAACGCAATCGGCTTCAATCCACAATCCTGGAGGCAGCTAGCAATGCTATCTGATAAATCGTAAACTTTTAACGTTAGTGTGTGATGTCGTGAGTTGTGATGTGCATAGTATGCTATTAGTTTATTGCTTTGCAATTAAACCTTCATTTATTTGGTCTTTGCAGTTATGCCGCACCGTCCTGGTATAAACCCAAAACCAATACCTCTTTTAAATCCTTACTTACATATCTAGCGCATACATAATACAATAATTAGGTCATTTTGAATTAAGACATACGTGTATTATAGTTTATAGTCTTCTGCACATGAAAAAATGCCTAATAACAATAAACAAAAAAATAATGCTAATATAGCTCATGGTATTGGTGGAATCATTTCCGGCAAGGAGACATATTCAATGTCCGTTTTGGGGATTAGCAGATAAACTGAGAGACAAAGATGATTTATGCAGGGAGGATCTTGCTCGTAGCCACGCTGATGATGTCGGGTAGGCAGAAATATGTCCGTGTGCTAGCGATATTCTCTCTGCTACATTGTCTTTGCCGGGAATAATTGCACCAATACCATGAACTATATTAGCATTATTTTTTTTGGTTATTGTTATTAGTTTTTTCATGTATATCCTTAATAAGTTCCATGTTACACGTCAGATTACATTGATAACATATGTATCAGAAGTTTTTTCATTCGAAATCGTATAATATACATTCATTACTGGTTTTCTTTTGACGAGCGCGCACATTTCAATTAAAATCGTTCGAGTATCATCTCTTTGTGTGCAACATACATATTTCATTTACAATATTAATATTCATATCGTCTCTTTGAAGTCGGTATTCAGTAAATTAACGCTGGTATACATACTGGCCGTTTGTTCATCTCGTTATCTGCGCTGTTTGTCTTTCCACGGTCGTTTAAGAGAAAATTACCGTTGATGGGATATCTGAATACTATTTATTACCGGTTATTTATCCTCACCAACGAATTTTTTTACCCAATATCCGTAATCATCTGTAATTATAAGCTTACTCACATGTAATATGAGATGTTTACTAACATCTATAATTACGAGCCTCCTAGATGACAAAAGGTAAAAGGCCACATTTAGACATCACATCACTAAATTGAAGGTTAGATATCGTAATAATCAAGGTAGTAGTCAGGACGAATCATGGTCTATTACGAAACAAAAGCGAAAATTTTCGCCTTTTTTCGTTTTCAATGAATTATTTAATGATGATTATAGACTTTTTGCTCGTCTGTTTTTGTATAAAGGTCGCTTTTTACCACTAAAAGAGAATAATGTCTAGCGGTATTATTTTGTTGGACGTGGAATTTTGCCTTCTTAGAAAAACGTGGAATGTACCATTTGAGCATAAATAAGAAGTTTTTAATACTTAAGATATTGAGGAGATATCATTTATTGCATACTTGATTTTTTAATTATTGGCTAGTTATTTGATTTTTGTTTATTTAATATTTATGTTCATCATCAGTAACGCTGACCACGAGCGGTACCGCGCATCGGCGTAGAATCAGTTCGGACCGAGAGGAACGGTAGTATTACATTTGCGCAATTGTTTATCTGTCCTAGAAAAATTATGATTTCGTCAGCAAAACGACCGCGGTCGGACAAACTTCGAAAATTTATTGCAGAAATTCCAGACTTAGTATATGAAGGTGCTAAAATTAAATGTGTAATCTGTAAAATCCCGTTAATGTGTTGGTCCAGACAACATTGTCTACGACACGTAAATAGTGAAAAGCATGTCTCAAAAAGAAATTGCGCACGAGACAATGAAAAATTTATATTTAATTTATGCGTTACGTTTATCGCATGTAATATACCGTTTAATTTACTAGACAAGGAACCATGTATCTGCTTTTGGAATAACTATTCGGAGTGCAAATTACTAAGTCGAACATCGTTACGAAGAATTGTGCCATCTGCGCGCGAACATATTGAACAAAAAATAAAATCGGAGTTGAAAGATCAAAAATTGTGGTTATGTGTCGACAAAACAACAGATCGGAAGAAACATTCTGTTCTTAATGTAATGGCACGCAAATTGGAACCTCATCGATCGGCACCTTCAATTCTATTAGTCTCCAAACGAATACAACAGTGTACTGCCGAAGTAATTTCAAAGTTAGTGTTAAATACATTGGACAAGTTTGAACTTTCAACAAACCAACTCTTGATGTTAGTGAGTGATGGTGCTGCAAACGTGCTTTCTGTAGGCCGGTCTCTTAAAAAGCATTCTGCTAATTTGTTACACATTACGTGTAAAATTCATGCTCTCAATCTTGTGGCGGATAGTATCAGAAAATGTTATCCTGAGGTAGACGTTATAATAGCGCATACCAAAGCAGTATTTATCAAATCACCGAAACGTATTCGCGAATTTCACAGACTGTGCCCCCGTATACCAGAGCCACCAGAACCTATTCTAACTCGTTGGGGAACATGGTTGCAGGCCGCGTTTTATTATCATAAATATTTTGACAATATTAAGAACGTGGTTTTACAATTCGATACAAAGGAAGCTGCCGCTATCCAGAAAAGCCAGTCGAAATTTCAAGATAGTCAGGTTAAAATGGATTTAAAAATCATTCACGACAATTACTTCGGGCTAGCAGATGCAATAGAAAAATTACAAAATCCTGCGGTGCCGTTAGAAGAATCTTTACATAGTGCAACATGTTCACGCACAGCTATGCGCGTTTGAAGACGCAAAAAATGTTTCTGTTCTACAAAAATTTGAAAGTGTTTTTGAGAAAAATTCTGATTTTGGCACATTAAGACACATTTGTGAAGGTGCGTCAACAGAATCGTTAAGTTATTTGAAAGATTATTTTACTTACGCAAATATTACGTCACTATATGTAGAACGTTCGTTCTCTGCATATAAACGCATTTTTTCCTCATGCCGTACTAGTTTTGCCGAAACAACAGTTGAAACATATCTAATGTTGCAGATATTTAACAGACATTATTCACTTTGTGATTTCACGGAGGACTCTTAAAATGGTAAGTGTTTGAGGACGTGTTATTTAGTTTTTATTTAAAAGATGAGCGAAATTATTTGCGGCAGGAAACATCTCTATTAGCAGAATAACTAGTGGAACGCGAGGCCTGGTCGACTCTACGCTACTGCGCGGTACCGCTTGTGGCCAGCTTTAATCATCAGTATTGAATTATAAAATTTATCAAGTCATTGTATTCACCTTGAAAATGTTTCTTAGCTAGCTAGCCTGTAAAAACTTTACTGGCTAGTCAGTAAAATTTTACACCTGTACTCATATATTTTATGCTATTATAATTTGAAATGACAGCCAAAGTTTTTAACAATTTATTTATTATTAACATTTGAAAATTGTGTCTTATTACTATCGTATACATTAAATATCATAGTGCAGTTGTTATTGCCACTAATATTGAAGTTTCCAAGCGATTGCACGTGTATACTCTGTAGAAGTGGATGGTGTGGATTCTTTAAGTGGGGACATTCTTTTTGACAAATCAATCTTGTTATTAATTGAATCATCCACGCAGCTCTCTGCAATTGTTGTTGATTTCCATCCCCCTGGACGTTTCAAAGTTAATTTATCACCACCCGCACCATCGTTGCTCCAATCCGTTTAAACGAGTGACCTGTATATAGTGCTCTTGTAATCCTAAATATTCAACAATTTTCTTAGGTACTGTGCCAACAGTATGTTGGCCTGCATTTAGGGCGACACATTTTCCATTCCGGTACGTCAAGAATAAACGCAGGTCCTTATTTTTGTAAATAACACAAGGTTTAAACTACACCCATCATCCGTTATTGTAAACCTCCTAGTTGCCACATTTTTGGTTTCGCGTAAGGTGATAGCAATATATTTATCCAAATCTTCCACGTCATTTAAAGTGAGGGATAGAAGCTTATCGCATTGACAACAACCAAATATACCAAATATGGTAATGACTTTGGCAAGCAACCACTTCTCGTTAGGAGCTTCAAGTACAAATTTTTCCACTTGCTACATCGTTAGAGTTTTAGTTTTCTTGGGAACATAGCGTTCATTTTGTCTTTTCAAAAACGCAACCACTTTGTGAAATTACAAATAAAAACCTGACTTAGAAAAATAGAAAAAAACACTTGCGAACATTAGTGTTTTCTCTAACTTCCAAATAACTCTTAACCATTAACCACTTCGACCATAAAGAATTCGGACTGAATTTGTTGGACAAACTATTGATATACGCTAATAGAACGTCTTCTGCGACACTAATCACGTTGTTTTCCTTTTGTCACTTTTTGAACTCGGCGTACTCGTGCTCGTATCTCACTGAATATTTTTCGAGCAACAAACCGGCAGCCACACTTGCTGCTTCATTATTAATAGCTCACTCATTTCGATAAATCGACAACTATAAATTTAAGTGACATAACTAAACAACAAAATAAGTGACGTGCGTTTTCAAAGAATTTTTAATAGTTTATAATAGTTATTTACATGTGAGGAACAAATAAAATATTGAACAATACACGCAAGGTAACGGTTTTTTTCTGGCTCCAGAAGGCGACTGGTTCGCCTTCGGCTAACCAGTTATATTCTTCTGTCCGCCAGTAAAAACCCTTTTACCATGCTAGTAACGTTAAATACTATTACTACCTTGCCGTCTGCCTTAAAGCGCTTCTTGTCAGTAAAGCATGCTCTACAGCTCTGAAAGTAATAAAGAAATGAAAATTTAATTTTCCAAAAATATTTTCAGGGTTTATTTAGGCTTTTAGGTCGCGGTTTGTGCTCAATAACAATATGGTGATGTTATAGATATGTTTTATTTCACTAGGAACCTCCCGTGAGTTTTCAAATACTAAAAGGCACTTTATGCAATGAGTTTTGTTGTCTATGGATCGGATTCTTAGAATATTTTTTAGGAAAGTGTAGTATTTATGAGATGTGCACATTCTTTCGACGTTTGTGTTTCTTCCTAGAAACAAGGTATTATTTATAAACGTGTTGTTTTTTATTCTCTATATCTTTTGATATTCTATAATAATGGATGACTTCTTCTGATATTTCCAGAAGATGTCCTCGGTTCAAGAGCTGATAGTAGAACACTATTATTGACTACTACACACTCATGTAATATATTAGTATGATCTCTAATGATTCTTGATGTAACTGGCTTTATTTTTTTATAGATTTGTTAATTTTTTATCTTTGCATAACATACTGGATAAGTTTGCTTTTGTATATATGCAATAAAAAATGTAAATGTTAGCATGAGTTCATAACAAAATTTTTCCAATACATGAAACAAATACAGCAGAGTTCAAATATAACGAACCGCAAGGGACCGAGAAATTCAGTTCGTTGTATGCGGAGTTCGTAATAAAATGGATGAAATACATTTGACAAATTAAAAAAATTAATGATAGCTACATCATTCAAACGATATTTATTTGCCCCCGGTTTTGGTACGCAACAACCGGTAATTCACTTTAAGCGGGTTTGTTTTAGCCGATCACTACTGTAACGGGTGATCCAAAAGTAGTTGGACATCTTTTAACATTTTTTATACTTGAATCAAAAACTATTAGAAAATATGCCATTGGTTAATCTTAAAACTAGAACTTTTGTTTACAATTATCATTAGGTTAAAATGGCAAAAGGTCAACTTTCTTCTATTTTTCTCAGTTTAGATGGAACCTTTTGAATCATGGCTTGGATGTAATCCGGACTAATTGGCTTGAACTTATTGCTAATTCTACGTGCTAACTGATTCCCGTTTTCTGCGGTCCAACTCTTCTCATAAACTTGTCGACTAAGTTCTGCCCAAAAATCTTCGATAGGACGTGCCTTTGGAATATTTGGAGGATTCATTTCTTTAGGGATGAAAGCTATGTTATTTTCTGTTAACCATGTGGTAACAGTTTTCGCATAATGCGAAAAACACTTCTTATGAGAGGACTTGAAACACCGGCTTTTGAAATAGCAATCCAAACTAAAATTTTTGGCTCAAATTTTGGTTTACCTGCGAATCTCACTTCGTCAGGAGCAGAGTTTTTATTTTTTGTGTAAAATCCAGCATTTCCAGCGATGTTAGTGTTACCAAAGGTAAAATATTCCTCATCATCTAAGGTCAACACTTTTTGTGCAACGTTTAGATTGGTCCTCATCTTCCTACATCGAACCGGAATAATTTCCATTTGTTTATCTGTATATTTTGGTGCTTTTTGTCTTTTATAATATTTTAAATCTTCTTTTTTCAAATTTCTTGATATACAAGACTGAGACACTTTAAGCTTTGTCGCCATTTGTCGTTGCGATATTCCAATCTTGTTTTCCATCAATTCCATCATTTTTGTAACTTTACCCTTACTTAGCTTTTTCGCTCTGCCGTTTTTTTTCAAGTTAGTAGTTGGTTTGCCATCGTAAAAACGTTTTATGATGCTATACATGGTGCTCCGACTAAAATTTTCTTTTGTAAAGTCTCTCACCACTTCCGCCGGGGTCCATCTTCCAAGAGCAGAATAAATACGTTCTCGCAAATTTTCAATAGCAGCAGTTTTCATTCTTACAATTAACAAATAAACGATTTTCTGTTTAAGAGAAACGTTCGTACAAGACATTAACGTTTGACTCATTTGTAAAAAAAAAATTCTACAGCCTACTACGTTAATTTTTCAAATGTTCAGCTACTTTTGCATCAGGCGTTATATCACTTTCTCTTGTAAGAAACCATTCCTAGCCGCTGCATATAGGACATTTGAAAATCTAAACAAACTAGAAAAAAAATGTTGTTACAAAAAAATAATTATTCGTGACATCTTGTTCTGGTTCGTGTAATACCAAAATCAAATTAAATATGAGAATTAATTAATATATTTTGACTTCCGTCGGTGAATTATGAAAATCCGTGATTTTCTTGGAATTGCCGACGTAATTAAATATTTGAAAAAGATTCGTCCCGGTTAGGAATCGAACCTGACATCTCCCGTTTGCCGGACGTGCGTACTAACCACTACACCACGAGGGCCTTATGCCAGAAACGTTCACCTTTTAATACCTAGTTGTTTTTATCTGCAAATATATCATAATACTTCGACAGACAATTTTTATTTATACGTGCACTAATTAATTAATATATTTTGGCTTCTGGCGGTGAATTATGAAAATCCGTGATCACCTAGGAGTTTCGGACGTCATTAAATTGTAATAACGTCGGAAATTAATAAATGGGAGATGATGTTTAAACCTCAATAGGGTTTAAGCATCCATGAACCGATTTATTATTTCCATCAAGTTTTCCATTGACGTAATAGCTTTTGCGTTACTTTAATAAACAGATTCCAATAAATTCTGTTTATTGATTTTGTTTTTTCAATGTACTCATGCCATGGCGTTCACACATGCTGTTTATAAACATTTCGCCAACAGATTTACATTACTAAATTTTAAGACCACCTTCTGTAACGTTGTTTTTACAAAATAGTGCATATTGAAGGCTGCCTGCTTATTTATATTTGAATATACTCCCTGTATTTTGAGTTAAAATTCCGTTTTCCAAAATTGCGTCATAAATAACCTAAATGTACCGGAAAAAGTTTTTGTTGGAAACTAAATTTTCTAAAAAGCGCTTTTACAATTTCTTTGGAAAACAATGCAGTAGTTAATAAGAAATAAATTATTTTGAACGTCACTTTAAGGTTAATTTAATAAATATCATGAATACAACAAATGTGAATGTGGTAATAACTTTCCAGAAAACATTGAATTCAATTAGCACTAAAGTAAAATATAAACTACCGAGGGGCTTAGCTCACAAGGATTAAAGTTCAACCATTCCATGTATTGATTTAACCATCTATTCCGAATGAGGTCGCGCTACTCATAAAATCTTTTATTTGCTCTCGTTCTCGTGTATAGAGTATTTAGTCAATATTGTTGATTTGGTAATTACGATAAGTGACTTTAAATGTCCTCTAAACGACATCCAATGTTTAAGTATTCTACGGCGACAATCAAAATTCTTTAGCTTAAATATATGTATGTATATACATTATTTGATCGCCGTCAGAGGTACACGTGCATCGTGTATTTAAGCGTAAATACCTTTAAGTGCAAGCGAGGCCACAAAGGATACCCGTTGTTGCTTCGTAATAATACGATGTCACTGCTAGATGTTAATTATTGATTTGTTCGACAATGCACCTGCATCGTGATGTTCTTTGGCTGGTTCTGATACGTATAATGGCCGTTATTTACGTAGATACCTAGCACGTATAATAATATTTTATTGGTGGAAAGTGGTTGTAAATAAGCCGCAGCATTTTTACATTGACAATTGTATTTAACCTTGCCCGCGGGAATTTAGCAAACCGACATGAGGACAATAATTTTTGTTATTTGTTCATTGGTTATAGGAATAACTTCGTGAAACGCCATCTACAGTAGGTATTTTTTGAAAGAACAAAATTGCTTATTTACAAGCTTATATATCTCGATGTACACATTGCAAAGGACATGCAGTGCAATTTTGATAAGTAAGCATAGAAGTCGGGGCAGGCATGGGGATTAGTGGTCGTAACTGCCATCTAACAATGGTTATGGGACTCCATACGAGTATATTTTAAGCTGTGATTTTTGCTTTATACTTGTGCACCATAAAGAACTTCGACAATGGAATACGAGGGGCAACCATAAATACATATATGCATTGATAGTTACGCAGCAATAGAAGCAGTTAGACCTGATACGTGAATGTGTATGCAACTGGAACGGTGGGTCCCAAGCCATCAAGGGATCAAGGTAAATGAAAAGTCAGATAAGCTGGCCAAAGAAGCAATGAACATGCCTTTCATTGATCCCAACCTCTATTGTGGCCTACAAAAGAGCCACCCAAAACAGAAAAATCTAGAAATGGGAATCAAAAGACCTTGCAATTGACAAAGCATACCAGGACGAAACCATACAGCAAAAGGGACCTTAGATTACGCAGCGCTAAAGTATCGCTTATATGAAACGGAAAGAGCTGAAGATCAATTCTGCCGTCTATGCCAAGAAAATGTTCTGTGTAATTGTGTTGCCGTTACTCATGCGCGACATCAACACTTCAGTAGGCCAGTTGTTGCACTTTAAAAAAATCATTTAATCGTCTAATTAAACAGCAAATTAATTAAGGAATTAATAGGCACTCGACGTTGCTATCCTAATTATTACCCCCCACCAAATATAACACGCTTAGTCATGCTTTGTACTGATTAAGAAAGGTTATAGATTTAATAAGGTTGATCTAACATATTGCCTCTTTGTTTCTTACCTAGAAAATATAATGACATAAAGATTTTTTCAGTAGTTTTGCATTATGAAAGAAATTACAATATAAATGTTAATGAAATCTGTATCACAGTTTTTTATGATTGAACAAATTTAACTTAGGTAATTCATCATGTTAAACTAGCTTTCAGAATTCGTAAACCTTACCACGTTTTTGAATGTGCTAATTGATTCTGTTGTACGTGCTAATTTAGAATGCCAATTTGCGCAGCGCAGCGAAAGTGTCCTAAATTTGGATAATTTCACCAAAATTTCGTCATTACGGACAAAAGAACCAAAACAGTTCTTGAGTTTAACAATATTTACAAGAAAAAAAAATACCATAAGAAACCAAGACTGTTGTTTGTAACGTTAAAAAACCCTAGTAAAATATATAACTTTTTTCGATAAACGGAACTAGAATATTTTACTAAACAAGAACATATTTGTGGAAAGAATGCCTAGTAACAATAACAAAACATTAATGCTAATATAGCTCATGGTATTGATGGAATCATTCCCGGCAAAAGCAATGTAGCAGAGAAAATAGCGCTAACACATGAACATGATTCTGCCTACCCGGCGTCATCAGCATGGTTCTGCTGCTACAATTGCGTTTGCCTCTCGGTTTATGCTGCTAATCTCCAAAACAGCACTGAATATGTCTTTCGGCGACACCTCTCGCCAAGAGACACGGTCACGCCGTCCCAAAGGGTAGCAAGACAAACCGGAGTGGTTTCTGTGTTGTTTAAGCGTCATAGTAGTAGTAAACAGAGTACAAACAACTGACCAGTGGTGTCAAAAAGGTACCAATAAAAGGGGAGGTATTGGAAATGAAACTGATTTTGGACGATTTATAGAGAAACTCATGGTATGATCTACGAAACGGTACATTTAAGATCACCATGGACATTATCCAACGGACACTTTCATTACACTTTCTTCTACTCTGTATTGTATTTCCTAACTCATTGTATTACCGAATGTTAAGAAATCGGCTGCCGGGTTGTTGTATTGCAACAATTAACTGACTGTTTGCCAAATGAAATGCTAAAAGCAAGCTAGCTTTTTGCATTTTTGGTTACTCTCACTTGTTTAACTTCAATCAAATTCTGATGTCATTTAATTAGAAAGACGCACGCACATTTGTATTATGTTTTTCTTTTCATTAAATGCCAAATAGCTAATAATTATAAATACCGATTTTCTATATGTAGGTGCTTGTAATAAATACTTCTAATATAAAAAAAAATAAAAATATATTGCTTTTTCAACTGCAATTTATATTCTATGCACATGCGCATGATGTCATCATAAACCTCGTACATGCATATGCCACAATTACCATCTCGTACCTATACGAGAATAATACGGCAATGCATAATGATAGGGCGTTTCGCAACGTCTTTACGCCTCGCCTAGCGCCTTTCGCATCGTTTAGTATTTAAAGATCCGATGGCACGTGAAAAAAATTATCCCGTCTAATTGAAGGTGAATGTTAATACCGCGTACAGTGCGCGCGCGTACGAGCTCTTGTAAATCTAGAACACCACAATAACAACAATAACGCAACCGCGTCGAATCGCTGTAGGCGGACGCGAATAAAATGTGATGTCGATCCTTTAATGAACCGAAGACCTTGTCCTTGTAATCCACATTTTTGCAGCACGACGCGGATTATGTATGTATATGTATCGAAGGACAATATACGCGCTTGATATCTGTGTGGGGTATATGGAAATATAAACAGGGAAATAGAACGAAATGTGTAAATGGATGTATGTTACGTAAAAATCAAGTTTCCAAAAAAAGAAAGTTAGCGGATTACTACTGTTTTGCAAGCACGAATATGTTGTTTGTACATGAAGGTTTTTAAATTTAAATTGAGATGTTACGTAGTGTGGTTCGTTAAATGGATGGAGATGTAAATTAAAATGGAAGTGCCAATAACAGTCCTTTTTTTTGTTGTTTTTTGTTTTGTATGGTGATCCACTCTACGGGGTAATAAGTAAGCCGGGCACAATCGGTCTTCGCAACAGAATCAGATCCAGTCGCATGGGCCGCGGATTATAAATAGTGTATGTGTGACTCACAGCCGATAGAAGTGATATTTTAAAATCAATACACCAGTGTAAAAAATAAAAGCTGGTGCAATAAAAATGTTGGGTAAATAAATCGAATATATGCACGTGTCGAAGTGTTTTTATTGCAATCATTAGTTTTTTTTTTGTTTGAAAACGGCATTTGTAAATAAACAAAGTAGTTTCTTCGAAAATCTGTTGTACTTAATACCCTAACAATAAATAATAATATAATAAATAGAGCGGGCCAAGAGCGCCACGCGCCAGGTTCGCAATCAGGCTGCCGGGCGCATATATGTATGTAAACGTAGGTAATTTAAATATGTAATTATTAGGACGAGGACCAAAACCACTGTCTATTACGTCGTGAAGACGCGCAAATATACACCTGCAGTTTGGGTGTTCGTTGCTAAATAGGGCGTTGTTCACAGTGGGCCATTACCTACGAAAGTTAATAAATTTCTTAGTGAATTTGTGGATTTACACTACAATGGGAGTACAATTTTCTGTAAAGTTTGTAAAAAGAAACTACTGTGCTGGAGCAAACGTGATTGTGAAAGACATATAAATAGCGCACACCACAGAAATAAAAGAAATGGTGTGTCACAACAACGTCAATTTCAATTAGAATTGCTTTTAACGTTTATGGTATGTGGTCTACCACTTCGTATACTTGATAAAAAAGCATTTCGAAAATTCTGGGGTACATACAATACCGAGTGGATACTACCATCTCGGACAGCGTTACGGAGAGATATTCCACGAATACGTGAGGACATTGAAAATCGAATTAAAGCCGAATTAAAAGATAAACAGCTGTGGCTATGTCTTGATGAGACGACAGATTGCAAAAAAAATTCTATTTTGAATATAATAGTGCGCGTATTAGATCCTATTAAACCAAATTTTGCAATTCTATTAGCCAGCAGAAGATTAAAACAGTGTACTAGTAAAGCAATTACGGCCGTAGTTCTCGAAACGTTACAAAAATTTCAAGTGTCAACCAGTCAACTGTTGTTGTTCATGAGCGATGGTGCAGCAACAATGTGTAGTGTAGGCCGTTCCCTTAAAGAAAAGTGTGAAGGACTTTTACATGTTACGTGTAAAGTCCATGCTTTACATCTTGTGGCAGAAACTATTCGAGAGTGTTACCCGGAGGTGGATGCATTAATAGCAAACACAAAAAAAGTGTTTCTCAAAAGTCCTAAGAGGACTAGGGCATTCCACAGGTTATGCCCTGGTATTCGAGAACCACCACAGCCTATTCTTACGCGTTGGGGAACGTGGTTAAAAGCCGCTTTTTATTATAATGAACATTTTCAAGAAGTCAAATCCGTTATTTTGCAATTCGTCCCTGCCGAAGCTAGAGCTATTAGGATGAGCCAGAAGGGATTTCTCGATATTTCTGTTGAAACACATCTAAAGAATATTAGCAACAATTACAAAGGGTTAGTAGACGCGATAGAAAATTTGCAAAATTCTGGATTGTCGTTGGTAGAATCAGTGCAAGTCGTGGACGAAGTTAGTACATTGTTACACAGTATAGACGATGCAACAAGTGGACGAGTTTTAGCTAAGTTCGATAGTGTTTTAAAAAAGAATCCGGACTACACGAGATTAAGACAAATGTGCGATGGGGCATCTGCAGATTCCTTGACTAAGTCTAAAGATTATTTTAATTACGCCTGCCTTACTTCGGTAGACGTGGAACGGTCGTTTTCGAAATATAAGAACATTTTTTCGTCTCGGCGAACATCCTTCACCGAGGCAAATGTGGAAACTTATCTGATGGTGCAACTTTTTAAACAAGCCTATCCGCATTATTAAGAAGGATAGAATTTATTTATTATATCTTTATTTACAGTTACATTATTAAGTACAACAGAATAAAAAAAGCGTTCAGTTTCTCAGTTATTTCCTTATTACATCCCATTTACAACGCATACCGTTTTCAATCAAATAAAAAATCATAATGAAAATAAAAACACCTCAGCGTGTACATATATATATATATATATATATATATATATATATATATATATATATATATGTATATATATGTATATATATATATATCCGCTCTAATTACTAAACATTATTATTGCGTCAGCTTTTATTTTTTTACTCTTGTGTATTAATTTCGAAATATCACATATCTGCTGTGACTCACATATACGCTATTTACAATAAGCGGCCGTTGCGCCTGATTCCGATTCTGTTGGATGGCGCAATTTGGCCCGCTCTAGTAATAAGTAAGCCGGGCACAATCGGTCTTCGCAACAGAATCAGATCCAGTCGCATGGGCCGCGGATTATAAATAGTGTATGTGTGACTCACAGCCGATAGAAGTGATATTTTAAAATCAATACACCAGTGTAAAAAATAAAAGCTGGTGCAATAAAAATGTTCCGTAAATAAATCGAATATATGCACGTGTCGCAGTGTTTTTATTGCAATCATTAGTTTTTTTTTTTTTTTTGAAAACGGCATTTGTAAATAAACAAAGTAGTTTCTTCGAAAATCTGTTGTACTTAATACCGTAACAATAAATAATAATATAATAAATAAACGTAACTTTTTAACCGTGTGACCGTTCAACATCTACGGAAGTAACACAGACATAATTAAAATAATCCTTAATTAATGAATTTGCAGATGCACTATCACACAACTGTCTTAATCTCGTATACTCGGAATTTTTTTTTAACCCTGCAACGCTAATCTTATTTTTTATACGTTAAAACTAATCCTTAGTCGAATCGACTAATACACATATAAGAGCTATTTTTTCGATACATATATAGCAACCATAAAAAATATTTTAACAGTTGGTATTTTAATCTATTTGAAATATAAATAAAGTAAAATTTTTAACTTTTTGTGATTAAATTTATTTTAATAATATATTCTTTCACAGATGCGTTTTTAAGGAACATTTTTGAGAACAATTGTAAAATTAACAGAAAAAGAATAATTTTAAAAATTAAATAACAAAATTCATTGTAAATACAAGAAAATGAATTGGGAAATAATTCAGCATAACAAATTTTATAGGTTATTGATTTTGAGAGCAATTGTTACAAGCTCAATTTTGTGTTCTTCGCAACATAACTCGGCATAACTCAAATATGACAATACTTACTATTGTAACACGAAAGCTCATGATAAGAGAACATCGACATCTGAGTATACACGACTGTTACAAGCGATCGGTAAAGCGAGCAAGAAACAGTGTTACGAAATGTAAACGATGTTAGTCGAATCGAGTAACATTAGCGTTGCAGGGTTAAACACTGTCGAACTTTGCGACCGTTTTTTGCGTCGTTTATACCATGTAGCAATGTATTAACTTCGTCCACGATTTGCACTAATTCTACTAACGACAACCCAGTATTTTGCAATTTTTCTACTGCGTCTAGTAATCGTTTATAATTGTTGGTAATACTTTTTAAATCTGTTTCAGCAACAATTTAATATATTTAGCTTCGTTAGAGTCGAATTGTAAAATCACAGATTTTACTTCTTGAAAATGTTCAGAATAATAAAAAACCGCTTGCAACCATGTTCCCCAACGCGTAAGAATCGGCCGTGGTGGTTCGTGAATACCGCGAATATCCTTTTTTGTCTTTTGCTAGCTAATAAGATTGCAAATTTCGGTTTAACCGAATCTAGTACTCGTACTATAATATTCAAAATAGATTTTTTTTTACAATCTGTCGTCTCATCAAGACATAACCACAGCTTTTAATCCTGCTTTGACCTTATTTCGATATCTTTATTAATTACACAATTTCATGAAAAAAGAAAAGGATTTTTTTGAAACAGGTTTTTGAAAACCGACAAACCCTAGCAATTAGCATTTAGCATACCGTTTTGTTAGTTGTTAAAATTCTCTTAATATTATTATTTTATTACTGATTTTGAAGTTTTAATCTCCAGTAAAGCGAACTCCTTAGCGCATATTTGGTGGCGGCGCTGCACAGTGGTCCAGTTCCCAATTTTAAGGGGTCATTGTTATTTTTTATTTTAAAAGAATTCTTTAAAAAAATTAGACAATAAGAAATTAATTCTTTTACATATTTTATCATGTACTACATAAATTTCCCAAATAATATAGGTACAATTAGTTTTTGTGAAATTCGTATTAATTCCATGTTAAACGGTACATTTTAATTTTTGATTGAGATAAATTTTATTTGTTTGAATTGAATGGCAATACATTGTTAATTGAAAGCGTCATCTAAAGGGCCTTCAGTCGTTGGAACCCGATGTAGCACTTGTAAATAGAAAATGCCTATATTAATAATTTCCGCAGCTCCACGCACGTTGAGTATGGCGCAATTTGTTAACTAAAGAAGTGTGTAATCAAAGAATTTTGTATTTAGCTTTATCCACTATGGACTTCTTATTTTCTTCAATAAATTCCATAGTAAATAATTTATACCCCAAAAAAACAAATAAGTGTTTCTTTAAGGAACAAGCATTGCAAAATTATTTATTGAGAAATCTTACGTCAGTAATTCCCAGAAATTGATTTTATTGTGTTTACGTGTTGCTAGATGACATGTGTGATTGTATAAAAGCTTTTTCACTTCTATGAATTTAGTTTTTGCCCAAGTGTCCCCGTAAGAGCGGCAGTGGAACCACGGTGCGCCAGTACAAAATCATCAACCATCAGCATTTACGATTAATATACCTTATCTTATTTGCTTCGCATGTACGATAGTCTTGAAACTTAAGGCGTGTCGACACTATGCCCCTGTGTACCAACTGGTAAACCCAGTTTACCAAGCCAAGTAGAAATAAAAAACGTCTTCATCTGTATTGGCATTTAGTCACACAATGTTCACCGAGGAGGATTTACTAATTGCAAACGTGCAAAGTAGAGCACAATATGGAATAAGTGAGTTACTATTATACGATTTGGATGAATTTAATCTCGAGTATAGATCTGGATGTGGTTTCAAAAACTTTTTTCGGATGAAAATGATTTTGAAGTCTCTGAATTTTATTACACCAAAAATCAAAAAGTAAATACATACTCATTTACAAGAGCTATTTCTGTTATTGAACATCTAGCATTAACTTTGCGGTTGCTAGCAATGGGATATGACTACCATTCGTTGAGTTACAAGTTCCAAACTTTGAAGGATCTAATTTCAAAAATCATTCCAGATGTTGGTGATGCCATAGTCAGCGTTTTACAAGTTTACATTAAGGTAACAATAAATGAAAGTATCCAGTCTGAATCACAACTGAAGCCTCGTAAGGTCATTTGGCGCGTCTTCATCTTTTGTCCTGATCGGCTTCCTTTGAAGTAGATCGACATTCGAGTGGTTCAGGTTGGCATGTAGCTAGACAGCCATTTGCCAATTGGCACGTGCCAACGGCTATATCCTTATGGTTTTCGGCTCTGCCAAATGGCCAGACCAATTGGCATATAAAGCATAGTGTGGACGCGCCTTTAAACACAATCTATTTCTCAAAAAGAAGTGTATATTAGGATGATGAATGAATTTACATTAAGACTACATTTTAATAAAAGCTGTTAATAATATTTATTTGGGAAACTAGTTCTTTTTGCTGAAGAGTGTTATCTACATATCTTTCGGGTTGTGGATAAAGTAGATTTTCATTTTATCACAAGTTAGGCTTAAATTTATCTATTGTCCAATCACATCCCAGGCAATAGTACTGGATCGTACGATACCTATTTGTTTCTGTTATGTGTAAAACTTCTACATTTCTTTATTTATAATAATTTTATGGGCCTTGAACAGTTCGCCGCGGACCTTCACTCCGAAGAGCGAATGAAACATAACATGTATTATTATTTACACCTGTAGCTGTATATATTCTATGTACACCTGAAAATATCGATGTTAATTATATGGTAAAATTGTTTAAAATGGGAAAAAGTAGGTAAATAACATTGATCCAAAAAATATTTGTTGAAGTAAACAAATTCATAATATGCGTTTCACATTCAGTTCATTTGAAAGTTATTAGAATATTTAATACGATAGAATTAGGACCGTCTCGGTGGCTGAACGGTTAGCATACTTACCTTTCGATCATACGGCGCGGGTTCATATCCCTGCCGGGACGGTTGGTTTTTAATTACGAACAAATATCGGAGTATGCCTTCTTCTCGGATAAGGAAGTAAAACCGTAGGCCCCGTGTCAATACGATGTTTGGAACGTTGAAAGTCCCTGCAAATGCTTGGAGCACATGGGTTCGGCAACATTTTAGTGGAGTCGGCTAATGATCAGAGTAATTGCTGTCTGGAAGTGCGAGGTGTTTTCTGTAACCCGACGCTTCGCCCATGACATTTAACACAGATATGCTAAATGTAATTCTATCGTTGTTGTTGTATTATAACAACGATAGAATTACATTTAGCATATCTGCGTTAAATGTCATTTGCTCATCAAAACTACGTCAATGCAAATTCAGTTGTCCCGTCCCCTAATTTTATTAGTGACAATTTATGATTTGTTGTGTATGATGATTGAAACATTGAATAAGAATTTACTACTGTTGCAATAGTATTGCAAAAGCAGCGTTGTTTTCCGAGACATAAGCCAACCAATATACCCTAATCATATCTAGGAATTCAATTAGTACTGTTTTCGAAAACATGGGACGTAAGCCTGGTGTACCTCTTGCATCGCATGTGAAGAAATATATTTGGCGTTTCCCCGGTTTGAAATTTACAGCTTCGCACATTCGTTGCACATTTTGCGGTATGGGGTTGCTAGGTCGCATGACATTTGAATGTAGAAGTCATATTAAAAGTAAACGTCATGTATTGAATTTAAGAAACAATATTCCGTACTGGCAATTTTTGTATGACTTTATTTTCATGTTGGGCACGTGCAACATCCCACAACACCTAGTAGATAATGAAAACTTCCGTCTTTTTTGGGATAAATATGTTCCATCATGGAAGCTACCAACAAAAAGACAATTGCGGTACAAGTTACCACATGTTCAAAGTACAGCAAAAGACGAGTTGAGAAATCAAAAAATTTGGCTCACTGGACGAAACTACTGATGCTCAGAAACACAGCGTGATTCATATTGTGACGCGTCCTTTAAAACGTAATGGTCCAGCAGCTTCCTTGTTGTTAGCCAGTAAAAGGATTGAAAGAGCTGATGCCGAAACTGTTGTAAACATAATAAAAAATATGTTAAGGGAATTTTGTATCGTGGGAGCCCAAATCACCATGTTAGTTTCTGACGGAGCCGCAACAATGCTGAAAGCTGGTAGGATGCTAAAGGTATGCTTTCCGACTCTTCTTCACATGTCATCTCGTAGCTGAAACAATTCGAAGGAAGTATCCTAGGGTGAATGATTTAATATCATCTACCAAAAAAGTGTTTGTGAAATCTCCCAAACATATCCGCGTATTCAAGCAATTGTATCCGCAAATTCCGCCACCACCTCAACCTGTATTGACGCGATGGGGAACATGGATTGAGGCAGTATCTTACTATCGCAAATATTAGTGAAAGATGTCATTTTCAAACTTAATTCTTCTAATTTTCAAGCGGTTCGCGAGAGTCAGCAAATTTTTTCCGATTCGGACGTTCAAAAAGAAATAGATGACATTTCCATAAACTATTCTGTAGTGACACAAACTATTTCGCAGTTAGAAAATACTCACTTATCTATATAAGACTCGTTAAACAACATTAACAATTTAGCAGCCGCTCTAGAAAGCTTGACGGATCCTATAGCACTAGATGTCGCGCAAAAATTTCGTGCAGTTTTAAATAAAAATCCGGATTTAGAAAAGGTTCGATCTATATTTGGAATTCAAGACTGCACAGAAGAGATACAGGAGTATTTGAATTTCGCAAATCTTACTTCATTAGATACTGAACTATTATTTGCAAAGTATACGAGAACGTTTTCAGACCGTCGTCGAGGCCTGACTGCAGTACTACGCGGCGTACCATGGCAGTCGCACATTACCGCAGTGGTCATCGATACGTCAATAAAAAGTAACAATCTATTATCTTTTTATTAATACTGTGTCTACTTTTGCGCGGTACGCCCCGGACGGTTCCACTAGTTTCTCGAACATTATAAATGGTACACGCACACCGATCAACCGATAATAACCGAACGACCACTCGATTCCTTGTACACTTTGTCTATTTTCAGTTTTTACCTACGTCATCAATTTTTGTCTGTATGAAACAAATCGATACATCTGGGTCAAATTAAAAACCGTATAAACAGTTGAACTTGAAAGTAAATTTAATGTATATAACAAATTACTTTTGTTTGAACACAAATTATTTTTGCTTTAATTTGTTAATGCCTGACAGTTTCTATTTAATGAAAAGAATATTTACTTGCTTATCTAATATGTAACCTGAAATAGGTTAGGAATTTTAAATAACGAATGTGTGAATTGATGTTAAAACAGATTTTGGTAGAATTTCTATCTCTAATAAATCAAATATGTTCTCAATTGCAACCGATGTGCATATAACACAATATTCATCGTGCACATATCATAATGCACATATACTGCAAACTGATAAATAATGATTTTTATTAATAAAACAAGATGCATCGTCTTCATTATTTAATAATATATTAAGGTATAAATAGAACATTTCAGACAATATTCATAATAAACAAGTAAACATTAAATAAAGTAGTAATTCCACTTTGGTTGACTCACTTGAAAAACTTATGTTATTGTTCGTTAACCAGTCTGCGATATCTTGTTTCCTCCACAACGTATTTGGGATTTTATTAATCACAACGCTATGATAAGGAGCATTATCCATCACAACAAGAGAATTTGGTGGTAAGTTGGGAATTAGTTGTTTCGTTACCCATTCTTCAAATTTTCTACTATCCATTGCAGAATGGTAGTCTGCAGCTTTGGAATTTGAGGCAAATATTAGGCTTGCACCATTAATAAAACCATGTTCACTTCCAGCATGTACAATCATAAAACGTTTGCCATCATAACCTTCAGGTTTGCGAACACTTTTAATGGTGTCATCTTGCCAAGACTTCATTTTATTGCCCTTAGAATAAATCCACGTTTCATCTAAGAATACCACTGGTCTCACAGAATTCCACATGAGGTTGGCCATATATTTTTTAAGAAAAACACTTCGCAACAATGCAATGTCATGTTTCTCTATTAAAGCTTGCCTGTTGTCTTCTTTTCGATATTTAAAGCCAATTTCCTTCAACAATGCACTTAAGGATTGTTTGCACAATTCAACAATGGCTTTGGTTTTTAGTTCATCGTTTAGGGTTCGTAATGTAACATGTTTCCCTAAAACAACATTTTTATAACAAAATTGTAAACCATTTATAAAACTGTTGTTACTTTGTTGATACATGTTGTAAATAGCATTTCGCACTTCCATTTTTGTTGTCTCTCGCAGATCCCTTGTTCTTGGCTTAGTACGAGGTATCTTAGTTTCATGAGATGAACGAACAGGAATTTGCGATTTCTTCTTTTTGATAGCACAAATAGTTTGTCGGGTCACACCAAGTGCTTCGCTTGCTCTCTGTAACAATATACACTTTGTAAATATAATTGTGAGTGTATTAGAATATCTACCTCGTAAACAGCACTCAAAGGTAATAAAGGACCCCCATTTTCTTTTTCCCTCTCAAAATATGCCAGAACATTAAGCACAAGCTCCTGTGCCTTGAAATCCAACCGCTTTCCAGGCATTCTCTGTAATAGTAAAAACATCAACTTCTGTTTGATGCATTGCCTTTTTTCAAAATAACTTACTGAAGACTTTGCAGTCGTACTCTGTGTTCTGAAAAGAACAATTTTTTCTTGCGATATGCGAAAAGAATGTAAAAAACGGACGAGAAAATAACTAATAATAAACTAAATACGAAAGCGGTGCTAAGCTACATTTGACAACTGACAACGCACACTAAAAGGTAAACAGTGCACTAACAACTTGAACAATGCAGTAGTATATATGACTATCCTTGTCTGTCACTCGCATGAAAACAAACCAGCTACATCCTTGTCTGTGAGACAAGCCCAAATCTTGCTTCCTTTTTCAACAGTAGTACTTGAGAAAGATAGTGAAATTAATAGATTGTCTTTACCCATACGACAAAACAATCACGTAGGTAAAAACTGAAAATAGACAAACTGTATGTACATAGTAAACACAGCTCCTTTCACGGCGCCTCTGCGGGTGCAACCGTTTGTCACGCTTTAATTATAACAATATCTAGTATCTCATTTCTTCATTTATGCTTTAAGTCTTGGTACTTTTAAATTCCTGCAGAGATTGTTACGCCTTTTACTCGTACCGTAATTATCCCTGCTCTGAAAGAATGCCGTTTCATTCATTTTTAAATATAGCCTAAAGCCCTTCACTTTACGTTTAACAGAAATAATATCGTACTGTTTTGTAAGCGTCGTTTCCACTCTTCTTGATCTACTTCCTACGCTTTTATTATCCGTAATTAGTCGGCAGCTAGGCGTTTACACTGTGCCTTCGTTACCAATGGATGAACTTTTTCGGAAAGCAATTTTCAATGTCACGTACAAAAATGAACCTTACTACTTTGTTTTGAAAAAAAAATAGAATTATAGATTTGTAGATATAACTTGAAAGCTCAATTATGCCTTACGAAATTGGTGGTAATTGAATCGTGCGATTCGTTTTCATCTATGGCAAGCAGAAACCGAGAGTGGAATTTGCTGGGTCACGAAAGCGAAGATGAAGGAACAACACCGTCTATTCTGCATACAAAGGAAAAATTACTCGTAAGTAGGCGGAGATAAATGGTACTTTATTCTATAACAATGGCTTCGTTTTAAAGTCGTTAGTTGAAATGAAAACGATAGTTGTAAAAGAGCTTGTTTTAGCGCCTCTCAAACATATGTTAGGGACCTTTTTGTGACATGTTTCTAGAAACTTGGTAACTCAATTTTATATTTTTGCCGTTTTCGTAGATTCCACCGAAAAAGGAGGACATTGTTTTCATTACAGGTGATTTTCGGATAATTTTTGATTTAGATAATTTATTATTATTATTATCCGGACCCGTTATCCGATACCCCAGATCTGGAACTATTATCCGATAATTCAGATCCGAATTCGTTATACGGAACCTCGGATCTAAGTTCGTTGCCTGAAACCTCTGACCCGGATCCGCTATCCGAAATTTCGAATTCGGATTCCTTATCTCAAATATTGATTTGGAATCCATTATCCGATAATGCGGATCCAATAACTTTGCTGAGCAAATAGTAAGTAGCGTAAGGTTTCGTAGTAAATTATAAAAACCTGCAACAGGACGAGAAATTATCCAACAGTACTACTGGAATAATCGTCAAATTTATTCAACAGCTACGTAATGTAGGAGATTCAACATTACTTAGAGTGCACGGATTTTAAAAACTATTGCACTTTTTCCATATAACATAAATTCATTTCTAATAAAAGATCTTCTTATATACTCAGATCACTTTCATTAGTGGCACAGGTACCGTAATGTCTAGTTCGCCAAGGTTTGAGTTTCGGATCGAGCCCCGGACTCGCAACTTTCGCAGAGTAAGGTCTTCCGTAGTTTACTTTGTTTCTCCGAATTTGGCGAATGCTTGAAGGGGTGAACACACACCTACGAGCGCAAACGTTGTATTCTTCTGACAAACCAATGCTTCCCTGTACACGGTGAAAACTGTTGGAGATGCGAAAACTTGGAGTAGTTATTGTTATTTCGCTTACTTGTTCTTCAGCCATTATAATTATAAGAACACTGAATAATTTGTAGTAGTTTAATATATAGAATGTTTGAATTATTAAAATAATTGTTGCAATTTGTGTAATCTAATGTAGTAACTGCTAAAATTCGTTTTAGCATTTTAATAAGTACGATACGTACACTTGCACAATTGTTGAAAAATGTGTTTATTGTAGGAAACGTTGCAAGTTTTGCGCCACTCTTCTTTCCTTCAATATTGTTTCACTAATTGCAACAAATTGTTCGCGTCACAGATCGTGTAACTATTTACAATGGGATTTGGTACAATTGTAGCAGTTATTCTAATATTTTCTTTCTGTGTATGAATTACTTTTTAATATGAATAAAACATTAGTGTAATGGTATAAAGACAATATAGATGTGGTGCGCCTCTGTTACAAGCATGTTATAGGATAAGGATGAGGAATTTTTATCGTTTGTGAACTCATCATCATCCCGCACAAATCTGTCTGCAAACGCAAACTGTAAAATATAAAGAATAGCCCCGCACAAATAGGAGTTTTGCAATCTATTCAATTAAATTTGCAAAATCAATAATTACATAGCCTGTTAAGCCACTTTATACACTTCGGAAGTTTTATCTACCTGCGTAGAGTAATAACCAGAGTAACCTAAACTTGCGGACTTGCATAGGCGTCGGTATTACGGATTAATATAAGAATACGAAAAATTCATAAACAAACTAATCCGGTAGAGAAGCAGGCATGTAGTGTCGACCTTGCATATAAATCATGCTAAACCGCGCTGAGAGAGATTTCGTTTTAGTACCGGTTGAGCTGTTGCAGAGATTAGTCGAACGGTCAAGGTTATGTACTTACGTGTCGCTTTTGAAATATAGCTGGTGTTTTTTGTGTTTGTAGTATTATACCAAGTACATAATTAGTGTATCGTTTCATATGGAACTAATATTTACATACCTAAGAAAACAATGCCTCGTAATAGATTTGCTACTAATGTACATAAGTATGTGTCACTTTTTCCCCATTTAAAATATGACGGTAGTGCAATTTTTTTGCTTAATATGCAATGTTGCATTGGACTGAACTGATTGCCAGAGGCATGTCAACGGTATTAAGCATATGAGAAATGCAAGAACTGAAATACCTTATATACTATTCCTCATACATTTATTAATTATGTTTACCTCTTGTAATCTTTCGTTGTCGTTGGTGAGAAAAGCAGCTTTTAAAACGTTTTGGCGACAATACGTTCCAAAGTACCCATTACCCTCACAAACATAATTACAGAATCATTTGCCGCGAATGAAAGAGATGCTAGAAAATGTGTGTAAACGTGATTTGTGTTCCAAAAAAATATGGATTACCGTTGATGAGACGACCGATATAAAGAAAAACAGTATTGTGAATGTAATAGCTCGCGTTTTATCTAGCGAGAACACAGCATCTCGATATTTGTTAGCTTGCAAACGTGTTCAACAATGTACCGCGGAAAATATTCAAAAAGTGATAATAAACGCTTTGAAAAAAATTAAAATTGCCCAAGATCAAGTTGTGATGATTGTGACAGATAGTGCAGCAACGATGTTAAGTGTTGGGCGATCCTTAAAACATATTTCCTAACTTAATACATACAACCTGCGTGCTGCATGCTTTGCATTTAGTTGGTGAAGTTGTTCGACAACATTACGGAAACGTTGATCGGATGATTGGAAGTGCAAAAGCAGTGTTTAAATCTCCTAAACATTTAAAAGAATTTCGTAAATTTTGTCCAGGTATTCCAGAACCTCCTGAACCAATTTTAACGCGATGGGGTACTTGGCTAACAGCAGCTTCTTACTATTTGATCCATTTTCAACAAATTCAATCAGTTATAATGCGATTTAATCGGAATGAATCCAAAGCAATTAGAGAAAGTCAAAGAGAATTTCAAATTCCTAAACTTTTAGTAGATTTAACAACAATATGTACCAATTATACAGTATTAGTAGATGCCATCAGAAAACTACAATGTACTGAATTGTCATTGCAGGAATCATTAGACATAGTGGAGAGTGTAAAAAATAAATTACTCACATTAAATGATACGCCAGGATTATGCGCTAGTCAAAAGTTGGCAGATGTTTTAAGGAAAAATCCCGATTTTAATACTTTAGATGCCGTTTGTAATAAGTGTAAGAATAGTGAACTTTTAAGTGATTTTGAAAAACAGTTTCTACATGCAAATGTAACTTCCTTAGATGTGGAGAGATTGTTTTCTATGTATAAGAATATTTTTTCTTGTCGACGCACAAGGTTTAAAGAAGTAACTGTGGAAACATATGCAATGATGCAAGTTTACAGTAGTTCACATCCTGATGCCTCTAATTTGTTGAATAATTAGCAAGTAAGTTTATTTATGAATTTTTCGTATTCTTATATTAACCCGTAATGCCGACGCCTATCCGAGTCCGCAAGTTTTGGTTATTCTAGTAATAACCGCAGTGCCACCGTGGTAGGATGGACGGATGGAAGGGACTGCTCAACTAGTAAAGTAAAAGCGCTTTTGTTTGTGCTTCTCTAGTCGGCGTTTTCATTCAATATCCGGTTGCCACAGCCACGCTACCACCGAACCTCGAGCGGGCTAAAAATGCTAGGCAAAAGGAATTCTGAGAAGCGACCATCATTCTCGACATTAGTCGGATGGTTGACGAGAGTGCATTCCATTTTCCCGTATCGGCTTTTTCCCAGTGCCGTGTCCTATCGTAGTTGGTTGGTCGGTTCATCCTAGGGAATTCGAGCTATCGTTATTAAATTTTTATCGTCAAAGCGTAATAAGAAATTTTTCGGATTGCTTCTTCTAAATTGTGACGTAAATTTGATTCCGTGATTTTAGGAGAGAACGTAGGTCGGTTTAGTTAAAGGAATAGATTTGCTTTAGTATCACAGTAAATTGGTTGTAAGAGCAATGGTATGTTGCTCTTTATTGTTACTGAGAAGTATAGGCAAATTGTGGAGAAAACAAATATTTATTGCACAGAATGCAAGCTAGCAGTTTGAGTCTGGTTACCAGCCACGTCTGCAAGCCGCTTCTGCCAACCAAGGTCATCATAATAATACTAGAAAGTTTTGTGCAATGGTAATGTTAAAGTTAATATTTAAAGGTAATTCTTCTAACTTTTCTGACCTGTGGTCTTGTTGAACCAAATAATTAGCTCTTAGCAACAGCGTATCTTAAGCTGATTTTAGGGGTTCTACTATGCATATCACCCATTGTTATAATTATCACGAATTTTTGTTCTATACTTAATTGCTTTTACCATAAATAGGATTAATATAAATGTTGCCAACTTTATTCAACATAAAAATTCGCATCAGAATAGGTGGATACGGAATGAGACCTCATAACATAACTGAAAAATCAATCTATATAAATTATCTTTTCAAGGATATTTAGTTCATCAAAATCCGTCATTCAATCTTGCTCAAAAGCTCTGGAAGGGAAGAGAATATAGATACAAATTATCTCATGAGAAATAATGCTGGCCTCAAAAGCCCGCAAAAGAGAGAGACACAATATTCATACAGTAATACCGTAAGTAAATCGAAATATGAATTTTTGAAATCTTGAAATAAAAATTCTTCTCGAAAACAAAATCTCAGCACAAATACTAGTATTTTTCGTGCAGGAATCCTTTTGTGTTTGAAAACGTCACGAAAATTTCGCTATTGTGCTTTACATACATATATGTGCATGAAAGCAGCGGCGGATGTGAATAACTCGTTTAAAAACATCATCGGAGCTGGAGTTTGCGTGCATTGTTCTAGCTTTGTGGATGCATTCGCTCGCTGATGACGACAACGAGCACAGGAGGACCACCTGCGTCGCCATCTGTCTGATACTCCGAATATTATGCGTGGTGGTAGCTTCATTAAATATGACAGTTACAAAGGAATCGAACATACAAAAAAAAACGACCCGGAATTTCATAATGGGCCACGTATAAAAACGTTTAATTCATTAAAACAAAGGAATCAGAAGGGGAGAGTGTATTAATATTTTTTGTACGTGCAGGGAATGGATAACAAATATTTTCGCTATTTCTGCTTCATTATTTTTCACCAAATGTAACAGGGAAAGCATTTGTAAATATGAAATGTGTTTCAAACGTTATTTTGCTATCGAAATGAAATGTAATTGAAAAAATGTTCCGTTCAAAGCCACTTTCTGTCTGTAATAGTTGGAGATTTTTTACTGAGGAATATATTCTTGTTATAATTATGGTGTTGATGTACACTACCGATCACGGGAGTTTGGACACTTCACGTAATTTAAAAACATCGTTCAAAACTTCACCCACACACACATTAAGATCAGCTATTGCAGAGAAAACAATATTTATTTTAAGTTTAATTGACGTTTAGAATTTATAATAAAACAATTTATAATAAAAAACATTTGAAGTCCAAAACAAAATAACATATGTTACACCTTCTTTTCATCTAAGAATCCCTCTTTTGCAGCTAGCATTGCCTGAACAATTCGCGGCATTCTGTCAATTAATTTATGTAGCGTTTCAGCTGGAATACTGTTCTATTGTTCTCATATACGGACACTACATTCCGTTCATTGAATAGTCACAATTACAAAAAGAGGGTTTCTTATACTAACAGCCTAGGCAGAAACCATCTGGCGTATGTGCATTGAGTTTTTGCCTTTCGCAAATTGCCATTGCGCGCAATGTTTTCAAATTGCAGTTGGAAACAGTTTTCAAGCTGTGAGAAGAATTCTGGGATTTATTTCTGATTTTAAATTGGCGTATGCGTACTGCAACATGAAATTTGTGAAAACAGCATAAAACGCGTCAATACGTGTCTCTACTCTATACGAACATATGTATATGAGGTATGATTAAAATCTATCCGGATTGGGTTTATTAAAAGAAAAATACAACACTTATAGATATATTATTTAGTCTCCTTCGAAGTAGTCCTCTTCCGAAGCCACACACTTAGACCAGCGCTGCTTCCACTGCACGAAGCAATTTTTGAAGTCATCTTCGGAAATAGCGAACAGCTGCCTCGTCGCATTCTGTTGTATCTCCTGAACATCCCGCACTTTTCGTCCTTGCAAGTGGTATTTAATTTTTGGGAGGATAAAAAAATCGCAGGGGGCGAAATCTGGTGAATATGGTGGCTGTCGGATCTACGGAATGTGGTGTTTAGCAAGGAACTCCTACACAAGCTGAGTTGGGTATGCAGGCGCATTGTCATGATGGATTTTCCACTCGCCACTCCCATGCAATGCCGGTCTTTTACGACGTACTGCGTCCCTCAAACGGCGCAAGACTTAACAATAGTACTCTTTGTTCATTGTTTGACCTGGTGGAGCGTATTCGTGGTGCACAATTCCCCTATCATCCCGCTTTTTAGGTCTGGGTGAGTTTGGGATTTTCCACTGTGAAGACTGAGCCTTATTTGTGGGATCATACCCGTAAACCCACGAGTAATTGTAGTTTTTGAAAAGTTTTCGCCGTTTTCGACGCACTCAAGCAGGTCACGAGCAACTCTGAAATACGGGCCTGTTTCTGGTCATCGGAGAGCAATTTTAGAACAAATTTGAATGAGATGCGTCTCATGCCTAAATCGTCCTGCACTGAACCGAAACTAAGACCAGTCTTCAGATAACTCACGAATAATGATTCGGCAATTTGCTAACGCAGCTGTGCGCACCCTTCCCACATTGTCTTCACTTTTGCTGGTTACGGGCCTCCCAGAACGCGCTTCACTTTCAACACTTTCTCGGCCATCTTTGAAGCGTTTATATCACTCGTAAACTTGGGTACGGCTCATGCATTCCTCCCCATATACGGTCTGTAACTTTAAGTACGTGTCTTTGCATGTTTCACCAAGTTTTTTACAAAATCTGACACAAATTCGTTGATCAGTTTTTTCGCGCATGTCAAATGCGATAAACAACCTCGCTGACGTAACAACGAAACTCTACTGTAAACAAACCAGCCGAGCTAGGTGATTCGCAGCACATACGCGGTATGTTCCAAGGTCACTCTGCTACCAACTGTGTCACTCTGCTACCAACTGTATCGCTCTACTCCAGACTTATGCCACCAATCCGGATAGATTTTGATCATGCCTCGTATTACAAGTACTTGTTGACTTAAATAAGTGAAATAAAGGCAATTGGCAACAAATCCATGGAATCCTATGCTGTAAAGTTGTTACCAAATTCTCCTGGCAGAGTAAGAATTTATAGAAAATACAAAATTGATTTCACACTAAGCGCATGCGAGTAAAATATCTGAATCGATCTATAATTAATTAGAAACTGACTTTGCGATTTGAGACTGTTATAGATTAGTTAATGTCGTATATAATATTCTGACACAATTTCTTTCTTGCATGCAGTAAACATTAACTTTATTCAATATCGTACTTAATAAACAACCATAAAACAAAGAGAATCAAGTTCAACTTGATAAAATTGTTTAGTCTCCTGACCTGTAATACTTATTGAAAATCTTCGGGTCAATGCCAAATAAATTAGTTTCAACGCAAAAGGAATTGAATGATCTACTTGCTGACTCGTAGTGATGTTTACATAAACAACATCTTCTACATAATCATACTTCTTTGTATTAGACACTTCGGGAAAAAAGCAAATAATACTATACACTGTGGAATCAAAGTCGCTTTCCCCAAAAACAACTGTTTATTATATAAATTAAAAGTGTGTACAGAATTATTTTTGCATATTTTGTTCACATAAACTGTTCAAATTGGAATCCATTGTGTTCAATACACTTACATTGTCTAATTACAAAGTACACAAATGTAAACAAATCTCTGAGGCAAACAGCTTATCTCACCCAGTAGATTTTAAAGGAAATACTGTGACACATATAAATAGTCTGGGCAAACAGCGGTAACAGTCAGTGTAGTAGATATGTGGTGCGAAGTCGTAGTATTTCACGCGTTCACAGCGTCAGTACTAAATCGATGCTGTATGCGAGTAGTTCTGTGTATATGTAGGCTGTCGTAACTTATTTCGTAATTGTACGCTTATGTTTGCTTTAAAAATGTCGCAGTTAGGTACGTCGCGAAGGCGATCAATGGCAGACACAGTTAAGAACTTTATAGTGGACATGCCGGACTTAATTTTTGATGGCGCTAAAATTCAATGTCTAGTTTGTAAAATCCCTTTAATGTGTTGGTCTAGAAGCCATTGTCAACGTCACATCGAAAGCAAACAGCATTCTTCTCCAAAAAGTGGCATACGAGACCAAGAAAAATTTACATTTGATTTATGTGTTACTCTTATTTTATGTAATCTATCGTTTCATTTACTAGACAAGGAAGCATTTGTCTCCTTGTGGAATAAATATGCGGACTGTAAATTACCTTGTCGGACATCGATACGAAATGTAGTGCCATTTGCTCGTAAACATATAGAAAAAAAAAAGAAAACGGAATTGAAAGATAAAAAACTGTGGCTGTGTGTGGACCAAACAACAGATCGTCAAAAACATGTTGTGATTAATGTTATGGTACGTACAATGGAACCACATCGACCGTCATCCTCTTTCTTACTTGCTTCCAAAAGAGTTATAAATTCTACTGCCGATGAAATTTTAAAGGTGGTGTTGAACTCATTGAACAAATTTGAAGTTTCAACCAAGCAACTTTTAAAGTTTATGAGTGATGGTGCCGCAAACATGCGTTCTTTGGGCCGATCTCTTAAAGAACACAGTGGTAACTTCTTACATGTAACGTGTAAAATCCATACTGTAAATCTTGCAGCACAAACGATTCCTGCATGTTTTCCACTAGTAAATGCATTGATTGCTAGTACAAAGGCAGTGTTTCTAAAGTCCCCGAAACGTACCCGACTATTTCACAAACTGTGTCCTGATTTATCTGAACCACCACAGCCGATTGTTACACGTTGGGGAACATGGTTGCAGGCTGCGTTTTACTACAATAAATATTTTGATCAAGTAAAGAAAGTAGTTTTGAAATTCAATCCGACAGAAGCTGCAGCAATCAAGAAAAGCCAGGAAATATTTCAAGATAGTGGTTAAAAGAAATTTACAAACTATTCACGACAATTATTTCGGACTAGCGGAGAGAATAGGAAAATTACAAAATGTTTCGATGTCGCTAGAGGATTCTGTTCAAATTGTGAATGATGTTCACGCACAGTTACGCGCTGTAGAAGGCGAAACAAATTGGTGTGTAAAACGAAAATTTGAAAGTGTTTTAGAGAAAGACTCCGATTTCCTTATATTAAGACAAATTTGTGAAGGTGCGTGTGAAGATGCATTAAGTTGTTTCGAAGATTATTTTAAATATGCAAATATAACATCGTTAGATGTCAAACGGTCGTTTTCAGCATTAAAAAACATTTATTCCGCCCGTCGTACTCACTTGACTGAAACAGCTGTGGAAACATATCTAATGATACAAATATTTAACAGATATTACCCAGTTTGTGATTTCACGGAAGACTTTTAAAACGGCAAGTGTTTCCGCACGTTTTATAATTTATTTCTTACCTTCTATTTTATGTGTAAACTTTTATGTGCTCGCCACGCCTCTGGCTGTTACCGCATATTTGCCCAGGTTACATATAGCAGCTTGGTAGGCATTCAAAGCGAAGCCCTTTTCCAATACATACCGGCCGGTCGGAAACGACCCGAACGCTATAGTTGAATTTTGCAATGCAAGACTGCAACACTTTTCTTATCTAAATGTGAGAGAAACATCTAAAAGAAGGATTATTCAAACTAATGATCAATTGAATTAGAGTTTTTCTTAAATTCTAAGAGGCATTGTTAATTTTTGTATTTATAAGTAATTTATTTCGAATGAATAGAGTTGCTTGTTCGTTGAAACTGGGAATTGTAGCTTATTAGTGCCAAGGTTGACTTTTTTGGTTCTTTTGAGCGCGACGGATTAACTACAAAGCAAATGTCTACATGAATATTGTACGTACCAGATCGAATCGACGATTTCCACACGGTATAAAGCTTCGTATGGACCTAAGCATTGTGCCGAACGACACACAGAATAATGAACCGAATATCAAACAGAACTGAATGGACATTAATTTCGCCGAACTAGGCAACGAACGGGACAAGTTTATCTTGTCCCCAGAGTTTCTTGAAAACAACTATAGAAGCTGCGAAGAAAAACGGAAGAAAAGCAAGAAGATGGTGGCAAGCACATTTATATACCCAAAGAAATGCAGAAAATGTCAGTTTAGTAAGCGAGTTAAAGTTTCAAGCTGCAAGTGGACATTACAAGGATGAGATCTTTTGATTTTGAGTATTTATTAAACAAAATTGACAAAAAAATAGAAAAATAGCACATAGGAACGTTTACTTGTATCAAAGCTGTCCGCCTCAATTCAAGACAATTACTGTTTAAATTATCCACAATACAATAACTGTTTTAAATCAAAAGAAATATTTTCTTAGCGCTTTTTTCTCCGCTCAAGAGGAGTATACACTTGTAATGAAATAATTGTATTTCTTTAAGACATTTGGTTAACTTGATTGAAGAAAATTTTGAAGAAAGTGATTCTTAGTATAAGTTAACTTACCTTGTTTAAAACTGCACGACATATCCGTACATAATGCAGTAAGTTATTTTCATTGTTTGTGATTTTAAAAAGGGCAAGGTAGAGGTTATCTATAGAATAATGTTCAAACAAAGCGAACTCAGTGTGGAAATACATATGAAAAAAGTGCCTAGAAACAATAACCAAGATAACGCTAAATAAATAGCTCATGGTATTGATGGAATCACTACCGGCAAAAACAATGTGAGAATTGTTAATCTCTCAAGTTATGCCACTATTCTTCAGAAACAGTAATATAATATTGTTTTTTTTTTTTTTACCACGTGTACTAATTTAACTATATATTTTTTTAATACGTAATAAATAATAAAAGGGATAAATAAACTTAAATATTAACTTATTAATTATCAAACTACATAAAAATAATCCCTATCTAATTACATTTTTAATAAAATAATTTAATTATACTGTAATACATATATAAATTAGTTCATTCACTTGCTCCTAATTTTAATGATTAACTTTAGGTTTTTTTCATTGTTGTAATTTCTCTTTTATTGGATATCCTTGTAGCTGGCCTGATGATGTGTATTTTGAACAGGAAGCCGGTCGCCTAATTTCTCAATAAGATTTTTGTAAGATCTGGAATTAATATAAATATTTTCTTAACTTGAAACTAAATGATTTACTTGGAAGAAACATTTTTCTGTCTTGGATTTCCTTGATTTTCTAACCCTAAGAAAATATTTATTCAATCCAAATAATATTTCATGAAAATCGATTTTCCCGATGCAACAAACCATTTCTCTGTGTGAGGATACTGTACTCAGAAAGGGAATGTCAGACCCAGATAGGTTAACATTAACCCTCCGCTTCCTGGCAACATAAATAAACTTTACTGTGTTCTGTGTATATTCCCCGTTTTGTTTGTGGTCTCCAAACCTGCAACACATTCGCGCGCTTTTCCTATGATGTATTGTAAAAAACCGACAATTGATGGGATCGACCGCCCGCACGAACTCGAATGGACAGGATTTGCAATTCTGTTGGTGATCGTGGCTCCGTCCAAACTGGTATTCCGTTTGCTATTTTGCTTGGTGTTCTGTTTGTTGTTCGGCGCAATGTTCAGATCTATACGAAGCTTTACGAATAACGGTTATGCACCTGGTTATGCAAGAATAACACTAGTTTATAGGTTTTTCCCCCAATGATGAAAAAAGATACTTTCGAGATATTTCGGGTCACTAAATCCAGAGCTATTGTCAAAAAACTTCACCTCGCATTTTCAAAATATACAGTGTGTCCACCTAGTGCGTGATAATACGTCTTTTAATTTTGCTTTGAGAATCTTTAAACTGGATTTTTTATTTCTTCTGCCAACCAATTGAATAGACGGTGCCCTGAGCTGACAAGTATTTTTTTTTATTGCATGCGCTGCACTACAGTCAATCTCTTATTAAATCTGGCTAGAATATTGCATTCATGGTAACCACAATTTTACCACAAAATTATAGTTAAAATTATACCACAAAATATCTTATTTATACGAAAGAGTTTTCAACGTGAAGTACGTGGCCTTTTACCGAAAATAAGATGTATAATTTATTTTTGAGAAATAAAATTAATTTGTTTCCACCAGGAAAGATCAATAGAAGTGGCGTATATTTACATCGTCAAACGCAACTGTCAATCGAGCACGTGTAGTGTATTCAGTATGGCCACTTGGTAAATGCGAAATTCCCTCTGGCGGATACTAGCTCTTTTTTCGAAAGCCTCTACACCTCCCCGAGCCTACGATTAACGGAGTGGGGGTACTAAATATTTAATTTTTCTAGCCAACGACGAATATGGGGTAACGGGGACGAAACTACTCTTCTGTACAATTTCTCCATTTCGTGAATTTAGAAAATCAATGGAATATCTTCCTACAAAAAACAACAGTTTTAATGCAAAGATATTTCGAGCAAAACTTCGTAAATTAAATATCTATCGTAACGTTTTTGTTAAGAGCATCAGTGAGTTTTAGTATTGTTTGGTTATCGATGTCATTCTGTATCATAAAATAGCATGAATTCAATCATCCAGTCGCGCTACTACATATTCCATTATGCTACTTGAAATAAATAAGTTAATTCATCAAAATTCATCGTTAAATTACATTTGGAAATCAAAATTTGATGTGGATAAAACAACCGCCATCGCGATTAAAATAAAGGAAAAGAGGGCCGCCAATTGATTTTCTCACCTTTGGTCAAGCCTTCAGCGAATTATTTCGTATTTTGGCTACGCCCCCAGTTTCAAGTATTAATATTTCGAATTGTAATATAAATTCAAAATAGAAGTGAAGGTTGGTGGAAAAGGATAGGCAGTTTTCCTGCAATTGCGGAGTTTATATTGACATCATCGTTAGTTTCAGGTTTTAGTTTTCATTTCCTTTAAAATCTCATTTGTTGATCTTTAAAATCCGTTTAAATTACCGGAAAAGTGTTTAAGAACACTTCTCAACTCTACATAATTATTAAATTAATTTTCTAAAATTAATTTTTTTCATCAATTTACCATTTTTAAAGCGTTACAACATGTAGTCTTCAAAAAATAGTAATAGATCTTATGAAAATACCATTCGCGGATCTGTGTTTGTTGTGAATTTCCACCAATCTAGTTTTCTGAATACTGACAACCTAGGCTGTGGCTCTATGGGAGCTATTTGTAAAGATCTCTATAACTATTTTCTTATTTCTTAAAACAGCGTGACTAATGTGATCAGGCAAATTATTTACATACATATATTAAGAAAACTAATGGCCTCAGTATACTACCTTGAGGGGTTCCCAAATTTAAACGAAATTCTTTAGGTTTCGATTTTTGCATTTTAGCAGTGTAAATATTACATATTTTATTCGGCACAAAATCGCTTCTTGCTGATTCGAAAGTGCTACATAATAATTCTCCCCTGTCCAAACCATCAAACCACGGAATTGCTTCCACTATTTCTGTTTCACAAGAAAATCCTATTCATACCAATTTCATCACACACTGTTCTCTCCAAGATTTCAGATAAAACACTTAATAAAGTTAATGGTTAAGATATGCATAAATATTTACATCTGGCAGGCTTAACAGTTGATCTTATCTGACAAAAATTTACATATTTTTTATTTTCCAAAATAAAACGCGTTGTGATCAGAGAACAGATACGACCCGTTGCTTTTTACGCAGTTACAAACAAACCATTTCAGAAAGAATACAATGGGGCAATCTGTTCAGTTTAAAATTTTCTCACGCCATAAATACATACCTATATACAGAAAATATAAAGAAGTTTAACGTTATTACAAATAAAATCTGATTGCATGCATACATCCATACGTTTAGAACGGCCTTCGACAAGTGTACGAAGCACTTGTGCATGTAGAACCATGTCGATTTTCGTCATAGACGCCGTATCTATTAAAATGCGTAAGGCACACCTTTGTTCTTTTGTTTCGCCTATCCAACCATCGCTTATACATGATTAACGATATGCTAATGCGTACGACTCTACAAGGTTCTACTTCTCTTGGGCAATCGTGCGAAGCTTCGCAAATTGGGCATGAAACGAAATTCCAGGGCGGTATGGAGGTAGTAATATTGTTTTGCAGTATCGTTCATCATCGTCACTACCTGTTGAATCATGTTGTAGGTATTTTACTCGCTAATCGCCAGAGAAGTATTTAATTGTAATAATACAGGTGTAGTATATAATTAGCGATAATTTGTTTAATGTACTCCTCTATTTTGTTGATGATTCAATATCTTTGTTCTTCTCCGCATTATCTGATGGTATTTCTCAGTTTTTATAGAGTTCTGCGCTTACGGTTTTTTTATAGTTGGATTTATTAGTTTGTTGTTGGTATTAGCGCTGTAGTAATTACTATTTATGTATGCACGTTTACCTGAAGGTCGGATATCTATTAAACTGCTTAAGCTTGTTTATTTTCAGATCTTCCTTTTAAATTCACGTCTGTGAAATTCACAAATTCTTAAATAGAAAGTCATTGTCCTAAATAGCTTAAAGTATGCTCTAAATAACTAATGTTTGGTTAATTATTAGTGAAAAACTTGAATCATTTGGATATGGAGGAATTTGGAAGATTTGAGCTCCTAATTCCTAGAAAACCTGCTTTATTGGCTATTAAACCTGATGCTTAAATGTAAATGTGAGAAAGAGTTTGAACTTGGGTTGGTTTAATGCTGACTTCTAACGGAATTATTATAATTAAGGCGAGCTGCGGCATTCATGCCTGTAGTCACTGACGAATCTTAATACTGGTCTAGGATATTCTTCCTTCAGTTCAATAGGTGTTAATAATGGCCTACTGAGGTGTTGATGTCGTGTGTGACTGATGGCTACACATGCGCATAGTGTATGTTCTTAGGGCTGCTTGACCTCTCAACATACCTGCCACTATTCCGAGATCCCCTTTACGGAAGAACAGCGACGTTTTTGATGTCTTCTGCATACCTGACATGGATACTTTCGCTTGTATTTGCCCAGGGTTACTTTGCCTAGTTTATGTGGCTCTTTTGTAGACCGCAGTAAGGATCGGGACCTTTGAGGGGCATATCCGTTGCTTCTTTGGCCAGTTTATCAGCTTTCTCATTTCCTTCAACTTCTGCCGCTCAATGTTTTATATTCAGCCGATATTTTTTGCAAGTTCTGATCCTGTATGTGACAGCACAAATTTGAGAATCAGAGTACTTCGTCAACATACCACTTAGGACTCTAAACCTTTACTGAACTGAATATGATTTCCTTCTCAGATAAAAATTTTCGTGTTTTGCGTATTGCTTTTAGAAGTTGTTAAACAACAATATGAAAATCTTAAAATTTCCTTGACATACAAATTAGCTAATGGCTAGTTTTATAAGAGTTGATGTCGTCCTAATGCAGTAACTGTTTTGAAATTGTTTGCAGATAAATAAGTAGATGTCCTCGCGACTTCAAATTTAAGTTTGATAAATAACTCATTCTTTTCAGAATAGGACGGTACCTATTCTGGTTCCCTTGCTAAAAATGGAGAAAATAGGAAGAGATAAACGGTTAATAAATTGAAATATAGTAAATTTATCTTTTTAGCAGGTTGATCGATAAAGAAATAAAGCAACGTAACTCTTGTTTGAGAACTTGAACTAAAGATCTACTAATGCATTTTTTTGTGATTTTTGAACTCTCTCAGGGCCTATACGACTCAAAGACCGCATTTTATTATAATAAACGTCCTATATAGTTACTTATATTATTTTATTTTTTTTTTTAAACTCGGATTACTCTAAATTGGAGAATATTAAATCATCAGGTACAAATCAAATGATTTAAGCAAAAATACAATCAAATATTAAGGCCCGGGCTTTTAATTTATTGTTAAAGTCCTTTTTACCAGAAAGTAATATTAGATTAAAAGTCAGATTAATCTGACTTAAAGAAATGTGTCTTTTATATGGTATAAAACTTATTTTTAGTTAAAAGGCATATAATATCAATTTAATGTACAGTACCGTGCAATCGAATTAGGGCCACATTGATTTTATACAAATATTTGCTATTAATATTATAATAACCAAAATTTCTAAATATTTTCCGCAATAAAATGTTTTTAATTGTATTAAATACAATATACTCTTAAGTAGGTATAAAATTCTCGTTATTATAACCCCCACCAAACATTCCTTTCTATCCAAGGTTCGTTTAGGGTCGGTAATCGGTGACTAGCTTTACCTGCTTCAAGTTAGTTTACGTGTAGTTTTGATGGTGTAAAGTGCAGGTATTATATTTTCGTGCTATAATATTCGTTTTACACGTTGTTTTAGTGTAATTAAATTGAAATTTCGTGACGTTTAGTTTTCTTTTTTTATTGATAAATTTTGTGAAATGGGCAAACGTAAAGACATTTCAAATGAGAAAAAAACAAGAATTCAAGTGTTATTAGTGACGGGGCTCTTCGCATCGGGAAATAGCCAGAAGAGAACGAGTTTCTCGTCAAACAGTCGACAGGGTAGCGATGTCAAAGAAAGAAAATTTTCTAGCGACTTCAAGTGGTCCTTCTCATTGTCGCGGTATTCGCAAAACTTCGCCACGGGAAGACAGTATTATCATAAAAAGGGCATTAGAAAACAGGCAACTGTGCATTAAAGAACTTCAGCGTATATTACAGGCTGATAATATAAAAATATCAGATCGAACATTAAAATCGCGCTTATATGAAGCCAATATCAGAAGTAGACGCCCTGCAAAAAAGCCGAAACTTACTTTAAGGATGAAAAAGGCAAGATTGCAATGGGCGCAACAGTATCGGCATTTCACTGTTGAGGATTAGAAAAAGGTATGTATCAATATTTTATGTATATTTTCAAAATTTGGAACATTTTTAGTAAATTCGAAAATGTAAATGAAAATTTCTGTTTCTAACGGTTGTTTTTAGTGTCGAGTCACGGCTAGAGGCTGTAGCTGAAGTTGCTCGATTCGTTAGAAGAAGACCATCGGAATGATATGATGAAAGCGCAGTGGTAAAAACAGTGAAACATCCACCGGCAGTCATGATTTGGTCCTGTATATCGGGGGAAGTGCTTGGACCGCTCTATTTTGTAACGGGTACCATGAATCAAATTCAATATAAACAAGTTATGGAATCAATCTTAATCCCGTATATGACATCTTTAGACCCTGAAAATTACTCTTACACATTTATGCAAGATGGTGCGCCGTGCCACAGGGCAAAAACAATTCTAAAAATGTTTTCAGCAAGAAAACTGAAGATATTGCCATGGCCAGGCAATTCCCCCGACCTGAATCCAATCGAAAATGTTTGGAATTCTTTAAAACATACAGTTTCTGCATCTCCCAATACAACAGTTGACGTTTTGAAAGCAAACATAACAAATAGCTGGCAAAATAATGCTCACCTTAAAGAAGTTGCAGCAGCGTGTATAGCAAGGATGCCAAAAGGAATTGCTGCTGTCATAAAAGCAAGGGGTTGTTCGACGAAATATTAATGTACGTGTTAATATAAATATATATATATATATATATAAATAAATAAATAAATAAATAAATAAAAATTGTTTTTATCAAACGTTGATACTTTGTATTATTTATTAAGCTAAAACTCAAATTTATATAGTGGCCCTAATTTGATTGCACGGTACTGTAGGTTGGCAACTGAAAATTGGCAAACGCATGCGCCCATAGAAAGGAGATGGACGGTATACGAGAGCGATAGATGCGGAATGTGATTGTTTTGTTCTTATAATTTGTGTTACAACCTCATTTCGTCACGTCACTTCATAGTACCTTCATATTGTCACATAAGCGAAAATGATTTATATTTTAATTGAAAAATGGAGAACACAATTACTTAAAGACGGAAAAGAAAACGTTCAAAGAATTTTACAGAATTACTTATTTACGGATCTAAAAAGTCGTATGCATGTTCAAATAGACACATTAGCTATAAGTAAAATAACTAGTTAGCTACTTTCTCACGGGCAAGTGTTGTTAAATTTCTTGTAAAATATTCCGAACCGAAATCTTTGATGGTCGAAAACGCCTAATAAATTCTTTCTCACCCCAACCATTCATGTGATTGGTTCGAGGTCGAAAAGTATGTTTCCTCGCAGGATTTGCCAATTCTGCAACCTGTACTAAATTCACTTCAATAGATTTGATGTTCTTCATTAATTATTAAATACATTTTATTTTTACTGCACAACAAACTTTTGCACTATTGTCACAACTGCGATGAGCTACCTGTTTTGATGATGGAGTTGAGGTTAGAATCTTCACCGTAAGAAGTTAGAATGCAGTAAAGTTATCACTTAAAAGGCAGTTAAAAGACGAATTTTTCAGTAATAAACCAGATAAATCTATAAGAAACTTTAAAAGTTAAAAGACCGAGCCTTAGTTAGGTAGCTACCTGTTCTTTAGTGTCACTTCCATATACTTCTACTAAAGTATCTTTGAAATGTTCTTAAGGGACTGTAACCTCAACATCATCCAAAAAAAAAATTGTTCAGGAATACGCAGTAACTAGGGAAGTATAATTTTAGGCTACAAATGTAGCATCTTCTTTAAAAAAAAATGTAAAACAGGATATTTCACGACCACGTGAATTTGTGTGTCACTCAACAATTTGTCTAACAAGCAAAGCTGTTACCAAAAAATTAATCTCTATTTGAATACTTTCGGATGAAAGAAAAAAAAAACGATATTCTTACTCGGGGGCGCATATGATAAATGGATCGGTGTAGGAGTGCGATTAGTCAAAGACTCGCGTTACATATACCATAAGCCCGCGAGTGTGAATTATTTTTCGCAACAGGTGAACCATTAATTCTAGTCGAGGTGCGAGGATAACGTAACCCAAAACAAAAAGAAAAGCAGAATCACCGGGACAGAGAAAACTGTGCAACGGAGATGGTAAAATACGATACGAATCTGATGTACTATTAGACCTGTCAGGCGAATTCGCTAACGAAAAAAGTTTACGTAACTTGCAGGTTGTGTAATTTCATCCTTTGATTAACGCAAAGAGAGAAAATGGAATACAAAAAAGTGTTTGTGGTCTTCTGGAAGATGTATCCCCAGAGAAAATGATATACTTGGAAAAATAAAAATTAAGCAATGTCTAATGTTTCCGTGGTTTATGTCAACCATTAACACAAATCAATACAAATATTGCAATAATCGTCATTTGAAATTCTATTAACTAAAAGATTGGAAACCGAAATTTCTGTCTGTAGCTTGAAACAGATTCTTTCCTTTTTTATATTTCCAAGGAAGTTTATTGGCACAAGACTTTATTACGTTAATTCCAAAGTAATTAAACTTTTCATAATTTAAAGTAGCGTTGGGCGATTATGAATGATATAATCGAGATATATCGATTATATCCGAATAATCGATCATTCGATCATGGTTCAGAAATCATTCATTATTCGTTTCGACTGCGCAGGAGCATACAAACGGATTACGATTCGAGATCTGTATTCGAAACTTCGAGGTTTACCAGTTTCGAAATAATTCACTCGCCACTCGGATGCTGTCAAATAATCGTGGAAAATAATCGAAATTGTTAGTAAATTTCGAGTGATCATTCGATTATTTTAAACGATTATTTCGATTCATTCGATTATTGAAATATATCGATTATGCCCAATACTAATTTAAAGTTTTCGACCTTAACTACTAACAAGAATTCATCCCTTTAACCTTATATAAATGGCGATAATATGGTGAGCCTTTCCGTTAAAATTGACAAGTCCAATTTTAAGTCGAAAGGAGTTACAGCCGAAATACTGAGCTCTAGCAGCTGAAATTCTGGGCTTTAAGCAGAAATAGATAAATAACTGAAATATTAATCTACTATTCTATTCTAAATACGCGTTCTACCAGACCTATGCATCATTTTAGTAAAATTTATGCCAGCTGGCTCTTGTTTGATATCTTTATGTTCTTACTAAACAAACTAAAACGAATCTAGCAATGTTTCTGAACAAAATTTGATAAATCATAGCATTCAAGCATATCTAAACAAGTACAAACATAGCAGTTGTATCATCTAGCATTTATTCTCTTTATACACTACCGCTCATAAGTATTTGGGCACCAGACTTGAAATCCATCGAGTTATTATGGGAAGAATTCGATCGGGAAGTAAGAAAACTGCTCCAACTTCAGCAGATGTCTTGTGGAACAAACTACAGACAGCATGGGCTCGAATAACTCCGAAAACGTTAGAATTAATTGCAAGAATGCCCCGATTATGCGACGCAATCATTAAAAATAAAGGAGGTCACATAGACGAATCTAAAATTTAGGTCAAATAAATAATTTTAATTGCTAAAGTTGTATATTTGTGTATACTTAAATACCGAATGCATATTTTAATATTTCAATTTAAATATTTAATGATTTAGCCAGAAATTGGAGGTGCCCAAATACTTATGAGCGGTAGTGTGTGTACTAACTATTTTAAGTACACACAGTAAGCAATGTTTATTGTCTGTAGACTTAAAAAAGCTTTGGAAAATTAGATCCAGTGAATTTGTTGGATTTTACATGAATGCTCCCCAGTCATGTACTCTAACAATCTATTTTGTTCTAACTCAGTTCTACGGTGCAATACCCTCTAAGGATGGCGTGCCTCAGCTGATGTCGTTATATGTTGCGCAATATTTGTAGAATATTGAGATATAGCATTGTAAATTAGATAACATATTAAATATAGTAAAGGAACTGTCAGTATCTGCTAATTTGAGGAATTAGTTTGTAATTACGAAAGAAGGTTCAACATTTCGCGGACTAGGAGGGTATTTATGTCAAATATCAATTTCACTACGTCAATCGCTTACGAGATATCGCTTTATAAGCATGTTAATCGAAGGAAAGTGCAACCATGCAACTAATTGAGAAAAAATTCACAAACCAAACTGGATGCGATGGGAGCCGTCATGTGGATCAATTCTGTAGTAAAACCATGGTTTACAAGTTGCATACTCTCCTCAAATTTTGCAGAAAGTCGATTGAAGACGAACCCCTCTTGAAAAAATTAATATTGGAAGAAGAAACAACTTCCTACATTAGTATGAGTAACAAAAATTAGAATTTTGAGCTCAATATGGGTGCTGAGAATGCTCTTGCAACCCCAAAAAAAGCAACGAATCAAAGCGTCAAGCTAATTTTTGGGAGTTGTGTGTCGATGAATCGCTCATATTTAGAAACGAATTGTGACAGGAGATGAGACTCTCAGCCTGAATCGAAACAGTAGTCGATGCAATGGCATAAGGAGGGTATACTAGCAGCTAAGGAATTTAAGGTGTCAGAATCGGGCGGAAAATTGATGGCTACAATTTTTGGGATTTTGAAGGAATTTTGTTGGTCGATTGCAAAGAAATGGGTGTCACCTTGCGTAATATCCGGTTATGGTGACACTCTTTTCTTTGTAATCGACCAATAAAATGCCTTTAGAATTAACTTAATAACCATTAAATTGTACAAAAAAAGGCATCAAAGAAAAAAGGTAAAGGAAATGCTTTTGTAAGACGGTTCACAAAAGTGAAGTTGCGATGAGCTGCTCTACACAAGGGTGGCTTTGAATTGCTGAAAAGGCAAAACGTATTTTTGAATGGTATACTGAAGCTAATTTTAAGATCCGAAAACTTTATTTAACTTAAGGGAGAATATATCGAAAAAGAAAAGTAGTTTCATCGTTTTATTTAATTTACAACATATAATTGATAATATTATTGATTAATATTATCTATTATAGACTCCAGCAATTCTGAACCGTTACATTTACATTTAGAAACAACAAATCAAAATTATATTCAAATAGAGCGTCGTCGACTCGGTCGTTAGTTTCAGAAAGTTTCAAAGCAACAATTGTAAATGGAAATTGCGACGAACAGGTACAAATGGACTCTGTTCCACAGTATCGCATGTATGTATCAATTAATTTTCAGTGGACCCTCATCTCTGGATTAGATAGGTGAATTTTATCGCCGGAGTGAAGCGTTTCCGGAATATTCGCGGCTGAGGTTAAGCTGAATAACTTTACGGAACGTTTGTCGCGCATAACAGATAATAGCGCTGCTTTACCCGCAGTGGTTTCTTATTGATTCAAGCCCGGTAGTTCGTCAATTACGTAGAAGTTTCCAGTAAGTACTTGAACAGGTTGTGTTGAATTAATTAGAAACAATTCTTGCAACACTGGTCGTATTTACGCCATACATAAATTCTTGACATTTGTATGTTGCGTAACAGGTACAATAGCAGCATACTGACATATGAACTTGTGCAAAATATCAGCAGTATCAATCAGAATGGTAAATTTGACTATACAGATCTTCTTGCATTCGTTACATAGTTTTTATAAACACTAACGTACATGGAAGTTCGGGCAAGCAAAAAAATGTACGGAAGTCAAAGAAAATAAGAGAAATATTAAATGGCCATGTATTTAATACTTACTTACGTGATTTTACATATTTTCAAACACAAATTTATTAAAAAGAAAAAGTTAATGTAATACAAATAATTTAAATCCGATTTTCATCGAAAAATCCACCTTTTGCCTTTAGGACTGCTGCCACTATTCTCGGCATCCGATTCACTAATTTTGCTAATGTTTCATTGGGCAAACTTGTCCATATCTCCTGGAGAATGGTCCACAAATTTTCCTTCGACTTTGGATACTTTTTCCTAACACATCGGTCTAATTCTTTATGTTCTTTATGTTTGGGGTCATTGTCCTGCATAAATTCAAATCCACGACTAATTTAATCGAACTCCTGACGGTATGGCATTTTCCTCCAGGATTTTCCGATATTCTTCTTTTTTCATTAGGCCCTCAATTTTGAGCAAGTCCCCTGTTCCGATTAAGGAAAAACAACCCCAAACCATTACAGATCCGCCTCCATGCTTTACCGTAAGAACTATGCACTCCCGTAACATTCTTTCCCTTCTTGATCTGCGTACGAAAACTCTCCGTCTATTTCCAAAAACTTCAAACTTGGATTTATCAGTCCACAAAACGTTTTTAAAATCGTCCACTGTCCAATCTCTATGAGTTTGGGCCCATTTCAGTCGTTTCAGCCTATTACCTCTTCGGAGTAACGGTTTTCGACAAGCCACTCGCCCATGCAACCCAGCCTCTTTCAGCCGACGTTTCACAGTACTCACAGAAACTTTGGAATCTCGCTCATTATTGAATTCTGCAGCAATTTCTGATGCTGTTAGTCTTCTATTGCGCTTACTAATTATTTTTATTCGTAAATCCATTCATAGTCATATGTAATAATTGACTAAATGAAGTATTACAATAATTATAAATTGGTTTGTTGGCTAACTAGGACAATTGTCCGATATCATCCTAGTACAACACCTGTAAGTTGATTTAAAAAAAGTCTGTGAAGAATCCAAATGCCGCTAATGTTGCCCTATTGTTGGAAGCGTTGCGTTCTGCTTGGCGTCTAAAACACTACGGAATTTACTGTAGCTATAGAATATGTCTTTTATTTTATTGCAACTTACATAGCCACAATATTATACAGTGAGATGCTAAAGTATCTCCCCATACTAACTTTTGAATGACAGAAGCTATCGTTTTTGGAAAAAATAGGTCGACTTCTATTTTTTGTGGCCTGATCTAAAGAGCTCGTTGCTAAGCAAAGTAATCATAACAATTGCCAAACTGTTAAATCTAATTTCCAAAAGCATAAATTATTTTTGTTATTTATTGTTATTGTATCATCATATATTTGTCATATTTTCGTTCTTCGCCCTCGTTATTACTTTCTCTCATTTTAACTTGTTTTATTAATTGTTGTTTCTTCTTTACTTTATCGAACTTTATTCTAATTAATTAATTATGGTAGGTTGACAAGCATTGACACTGTGCAAATGCGTGGCAAATGCTGATTCCGAATTATTAAGAAGCGAACTAGCACGGAGCAAAATCGTTCTAGCGCAAATAGAAATCTCCTGACTCGAATTGTGAAAAATGACATATGTATGTTAACCTAACCTATTTGCATTGGTTCAATTTTAAACACTGATTAAAACCGACTTAAAGTACGGTGCAACTAAATGCGAAAAACGAGCGTGCAAATCACTCAATCGAACAAAATTAATAAGTAGAATTCTAACGGTACACATATCAGCCGAACATACCACCTGATCATTTTATGTCAGCCGAATATACATCCCGCGGAAAAAGCAACCTGAGTGCGCATTGAGACTATTGGCCGAATTCGGTATTAGTAACTTTTTATTAAAATTATAACATTTTTGATAATATTATGTTTTAACATTGCATTTATATTTGCACCGGTCTATGTTGTCTTTCTTACTTATTAGTAAACGCCGAAATAATGAAAATATTAACATTATTAAATGGATATGTATTGATTCAATCGATTCATTCAATGCAAGATAAACTTGACATCAATATGGCGAGGTGGTATGGTCGCGTCGCAAGGTCGTGTTTCAAGATACGCCACACTGTTGGTTAGGGAATCCCAGTTTCAAAACTGCACCGTCTGATTGACTTCGAAGGACTCTGCATTACGGCTTGCTGCATGACAGCAACATTCTTTTCACATCTTCCTGATCTTGGATGTCCTGCATTTCCTTAATAGTTGTTTGCAACTGGTCTAGTATCCACAAACTTTTAATAAATCCTGCGAATTGGGCTTGGTGGGTCACCTGCAAATAGATCCTGACACATACGACGGATTGCAGTTGGTAGGTTGAATCATACACTTCCATTAGGCTTGCTACAACTTCTTTCCTCCAATGTAAATCCGTCAGCCATTATGGAACCTCACCTATAAAGAAAGAAAAACAGTAGCTCTAAAGCAGTAGCACAAATAGTTGAATAGCTCATAAGGTTAGAGTAGAATATCGTACATGTTTGGTGCATGGTTAATAGATACATATTCGTCCCATTTCAGTGGTAACATAATTTTGAATCAGCCTGTATATCGAATAGGGGATGTGGTGAGAAATCACGTTACACCATTTACTTGGCGATATTTCTATGAGTACAATTCTATTGCATGCCTGCTTCAATTGTCGGATTACCACCATGCTGCCAAACATTTTTAAGAATTTTAAAGAACGGCATTGTGAAAAAATAATCGTAACTACTTTTTTTTCGAGTCGAAGTACATATTACAACACCAGCACTGCAACGCGAGATCTAACATATGACTTGCAGTCAATTAAATGACTTTCTAATAGTGAAAATTGCTATTCCCATTACCTACATACTTGCCCTCATAGCTCTCTAACCACAACAACGCATTAGGAAGAAATTCTATTGAAATAGAAAACACTTCTGTGTCTAACTCTATCGTTTAGAGATACCATATAGAGTGGTTTCATTACTGATGAGAATGTTATCGTATTTTTGTAAACATTTTTGTACTTATTTTAATTTACTTATTTCAAAATTAAGACGACACAAGAGAAACAAAAACGTAAATATGGTGGCAGTCATTTTGCTCCGTCTTCTGCGTTTTAAGATCGTCAAACATCATTGCATATAGCGGTGCAGGTTACCCATATTATTCATCTTAATGCTTGCTTAATTCCGCAACTAGCACGAGATTAACTGCGGTCTCTACTGAATGATAACGCCACGCCCGTGCTCAGAAGAACCAAGCAGCCGGTATCTACACCGCAGGAGGCGTATAATGTATATCGGGAAGGAAACTAGGTGTAAAATTACATACATTTCAATTAGTATGCGGAAAAGCGGGAGCAAATTTCGCAGTTATTAATTAATGAGAGTGTAACACAACGGACGGATGTAACTATTCAAATATTGGACGGAGTTATGCGTTAATTTATGGGAGTCAGGGCTTCAACTCAACGCTAGATTATAATTCTTAATGGTGAGACTATTAATGTGAATGAATTTAGACGAAGGGTGTTCTTTTACCTAATCTGCTCAACCGTGAAGCAAAATCGGATGATGAAATAATAGAACGTTGGTTCTTTTTAAATTTGCTTTGGTATTTTTTTCTACCCAAAAGATTCGATATCTCGAGTTCCTTTTAACTTCATCATGAGATGAGAAAAATATTTGAGGACACAAAACATTTTTGAGATTAAATAAGATACCAGCTTTTGATTTTAAAGGAAGATTTTTGAAATTTGAATTTACCTCTGAATGGGGCTCTTCTGATGATCAAAACATTGCATACACGCAGAGAAATGGTTTCTTGCATCAAAAAATAGATTTTCTTGCAAAAATCAGTCTGTTCAAGAAAATATTTTTATTTCAAGACTACAAAAATGTAGAATATAAGAAAATAATTTCCTTGAAATTTTATTTGGATTAAATGAATATTTTCTTAAGCTTAGAAGATCAAGAAAATCAATTTCTTCCATTTCTTCCAAGTAAATCATTTAGTTTTAAGTTAAGAACATTTCCATGTTATAAGTACGAATGAAAAAATTGTTCAAGACCTCACAAGTTCTATTGAGAAATTAGGTATCTTTTGAAAGTGTTCGTGAAACGTTGTACGTTAAAGGTTATATCATTGTACGAGTAAGTATGGTATCTGTATTCCAGTTCAGTCGTTACTATCTAGGAATATTTTAGTTGTTGTTTTTGAAGATCAGTGGTGTAAACAGAGATGTAAGAGCATTGTGACCAGGAGGAAGAAGCTTTAATGCTTTTCTCTTCTCATATTGTTTTGCCAGTAGTGATTCCATCAGTGCCAGGAGCTATTTATTAGCATTATCTTGGTTATTGTTTCTAGGCACTTGTTTCATGTGTACTTCTGCATTAACTGCGGTTCTGTTTGAACATTAGTCTGTTGATAAACCTCTACCGTATCTGCCTTTCCATTTGTGACGATCCCTTGGTGGCTTGGCACCCACTGCAAAGCAACGCGGTTATTGCGTCCCAATTGCTTTAGATTGTGTACACATTCGTGTATCGGAGCAGATTCGTATGCATGTAAAGGAACGTCTGTTTTTGTGTAATAACTAGAGTTTGTTAAAAAGGTGGTACCGGCAGTGACGCACCGCTTAAAAATAGGTACGTAATATACAATATTGGTGAAAAATAATATTGTTACCTTTTCCTGCCGTCTTGATGTCCACTGTGGCAATTGACAACCGCCCTGGTAAGCTGCGAATGAATTGTAACATCAGCAACGCTTCCATTGTCGATTTATTCAGCCGCCGACGGTGTTGTGAATACGTTGTCGTATACTTCGAAAATGATCGTTCGACATCCAGTGAAATAAGATTTGCAAATGTCAGATATTCCTTTCCCTCATCTGGGCACTCTTTCAGTTATAGACCGAACCTTTTCTAAATCGGGATTTTTCGTAAAAATTGCACCAAATTTTTGAGCAACATCGACTCCTATAGTGTTCGTCAAGTTTTCTAAAGCGGCTTGTAAATTGTTTATGCAATTTAATGCGTCTCGTGCAGATAAGTGACTGTTTTCTAATTGCTCAATAGCTTGTGCATGGAAATTTCATCTATTTGTTGTTGAACGTCCGAATTGGAAAAAAGTTACTGACTATCTCGAACTGCTGCAGAATCATTTGAATTAAGTTTCAAGATGACATTTTTCACTTGTGAAAAATATTTCTGATAGTAAGATACTGCCTGGAGCCATGTTCCCCATCGCGTTATTACAGGCTGAGGTGGTGGTGGTAATTTCGGACACAGTTGTTTGAATACACGGATGTGTTGATGAACACTTTTTTGGTAGATGGCATTAACTTTTCCACCATCGGATACTTTCGAATGGTTTCTGCTACGAGGTGACATGGGTGTATGAGGCATGTTATGTGAAGAAGAGTCGGAAAGCATATTTTCAACATCCTACTAACTCTCAGCATTGTTGCGGCTCCGTCAGTAACAAACATTGTGACTTGGGTTCCTGTGGTACAAAATTCTCTCAACGAATCTTTTATTATCTTGACAACGGTTTCTGCATTAGTTTTCTGAATCCTTTTACTGGATAACAACAATGAAGCTGGTGGACCATCACGTTTTAAAGGACTCGCTACAACATGAATGAAGCTGTGTTTCTGAGCATCAGTTGTTTCATCCACACATAGGCAGGTTTTCTTATTTCTCAACTCGTCTTTTATACATTCCTTTACTATACCTTGCACACGTGGCAAATTGTATCGTAATTGCATAGATGTTAGCAGCTTCCATGAGGGAACGTACTTAGCCCAAAAAAGACGAAAGTGTTCATTAGATACTAGATGTTGTGGGATGTTGCACACACTTAACATAAAAATAAAATCATATAAAAATTGCCAGTACGGAATATTGTTTCTTAAATTCAATACATGACGTTTACTTTTATAATGTTTTCTACATTCAAACCTGTCGCGACTTAGCAATCCGTTATTGCATATTGTGTAATAAATATGCGGACATCTATATTCTAATCCAGGGAAATGCCTGAGATATTTATTCGAAGGGAACGTTACACCCTTTGGGCGTCACATCTCCGCGTGCTTATTTGGCGTGCAACGTACTGTCGCTTTGAACTCTCGCGGTACTGTCGAGGTAGACTACGAGTTGGAAAATACCCCTACCCACGCCGCTAACGCTACGCTACTGCCATCCGGTACCACCTTTTTAACAAACTCTAATAATCAGTAAGATTCACTTAAATTTATTGAATAATATCGGTCTATTTACTTCTTTTATCTGGGTGAGAGGTAATACCGTCATAAAAGCGCAGGTAGTAGTGACAACAAAGAGCGTATTCCTTGAAATTCTTGGAGTTGGTAATTTTACCATGAATTACGAAACTATAATAAAGCCATTTGAAGTAATAATTTAAATTACGGTCAGTTATCGTTCCATGTTAGTAACGACAACATCTCTTAACGAATAGTGTATATAATAAAATTTTAAACATGCCGAAAGGGAAAAAAGTAGTGTTGAAACGCGTGCTCTGATAGTAGCACAACGTAATTTAGGCATAAGCAATCGTCAAATTGTTAGAAAATTACATTTAAATCCATCTACTGTTGATTTTAACATAAAAAAACACAGTGAAAGTGGCAGTTTTCTAAATTAACTTATTTATTCGCTTTCGAAGGGAACGTTACACCCTTTGGGCGTCCCATCTCCGCGTACTTATTTGGCGTGCAGCGTGCAACGTACTGTCGCTTTGAACTCTCTCGCGGTACTGTCGATATCGACTACGAGTTGAAAATTACCCCTACCCACGCCTTTTTAACAAACTTTAGTAATAACCAAACGTTCTTGAAGCGTGTATTTATCCATGATGAGCAGAAGAGCAGTATCTTCATTGTTATTAATATAATTACATGTCGTATAATGTTTAGCAAGTTCCATTCAAATCGGTTCCTTTTCGCACTTTAAAGCACTCTCATGTAGGTAGAAGGTAATATAAAGAACAAATGGATGTCACTGTCTGCACGTAGACCTCGACTTAATCAATCCTACTCCAACGTTATTAATTTAATAAATCACAGCTGAAAATTGGTTCATTTCGATATATCAGAGCCATTCCCGCAAGTAAACAGGAACAGCAATAGGATTAGAGTCCCCCGCAGAACAAATACGTTCTACGTGCTTTGCGCAGCTCGTTGTCGTCTGTAACATTGTTGGGGGAAATAGCGAAAAGCATCCGGATAGCTTTAATTACTGTTGGGGAATGCGACACGGAATTACGTTACGTTCCGGGCGCCGGAAGTTGCCGTACGCTCTTCGATTTCACGAGCAGAAAATTGAGTTTCTGGTTACACACTACACACCGACCTACCATAGTAGAGGTATATACCATGCTTGTAGGAACGTAAGCAGCCGCAGACGTATTTTAGAAGACGAACGGGGAACAGATGGTACTATACGAGAGCGCCAGAAAACAAAGACGACGATTACAGCGACTCCTCTGAACATACAAGCTATTATGCAAAATGTTGCTGGGAGTTTTCGTTTTCTGCAGGTAGCGTAAAAGGTGAATGGGCGAAACGGGAAATTCTAAAATTGTTATCCGCCTCATATTTAATAGTTTGAAGTTTATAGGCTGCTACTGAACCAAGTTGCTTAATTAAAATATTTTAATATTTAAAGTTGGCATTGTGGAAGTATACAATCATCGACATTATTATTACGCTCTTTTAGAGTTTGCTTTATCACTATAGTTCAAATTTGCTAACCATATGTGTATTCGAGAATATTACTTTATTCATTTTCAGTTCCAGTTTCATAGGGTAAAACATCCTCAATTTCGTTTATTACTGAGGCAGTTAAGAATTTAGAAAACAGTCAATTTCCCAAATTCTGCAGTTTGTTATTAAAATAACTCATTTGTATTTTAAAGATCGGTGGCATATTTAAGAAAAATATCTGTGATTCATTAGTAGCAGTATCTTGGTTGTTTTTTCTTTTGAACCCTATGTCAATGTTTCATAGGATCAAGGTAGATATCTCTAAGCTTACGTGTTAGTGAAAAATATGTTTTGTACCCCCACTTACTCACGTGACTCTAGACTATATGATGAGAGAGGGGACCGCTGCGCCGAGCCCGGAACGCGTGGCGTTATATCTGATCTGATTAGATTAGTATTACTATAGTTAAGTGTTGCTTACAAATAATTTAGATTGGGTGTATTTGTTGTTTTTTACTTCTTCAAAGCGTTTTCAGTTTCATTTATTGCATCTTTTCAAATAATATTTAGTGTAGTTCTAGCTATTTGTTTTTTCATTGTATGTTTATCGATACTTTGATAAGCTCAATGAAAAAAATATTCTTAATTATCACCCCAAAGAGTAGCCACATATAAAGAACTATGTCCACATCTTCATTTACCTCCTACACCTACCATCACACGATGATGTACATGGTTAGAAGCGGCTTCATTCATTCATAAAAAACGATGCTCGCAGTATTGTCGAGTGTAAACAAATTCTCGAAAATCCGAAATTATATCGATAACTACAATATGTCGAAAAATATTTCCTTCATTTGCCATCGACAATAAAATATTCTGAAAACGAAAATTTATCTTTAAGTGATGTTATCCCTAAATTAGAATCCTATATTCAAACGTTGTTAAATATTCCCCGTGAGATTAGCACTGAGTTAAAAACAAAAAATAGTAACATTTCAAAAAAACTCTGATATCGATAAATTGAAAGAATTTGTTAAAAATACCGGTGAAAATGAAATTAAACAATATTTTCATCCTCCGCTAGGTAGTGCAGATGTTGAAAGAACGTTTTCACAATTTAGAGATTTTTTTCTCATCAAAACAATGTCGTTTTACAAAAGAGAATATCGAGAAATTAATGATTATTTACGCAAATAATTCATTAAATACATGAACGCGTTCTTGCCGGATGTAGAATCTAAGCGGCATATCGAACTTTAATGCGCCCCACTATTTCATTGAACGCGGAATGGGCGGAAGATTAAAAAGTGGTGGGGCTACTTTTGTGACGTAGCACATATTTTTCACTAACTCTGTTCATAACCATAGTGAATTACACTGATCAACCAGTACTTATTGCTACTTCGTTTAGGTCACAGACTTTTAGTTACAGTCCCTGACCAAATTACTTGAAACACTCAATATTTTGTAGTTTCTTCAGAATAAAATCTAAACTATACATGTATTATATTTTTTATTTATAAAATATATTGTAAAAATATGTAACATATGTAAATATTAAATAAGTAATTAATATTTAGTCCATAACCCATGATTTTTAATAACACCCGTAATTCTTCGGGGCATACTTTCAATGCAAGATATGATTGTCTCTTTTATATCTTCATCGTTCTCCCATACATCCTTTATATTCTTCATTAATATTTCCTTTGTAGGGTTTTCTTTCATATACCTTACTTTTTAGTCGATTCCATACGTTCTCGATGGGATTGAGGTCCGGTGAATTTCTGGGACAACGTAAAAGAGGTATGTGATTGTCTTCAAAGAATTTCTTAACCTTTTTTGCCACAGGGCAAGGAGCATTATCTTGCATAAATATGTCGGTATGCGACGTCCTGGCTTAAAATACGGTAATAACGTGTTTTTTAACACATTTATGTACTGCTCTTGAGGCATTCTACCTTCTATAAAATGCAAAGGGCCGGGTCCGTCTCCACTAATCACTCCCCAAATCATTACCTGCGGAGGGTGTTTTACAGTTCAAAGAACCGTGGACTCTGTGAGACGTTCGCCAGGTCGTCTACGAACAAATTGTGCTCGTTGCACTAACACACAGAGCGAGCACTCGTCACTAAAGAAAACCTATTAAATAATGCAAACATTAATTCAGTAAAAATCATGTTGTTAAGTTATTCACCTTTTTCCAATTCTCGTCTGTGAAATGTGGATATTCTCTTGCAAAGTTGAGACGAGCAGATTTCATTTTTTCTGTTAAACGCGACTTTTTTACAGGTCTTCGGCCCATTAGGCGATTTTCGCGCAATTGGCGCCTGACAGTCTTGCTCGAAATCTGTATTCCTCTCTCTTGTAAATTTTTTTGAATCATTTTAATTGTAGCAAATCTATTGCTCAAAGCCTGATGAACAATTTTACGGTCAGATCTCTTCGAAGTTTTTCTTTTCCGACCGCACTTTGCCCGTCTCTGTGTCGATACAGAAGAAGGAGATACTTTCTGTAATTTTGCAATTTATCGTTGTGAATGTTTGTTTGATTGTAGAAGAGCTTGTATAGCAGCTTTTTGTTCACCTGTTAAATCTTTCCCGGGCATTTTTTACAACAAACCTCAAATATTTAAATTTTTTTCAAATTCTAAATAATTATTAAGAGAGAGATAAAATAACAATTTTACCTTTGCAATAACGATATATCAACACAAAACACGTAACGATACTCCACATCTTATCATTTCTCTGGTATTTTTATTTATTGATACAATAATCTAGTCCCCCTATAAACGATCGGATTCAAAGCAAAAGAATATCGCTATAATACGATGGGAATATCCAGGTAAAAGGGTTGATTTATAACATGTTTCAAGTAATATGGCCAGGGACTGTATATCTCTAGTATTTTCAGAGCTTGGGATACTGCAGCTTTTGAGTATCCAGATGTTCATATTTCGAAGTCCTACATAGATGTTTTTTTACTATTAAGGAATCGTCACCTTTCTGAAGTTAAAGGTTATTTGTTTGCGTCATTTCTGTTTTAGTGTATGGTGTTGAGTTCAGCCTGATTGTTTTGTTATGTTAATAATGCTCTTTCGCTACTTTCCAATGTGCTAGTGTTTTTTTTTTGCATTATTCCAATCATCATTATCACTGCTTACTACTGTTAGGTTTTTTCTTCTTTTTTGTTTGTTTGTGTTAATATTCAGTACTGCTTTGACCATTCTATTTTCTAACATTTTCATCATATATCCCTATCAATTTAATTGCCTTTTTGGTCTTTTTTGTATTAATCCCACACCCAATCCTTTTCTCACAATCGCGATTCTCACTGTAACCCTTTTCATAACAACGAACTTCATTTTGCAAACTTTAATGAAACTTGTATGAGAATTGTTGGGAATATTTCTTTGGTATCAGTAACTACACCTTTGATTTTCTTTTGATTTGTCTTGAAAATCTTGTCCATGACAATGACGGGTAGAAAAGGATCCAGAGCAAAGGTTCTCAAATTCTTTTGCTCCATAGACCATTTGCAGAATTTTTTCCGTAAACCCCTTGCCCGCAGAATATTGAATTTTCCTAAACCTATTAACGTCAAATGTGTTTCTCACAGCTACTCACTTTAATAGAGTTTTTGAAGAGTGGACAATTGTAAAAAAAACATGTTTTTATTCGGATTCTTATTGAAAAGACACAGAATGCTACTTGCATATTTGAATTTTTGAAGAAATGAATCACACAAACATACAATTAAACAAGTGCAAAATATACATAATTTATCTTAGGTGTATTATGCCATTTACGGAATGTTTGAATGTTGATCATGATTTGAAGTACCTCCATTTATATCTCGTGGGCCTCCAAATTCTTTTCTCGAAGACATAGATCCTCAGCGAGACAAAATCAACCCCTGGTGGTCGATGGAAAGTGTAGATCTCTAGAGTAGTAACTATTTGACTCCTTTTTGGGTAATAAATTCTCTACCTTTTCAATCTGTTATCAATTTTGTACTCAGCATATTTAGTTGAAACAAAAATGTATTCTAGTGTGTATCAAAGATTCTTCAAAAAACCCACGTAGTGGAAATAGTCTCGTCAAACTCAGAAAATAATATCAAAAACATGCATCGGGAGGTTTCTTGTTAACTTAACAATTATTCCGATCAAAATTAAATAATTTCTCGATCTCCATAAACGCGTACAATGATCAAACAAGACGTTAGCCGTTTCGATACGGACTTTTACATGTTGGACGTGCTCGAAAGCACACCGGGAATTGGGACGGGCGCGGTTTTGTTGCGAAAATGGAAAATCTCTGACCGAATAACGAGGACTCCGCTCGTTTAACGCTTCGCTGGGCAGCGATATTCGTAAATGGGGAAAATTGGAAAATATATTGCCACCAACAGAGTAGCGATAGAGAGAAGACAGCGGTGCGAGGTGGATGGATCGCTTAAAAATAACGTTTCGGATGTTTTGCAATGGAAAACAGCCCAAAATCGAAATCCAATTGGTATCACGCTTATCATCCGGTAGTTATTCAAAGATGATGGCGCAATATTAAATTTTTTATGTCCTAGATTATCATAAAGAATCGAGATTTTATTTAGATTAAGGTAGTTTCCTTAAAATATGTTGAATTGGTAATATTTATGTTAAACATAAATGATAATTGCGAACGAAAGGAACTTTTAGTAGCGTTTTGAATAAAAGATTTATGTGTAAAAAGAGTACTTATGAACATTGTCAATGTTTGTGTTCTAGAAAGGTTTGTGTTTTAGAGAAAGATTCTGATTTTGGCACATTAAGACAAATTTGTGAAGGTGCGTCAACAGAACCGTTAAGTTGTTCCAAAGATTATTTTAATTACGCAAATATAACATCACTAGATGTAGAACATTCGTTTTCTGCAAATAAACACACTTTTTCCTCACGCCGCACTCGGTTTGCCGAAACAACTGTGAAAACATATTTAATGTTGCAGATATTTAACAGACATTATTCACTTTGTGATTTCACGGAAGACTCTTAAGACGGTAAGTGTTTGAGCACGTATTGTATTTCATTTCTGACCATTTATTTTGTGTAAACTTTTATGCGCCCGCCACTGTTGCTGTTGGCGCAAACTGAGCAACTCTAACCATATAACAGACACTACTTATAGTACAAGTTTTGCTCAAAATATGAGACCGATTGGTGAGATTGGCCATAAGTTTTAATCACATTCAGAATATCTTTTTATTGTTTCTCTATTTTTTAGGAATGAATTTGTAAAACTGCTAAGCTCTGATTAACAGTAGAATGTCAAGATAGTTATTTATATGAAGTGGGATACGATATTTTTCCTACTACCCAGCCAAAGTTTCAAAACAATTTTACATATTACGACAATATTTGACATTTGGCTGGCTTTAAGTTTAGGATAATTAAGCACGAACAAACTTCAAAATATCCATGCAAATATGCACCAAAGACATCAAGGATAAATATGCGCAAAAGAAATGTGCACAAAAAATCAACTTTTGTAGAATAAATACTAATTTTAATATTAACACATTTATTTTTCGCTAAAAAGCACAAATAATTTTTCTTAATTCGAAATTATTTATTCAAAATTAATTAAAAACAAAATTATTAAATTAAAATTAAATTGTACAAATACATTATAATTACATTTAACTGCAACATGGTGTAACAAATTTTCAAAAATAAACTTGTGCTTGTCAGCTAGAGCATTTTTGTACTGTGAAAAAATCTCGCACGACATTATTGGTGGAAACTCATATTTTACAATGTCACTGGCACTTAAATGTTAATATTTTTCAGGATTTTGAGCTGTGCTAGACCTCGTGGTGTAGTGGTTAGCACCGCAAACAAGAGAGGTCATGTTCGATTCCTTGACGGGGTTAAGATTTTTTCAAACATTTAATTACGGCGGAAATTATGGAGTTCAACTATAGGTTCGTACCAACACGCAGTTTGTGTATCGTACATATACGATACATGGATCAGTTCACGAACCGTTTTCTACGCATGCCTTAAAAATGTATTACTTTCCGACCAATTCCGTATCGTGGCATGTTGCAACGGCTTATGGACATTTACTGAATTTGAACCTGCCTCTCACTTTAAATTTACCTCTAACTGTATAGATTCCCAAAGAAATAATGAAAACTGTTTCATTATTTCTTTTGGGAACCACTAATTGAACGTCTAAATCGCTATCATAATTGGGAGAACTATTTAAGAAATCGGAGAATCCTCCAAAATCCCTCATTTTAGCAGATTTCTTAAATAAATATTAATAGTAAAAAATGATGTTATTGGCAGTATTGCACGTAAGAAAATCCAATAAGCTAATTACATTCTGCGCATGCCTCTGACTAGCGGTTCCACACAAATCTGCGGATCGATTCGACCGTTCAGTGAACGATTCGATCATCATCAAATTTTATGTTGGAACATCCGACTATTCGCACACATTTCAGTCAGAAGTTATGTTGAAACGCCTAATTTGCTTTGCGGCGATTCACAAACTGGTTTGCTGGTGTGTTGGAACGAACCTTATATACCTTCCGCTATTTCAATGCTGTGTTGTAAAGATAATCCCTTAGCTTGTAGCGTAGAGATTGTAGACAAAATGAAGCCAGATTAGCTCGAATATGCATTAATGCTCTAAAGAATTAAAATATGCATTTATAATAGATACAGATGTCCAAAATGTGCATTTGCATATGAAAATATACAAGTGCATAAGTATCCTAAGCCTACTTATATGTTTGTCAAAGTTGTCAATTCCTATTACATATGTACTGATGCCTATTCCTATATACCGCGTTAGAAAGTTCTGCAATAAAGTGAGGCGCTAAAATACATGGGCACTGTTGCAAAATTTGCCCACTATAAAAGTATAAGGGCGGGGAGTTGCGCGACGGCAATGCATCAATATCAGTAATAATCTAACTCGCTATCATGAGAGGATCGCATTAGACTCTAATGAAGTGATGCGTTAGTTTTATATACTGTGGAAAAGTTTTTTGAATTATCTTCTTTCTAGGAAGTCGTTAAATAGTACTACGTTACTAGCAGTACTGCAAATGATTGCTTATTTCAATATCTATCCACTATCTATCGTAACAATAGATACAATTGAATGTTTACACCTACAAATACGATTCATTTTGATATAAAATTTCATTAATTAGATTTAGAAAACATGTTTTTGTTTGGGAATTCAATTTGCATGCACTTAAAACTTTGTTTTTTTGTTGTGTACTTTCTAGTATTTGAATATTTAATATATATTGCATTCTTTGCTTCATATACGGCCGTATTACAATTAAGTATTTATTTGGAAATAATCAAGGATTTCAATTTATCGATATCATAAAAATCAAGTAAGATATAATACGTATTTCCTAAAATCAGCAGTGAAGTCGAGCTTATAAACTCGAGCACGTATGATAGGCGACTGACTGGCATTTGGTAAGTGTGTGGGGAAACTGAAGAGTGAGGAGGGCGTGTTTGCACATAGACGGCAACGTTATCTGCTGTATGTATGGGACTGTTGCTTATAAATGAATCCTTTCTAATTTCCATTACAGCCTGCTGTCAATCAAGGGCAACTAAGGTAAATAATCCGTAAATCGCACTTACGTCTCTCCAATCAGGGCGGGCAGTAATGATTAACTTACCTAGCCAGTAATAAGAAAATAAGTTTACATTGGGCTTGAAGTATTGACATGTAAAAACCCATGGCTATTCTAAAAAAAAAGCGCTGTGTATGCAGTGCGCAAACAAACGATTCGGTTGGGGACTCTTTATGTTTAAATATTCGCGCAACTATGCTTAGCCTGATATTCAACTATAGTGTTCGAATCGTTGCCGTCCAATCGGTATATATAAATTAACAGGAAAAACTATTAGATAAACACATTTAAACAAATCAGTTTTCTGTACCTTGCTTGATCAAACGCTAAATTGTGCGGCATAAATGTCGGAAAGAAAGATTTACAACTTTAGGGTGAGTACACAGCACTTCTTTTGTTTGCGAGCACTTTTTTCAAAATTTGACACTAATCGTACGTTAATTATAGGACACATTTTATAATTTAATTTTATCTGAGTAGCTCTTAGTACACTTTTACGAATTACATCAAATGAGTGTAATCTTTTCGAATGTGATTGATTGATTGATTGATTTTTCTACCAAAGCAGGGCTGGTCTTTACATCCCTAACACTGAAGCTTAGTAGCTTATTGTATTATTCCTGCTTCGGTTTTGTTTTACTCGAACAGGTTAGTTCCCGCAATCAGGTTTAAGAGCCTATGTAGCAAATCTTTCTCCATTGGTAGTTCAATTGTGCTTCGCATAGCGAATCTGCGTTGAGCTAACGCTGCACATTCGAAAATAATATGAGGGGCTGTTTCCTCCTCCTCTTTGCAAAGTCTACATAAGGGCTCATCTTTGTAGATCCCCATCTTATGCAAGTGCCCTCTCAAGCAGCCATGTCCTGTTAATAGACATGTTGCTGCCCTAAGCTGTATCTTGCTTAATTCAAGCAGGTCAGCAGTCAGATGTTGCGACGGTCTTCCCATCATCCGTTTGCCGTGCTTTTGTCCAGCTGCATGTTTCCAATTTAATTGGTGTTGTGTTATCATCCACTCATTAATTGCATCACGCACTGCACTCTTGGTAATACCTAGACCCGATTCAGGGATTAATTAATACTAATCTAAACAACAAGGTTAATAATTAAATTTACAAGTTTCTAGAACGGGCAGTAGTAATGGCGTTAAGCGCAGTTCTTAAATCTTAAGTACGAATCATAATTAACCAAAAGAATGACTATTAAATGCACCAAATAGTTTAATCAAAATAAAATGTGAATTGTGATTCGCAACGTTATATAAAATATCTTAAATTAACTTACATAAGACTGGGTTCGGAGAGACACGCAGAGGGAGGAAGTTTGTCCGTAAGATACGGTGGTACAGGTGTTCTAGCGGCGGTGAAGTTGAAAGAACGGGCGCCGGGCTCGCAGATCGAGGAAACGGTAGTTGACAACCTGCGGGCAGACACAATCCAGGTGGAGAAACCAAAGCTTAAGATCCGCAACTTGTGCGATGTTCCGTACGACTCAATACGACAAATGTAAACGCAAAACAAACGCCGTTGAGAAAACAGGACCTCAGGCACCATATATCCCCCAGTAGGGTTATGTCAAACGACAAATTGTGGTACCTCAGAGGAAACCAGGTTTCTAACACATTTGGCCACTTATGGCCACACTAACTGCTGCTGCCAACTAATGTGTAACTTCGATCTCGTGACTAATTCTTAATAATTTCTTCTTGGTGTCAGAACGCCTCTATTTATGTATTTTACGAAAATCCAATGGGGTATCGCGAGATCTGATTCAACCAATGCGGAAGCAAAGATATGATGACGTATGCGAGATGGGTGTTTAGCGACGTATTTGCGTGTCTATTTAACTGTATAATTGCTAATTACAACAATTAGCTACGGATGAAATCTAATTTAACTAATACCAAAATGTAAAGCGGAAGTAATACTATTTGTTGACAAAGTTTCATTTATGTTCTTTGATAAACAAAGCAACAGGGCTTAAAGAATTGAAAGAAACGGGAACGATTGATTCCTAAACAGTTAATTACTAAATATCTCATTAGATTAAGAATTTATTGTTATCATAGGCAAGTAGAGTGCAAAATAAAGATTATTGGCGGCGTAGAATGTTGAAAGGATTAATATTAATGGTTTTACTAAATAAGAAAGATCAAAACATAGGACAAATTAGGGGAATGAATTTAACTAAAACAAGTACACACAAATACTACGCCTTGTAGATGCGGTGATGTCATCCTTTGCAGGTGTTCAGTTTCGTTATATATTAAAATAGAGGAATCGGCGCGAAATGAAATATTTGAAGTATTTTAAATATAGATTTAAGAAATTTGTAAATTAGAGTGTAACACAACACTGATTTACAAATCTATAGTCAGATCGGTGATAGACTATGGTTGCGTGCTATATGGCTCTGTTTGCAAAACATTATTAAAACGATTAAACATGGTTAACAATAGTGTTATAAGACTTTGTCTGGGAGTTATGAACTCTACCCCTGTGGATGCTATGTATGTCGAAATTGGAGACCCCCCCCCCCAGCACTTAGACGGAAGTATTTAAGCGACAAATTCATTCTTAAAAATAAATCTACAGGGAATAAAGTTATTGCAAAGTGCACTAAATTGAATGTTCAAAACCTCATTGGTACGTATTGGCTACGCAAACCATCTCCACCCGAATTATAAGAACTAATGGATCTTCTATTGATAGTATTCCATTTAAATGTTTGATACAGCATAAACCCCAAGTTGTTTTTCCATACTCTACATGCGAATACTATTTTATTTAAAGAAATTGTCAATCGGTGTTCAGAATCCACACATATCTTTACAGATGGCGCAAAGAAGGCACTGGATGTGCTATCCTTATATCTCAGGATGAAGTCAACAAAATCTTCACGCTTCCTAAAGAAGCCAGCGTATTTACTGCGGAAGCTACGGCTATTAGAAAAGCACTGGAATATGTAGTAGAGCACAACAACTCGAGCTTTAGTATTTTTACCGACTCTAGGAGCGTCCTCATGAGCCTAGAAAACTTCAGCTACAAGTCATTTATTATCGGAGAAATATTACTGTTAGACTTCCATTTAAAAGAACAGGGGAAGTCTATAAAATATATTTGGATCAAAGGACATTGGGAGATCTCTGGTAACGAATTAGTGGACAGTCTGGCTAAAGAGGCATGCTGCGCTAATAGGAGTGAAAATGTATTGATGCCATATACTGACATTTTAGTGTCTCTAAAGAAAGATCTATATAATAGCTGGCAGTCCGTATACACGGAAACCTACAAGGGTAATCCCACCAATCATTACACAATTTTTCCAAGCATCAAAAGGCACCGGTGGTATAATAAGATCAACGTTAGGAAAAAAGTATTGACACAAATTTTAAGAATAACGTTTAACCACGGAAGATTTCCGTCTCATCTCCATAAAATTAAGATATTGGAAAACGATTTATGTAACATCTGCAAGGATTCGCGCGGTGACATTAATCATATTATTTTGGGATCTAGTAAAGGTAAAACAGAGATTGATAAGCTAATTCGAGACCTAATCAAGATGAATGTAGAACTTCCAGTCAATATCAATTTTTTAATAGCCCAGGAGAGACCAGATATTAACTACAGGATATATGAATATATGTGCACCATGAAAATTACTTTTTAGTTGACTTCTGTGTTTATTCTGTATGGATATTCCCTTTTTCCGATGGCCTACCCTTTGTGTGTGTACAAATAGTTAGTCACTCGATCGGCCCCGAGTGTGAAGAGTGTCATATGTTTACCTTGGCGTCCATCCGGGTGGCTAGGAATTCAAAAGTATATGGCTAGTGGTGAAAAACCGAGGCCAATAATAATAATAATAATAATAATAACTACCTTGAGATTCAAAAATCATGATGAATGATGATTAATAATCGCACATATGTAGTCCTGAGGATTTTTAACATGCGTGTTGTAATAAATAATTATACATACACATTAATATATTACATACGCTTCTCTAATATATGAGCTTATCTAATTGTTCACTCGAAGCGTTGAATCGAAACCACCGGGTATTTTCATAGAAGATAATGCCAGAGTTCGTGTCACATTAATTAATAATTATCTATTATTCTTCATCATTTACCTTCGAATAAAATTAACCGTATGCGGTTTAAGTTACATCAATAAACACCTGAGTTTGCTTTTTCTGCTGATTATTTCATCGCTTCAAGGTTATCATAGGATAAGTTTATCTATTTATTTAAACGCGTAATTGGCTTTTATCATAATTTGTTTAAATGACTGTGCAAAGAAATCGACGAATAAGAGGAACTAATGCGCACATCTAGTTAATGAAGCGCCTATTATTTAAAATTAGCTGATTTATTTTTTAGATGTCTATAGCATAAGTGTTCAAAAATAATACTCCTTGGCCAACCTCGGTTTCAATCCATAAGAAAACTGCCCGAATTTTATTTATTTGCCTAATCTTAAAGATAAACCAACCCTTGTTTGTTTTTTTTTATTATCCCTCTTAATTCATACATCTTGGCTGAGCGCCATATTGATGTACACTACCGTTCATGGAAGTTCGCGCAAGCAAAGAAATGTTAGGAAGTCAAAGAAAATAAGAGAAATATTAAATGGCCATGTATTTAATACTTACTTACATGATTTTACATATTTTCAAACACAAATTTATTAAAAAGAAAAAGTTAATGTAATACAAATAATTTAAATTTTCATCGAAAAATCTACCTTTTGCTTTAGGACTGCTGCCACTATTCTCGGCATCCGATTCACTAATTTTGCTAATATTTCATTGGGCAAGTTTGTCCATACCTCCTGGAGAATGGTCCACAAATGTTCCTTCGATTTTGGACACTTTTTCCTAACACATCGGTCTAATTCTTCCCATAACAACTCTATCGGGTTCAGATCGGAGGATTGTGGCGGCCATTCCATAATTTTTAGGGTTCTTTAATTTTCTTCTTGCTGCAGGTAATCTGTGCACAATTTAAGTTTATGTTTGGGGTCATTGGTCTGCATAAATTTAAATCCACGACCAATTAATCGGACTCCTGACGGTATGGCATTTTCCTCCAAGATTTTCCGATATTCTTCTTTTTTCATTATGCCCTCAATTTTGAGCAAGTCCCCTGTTCCGATTAAGGAACAACAACCCCAAACCATTACAGATCCGCCACCATGCTTCACCGTAGGAACTATACATCCCCGTAACATTCTTTCCCCCCTTGATCTGCGTACGAAAACTCTCCGTCTATTTCCAAAAACCTCAAACTTGGATTCGTCAGTCCACAAAACGTTTTTAAAATCGTCTACTGTCCAATCTCTATGAGCTTGTGCCCATTTCAGTCGTTTCAGCCTATTTCCTCTTCGGAGTAACGGTTTTCGACATGCCACATGCCCATGCAACCCAGCCTCTTTCAGCCGACGTTTCACAGTATTCACAGAAACTTAGGAATCTCACTCATTATTGAATTCTGCAGCAATTTCTGATGCTGTTAGTCTTCTATTGCGCTTACTATTATATATTATTATTTTTATTCGTAAATCTTCCGCAGGTGTCGTTTTTCTTGACGATCCTGGCCGATTAGGATCTTGCACGTCACCGGTTGTCTTAAATCGAACTATAGTATCATGTACTGTAGATTCTTTTATTTTTAATTTATCCTCAATCCATCTTTCTGCGTACCCTTCCTGATGCAAGGTAAAGGTCCACGGGACATTTTAAGCAGTCAAACCGAAATTATTTTATTTTTCACTTGCACAGCCACAGATACTTTCACAATAACAATCTCTTCAGAACTACTGCGTTTACAAATGAAGAAGCTATATCAACAAAGCCGCTAAGATCAAGAATCAATCTTCAAACGTATTTATGTTGGTGTATAAGTTTGAATTCTGACTTAATAAATCAATTCAGTTTATATTGTTAACATGACACCTTTACATCAGTTGCATTCTCCGGGCCTGTATACAACTGCTTCTAAGGTCTTAAGACACATCAAAATCGTGTTTGGCATTGAAGTAGACCTTCAACGGATTTGTTTACGTTCTTCTCATTAGATACACATTGTTTTTATTATCTATTGTTGTTCCCGCAGAAGCACGATGTATGTATTTATTCATTAACAAAAACCGTAGCGCTGGCTTGTTGTTGATGTTCGTGGAAATCGAAAGGACATCGAGATATTGTTGAGACGTAGTAATGCGGTGTATACGTTATTTTTGCGGTTTCAATGATTCTGTAGTACATTTTATGGAGCATGGCGTAACTAATTGTAAGTGCTGTAAAACGATATATCAATATGTCGTCTGAATTTAGCTAATTTGCAATTCCTTTTATTTCCGAAAGGATTAGGTACATAAAATATTTCCGATTTAATTGCAACTTTATTCTAACGTTAGTAATTTAATACCTTTTCTCTAATTAACTTCTTTGGTCATTTAGTTAATTGATTAGCATGTATAGTTTATGGCCTGTTACCAATTTTATTATTCTATAAATGGTTATAGTATTAGAATTGTTCTAATTTCTCTGGTTGTTAGGTTTAGATATCAATTTTTACATTTCACACTCCTGTTACTATCTAGGCGCACTAGAAATGTTCAATTAACTTGGCAAACACGCTTGCTCAATCAGTATTTCTGTTAGCACCGAAATGTTGAATTTCATTTGTAAAGTATTTAATAAAAAAGAAATTGCAAAAACTGTTTCATACTTTTAGTGGTGATGTGGTTTAATTCAATTTTCGAGAGGCATCCTTACCACAACACTGAACTGCTTTCATTTCTACTGCTGAAGATGATAAGTTAAACATCGAAAAGTCCATCCAGTGTTAGTGAAATGGTAAGGATGATAGTGGAACGTTTCAACTAATTTGTTAACAGGAAAAATAAAATCGAGTACGTATGTGTAAAAATGTTGCTCACTATATAGTTATTTCTTCTAAATTTAAATTTATTTGCTGCGAATTGACAAATATACATAATGTACAGCACATATATGTCAATTCACGTACCAGTCAGTGTTACATTGCTTCTCGTCCTCTGTCCTCCCGAAGAGTAGTAGTTTTTAGTATCCAGCCAGACAACGTGACTAGTGCGTGAAAATGTCTCAGGTAACGAAAATCGAGTACCGCGTGGTCATTAAATTTCTAACAAATGAAGGACATACGCGTAATTGCATTAAACAACGTTTAGACGGCGTTTATGGTGATTTATCCCCTTCATATTCCACTGTAAAAAAATGGGCAAATTGATTCCGTTTGGAGCAAGAATCCCTAGAAGATGTTCAGTGCCCCGGTCGTCCAATTGAACTGATATTCCAATTATTGAAGAAATGGTATTAGCTGTCAACAGTACATACTATGCGTCTTTGCTGCTTACATTGAGGGACAATATTCGTATAAAACGTCGAGAAAAATTGACAAAAGGTGTTAACAGGGATTAATGCATGACAATGCACACGTCCATACTGCCGCCATTTCACAACCTACCATCCGCGGATGTTCCAATTCTTGAAAGCCATTGAAGTTCCAAGAATTGGAGCATCCACCGTATAGTCCGGGTATGGCTCTATGTGATTATTATTTATTTTCTCATTTAAGGAAAGACCTTAGGGGACGTCGCTTTAAGGACGCTAGTGAGTTGCAAGCAGTTGTAATACAACATTTTGAGGGAAAAACTTTAGATTATTTTTACAAGGGTATAGAATTATTAATTGATCGTTGTAATAAATGTAATGAAATTAGGGGAGATTATACTGGATAATAAAAATTGTTATATTTCACCGAGTTTATTTTTTTTATATTAGGCCGAGAATTTACGGCGCCTACCTCGTAGGATTGTAGTATAATCATTAGAGCTTGTTAATGTTCGCGAATATGTGAAATACGTGTACACGAACTAGTCCGAACCTCTTCTGAATATTTGTTTTTATTTGATTTTTTTGCTATTGTATATGTAACAATTTTTTTCTGTTTTATTGTTTGTTGGATATTCATCTCGCGTGTCTATTCGTATACTTCTGTTGTTGGAGTTCTTTGAATGCCATATATTAGTTTTAGTATTCTGTTTTGTTGCCTTTGTATTTTTGTCAAATTCTTCATTGATGTGGTGCTCCAGATATTTATTAGATGATTTAAGTGTGATGTAAATACTGCGGTATATTGATTTTCTCGTACAGTGAGGTCCTAAAGTGTCCCCTAAAGTGCAGGCTATAATAACAATAAACTACAAGAATAATTTACATTTTTGGAATTGAAATTTGACAGTTTGGCAGTTGTTATGATTACTTTGCTTAGCAACGAGCTCTTTAGATCTGTCTGGCGTCACAAGAAACAATTTGGCGCTCTTTCCAAGCCAACTTTGTGTAACGAGAAATAGGTCACCAAAACCTATTATTGATGCATATCATCATATTTTTTAAGTTAAAGTATAGCATAAGTGGTATCGTTGGATTCGCCTTCCAATTACCTTTCCAAAAAACGTAAAAATATACAGCATGTTCTATTTAAAATAAGAAAGTTGACGTCACTTCCTGTGGCACCGGAAATCCAATTGGACTGCCGATAACGGCAAAAGATATCAACCTAATTTTTCTAAAAACGCTAGCTTCTGCGGTTCAAAAGTTAGTATGGGAAGGGGATACTTTAGGGCCTTACTGTATGTTCCGGAATAATATTGTTTATGTTGTTTGTTGATGCTATAGCTACTGCATTTTTGGTGATAAGTGTATTTATATGTCTGTCCCATTTTAAATTGTCTTGTATTGTTAATCCGGGATATTTTGTGTGTTTACTTGTTCTATGAGTTGGTTATTGAAAGCTGTAGTGAAGTTGATTGTACGTTTACTCTTTTGGAAGACCGTGTTTTCGTCTCATTAATTGTTAACAGGTTCCCTTGACACCATTCTTCTATTTTTGTTACATTAGCTTCGATTTGTTGCTGCAATTTTTCTTTATCCATTCCAGAGTATAACATACACATATCGTCTGCATATGCATATATTTCTCCGTCCATATCGATATTAATACATCATTTACATGTTTTGAAGAGGATTAGGGGCAAATTTCCCCCTTGCGATACCATATTCTGCCGTTAAGGGTTGACTCTCAACGTTATTTCCTATTGTTATTTGGGCTGTATTCATTAAGCATGTTTTTACTCAGTTGTCTTCCGCGCTTTTGATCCCTAGTTTGGTCAGTTTTTCTATGAATTTTAGTTTTGAGATGGTATGAAAAGCCTTTTTCATATCTATAAAGACTACTACGATTTTCGTCGTGTTTTATCTGCTTTAGATTTTTAAATTTAAGAGTTTAATAGCAGACAAATTATGTAGTTGCGTTTAGTTGAGATCTGAATACAATAAAACGCATTAAAATGACTTAAAAGTATATGACCCTAAGTTTGCAGTTTGCAAATATATTTTACATTAATTAGCCTTCTTATAAATATAAAATTTATAACTACAATAGGAGGTTTTTCACATTATGGACAACTTCTACAGTGAAGTTAAAGTTTAAACTTCCAAAAACCAAAATTTTTCGTTAATTGGCGAGTGTTTTAGGAATCCTGTGTTAAATGCATAAATTGGACGATATGAATAAAAACGAGTTCGAACTCATGAATATATTCTCTTGACTTGAGCTTATTCCAAAGCTAGCACGAATAATATATAAGCTTATACTCGTTTATCGAGTTTATATCATTTTGTTGTGACCATTTACCCACTATCGGAGAAGTGTAAATTTGTGAAACTATGAATTATTGAGAATTTCACCCATATATTCCATTTGTAAAGAAATTTGACGAGATATTGTTTTCTTTGGATCGACATTTGCTCTACTAAATTTAGATATTGACTTTCACTTTCTTTCTTTTATTTATATTCATAACGCATTCAAGTAATATACGTATTCTATTTCCTAGTTCGGTTACAAAATTGAAATTCAAACCATCCGGGTAAAAGTTTTATTGATATACCTTTCGGACCATCAAATTCAATTGAACAGAGCACTATATCCACGAAGTATGGAATGTATTGGTCTTAAACTAAACACATTCTGGAAAAATTTTTCGACAGGTCGATTTTTGTATTCATTTGCTTATCTACCACTAGTGTGATGCATTTTTGGAATTAACTTTTCAAGTAGAATCCAATGATGAACTGATATACTGAATGCTCCTCTATAAAGAAAACTGGCGTAATACCGGAAATGAATTTGAAGATCGGCCTATTCCAAAATATATTTAGAAATGAATTTATTTCATAATTGATAGAGACCATGCATTAGCAGCGGAGATTTTTATCTACCTAGCCTTGAAGAAAAAGATTTAGGAAACAAAAACATATTTGTCAATATATCGTCGCCTTTGAATGACAGGGTTCTAGCTGCGGCTTATTAAAAAAGGTTTTAGGAGAACCTTGTCAGATTAAAAACTCATTTTTTAGAACTGCAGATATAACCCTGTCATTCCAAGGTGACGACATGTTGCACTAATGGTCACATGCTTATTCCAACGCCTTTGTAGTAAACCTATTCTTCCTAAAGAAAAGTCTTTCGGTAGGTCTTCAAAGACATCGTCGCTCTTTTTAATTTTTTAGAGATCGTCGCTTTCAAGCAGAAAAACGTCGACATCTCAACTGTTTTTTTTTTATTCAGGAAAATTTCAACCAACTGCATGGATTCTTGTTTTGTTAGCGGGTTTCAGTGATACACCCACGTCTCATCACTAGAGTAACCTAAACTTGCGGACTCGCATAGGCGTCGGTATTGCGGGTTAATATAAGAATACGAAAAATTCATAAATAAACTAAACCGGTGGAGAAGCAGGCATGTAGTGTCGACCTTGAATATAAATCATGTTAAACCGCGCTGAGAGAGATTTCGTTTTAGTACCGGTTGAGCTGTTGCAGAGATTAGTCGAACGGTCAAGGTTATGTACTTACGTGTCGCTTTTGACAATATAGCTGGTGTTTTTTGTGCGTTGTAGTATTATACCAAGTACATAATTAGTGTATCGTTTCATATAGAACTAATATTTACATACCTAAGAAAACAATGCCTCGTAATAGATTTGCTGCTAATGTACATAAGTATGTGTCACTTTTTCCCCATTTAAAATATGACGGTAGTGCAGTTTGTTGCTTAATATGCAATGTTCGTTTGGCTGCATTGGACAGAACTGATTGCTAGAGGCATGTCAATGGTATTAAGAATATGAGAAATGCAAGAACTGAAATACCTTTTACACTATTCCTCATACATTTATTAATTATGTTTACCTCTTGTAATCTTCCGTTGTCGTTGGTGAGAAAAGCAGCTTTTAAAACGTTTTGGCGACAATACGTTCCAAAGTACCCATTACCCTCACAAACACAATAACAGAATCATTTGCCGCGAATGAAAGAGATGCTAGAAAATGTGTGTAAACGTGATTTGTGTTCCAAAAAAATATGGATTACCGTGGATGAGACGACCGATATAAAGAAAAACAGTATTGTGAATGTAATAGCTCGCGTTTTATCTAGCGAGAACACAGCATCTCGATATTTGTTAGCTTGCAAACGTGTTCAACAATGTACCGCGGAAAATATTCAAAAAGTGATCATGAACGCTTTGAAAAAATTTAAAATTGCCCAAGATCAAGTTGTGATGATTGTGACAGATAGTGCAGCAGCGATGTTAAGTGTTGGGCGATCCTTAAAACATATATTTCCTAACTTAATACATATAACCTGCGTGCTGCATGCTTTGCGTTTAGTTGGTGAAGTTGTTCAACAACATTACGGAAACGTTGATCGGATGATTGGAGGTACTAAAGCAGTGTTTCGTAAATCTCCTAAACGTTTAAAAGAATTTCGTAAATTTTGTCCAGGTATTCCAGAACCTCCTGAACCAATTTTAACGCGATGGGGTACTTGGCTAGCAGCAGCTTTCTACTATTTGATCCATTTTCAACAAATTCAATCAGTTATAATGCGATTTAATCGGAATGAATAAAAAGCAATTAGAGAAAGTCAAAGAGAATTTCAAATTCCTCAACTTTTAGAAGACTTAACAACAATATGTACTAATTATACAGTATTACTAGATGCTATCAGAAAAATACAATGTACTGAATTGTCATTGCAGGAATCATTAGACATAGTGGAGAGTGTAAAAAATAAACTACACACATTGAATGATACGCCAGGATTATGCGCTAGTCAAAAGTTGGCAGATGTTTGAAGGAAAAATCCCGATTTTAATAGTTTAGAGGCCGTTTATAATAAGTGTAAGAATAGTGAACTTTTAAGTGATTTTGAAAAACAATTTCTACATGCAAATGTAACTTCCTTAGATGTGGAGAGATCATTTTCTATATATAAGAGTATTTTTTCTTGTCGACGCACAAGGTAAGAGGTAACTGTGGAAACATATGCAATGATGCAAGTTTACAGTAGTTCACATCCTGATGCCTCTAATTTGTTGAATAATTAGCAAGTAAGTTTATTTATGAATTTTTCATATTCTTATATTAACCCGTAATACCGACGCCTATGCGAGTCCGCAAGTTTTGGTTACTCTACTCATCACCCTTTCCAATTTTTGGAAAAAAAGACAGCCAATGCCACCAAGTTTTCTTCACATAATTTTTTGCCAACACAATTTGTGTTCAGAGAAAACAATTTCAGAATCCAACATGCTGACACCTTATTCATTCCTAAATTTTCATGTAAGATTTATAAAACCGTTATTCTTTGATCTCCTAAAACCAGTTCCACAGCTTTCTCGTTCTTGCTTCAACACGCCTTCCGCACCTTGGGCATTCAGCCACAAATATTCTCGGGTCCACTTCCCTTGTTCGTTAAGAACTTGATAGCACCTTTAGAAAAACAACGTAACCTTTTGAACATGAACGAAATTTAGTCAGCTTGTATCAAAATGTCACAGCTATTTGACAGCAAAAAAATTGCCAACGTCACTTATTCTTTTAAGGCTAGGTAGATAATATAAAAATCTCCCCTCGCATTATTATAATTCAAGTCAATGGTTTTATAAACTTCACAAAATTAAATATCAAAAGTAAGTATATGTATCAATATCTATCCAAATTCGAAAAGGTTGAGAGCAGAAATATAACTTCTGGCTTATATTACCAGTTGATGAATGGATTTTTAATTATATAATACAATATAGAAGCTATAATATGCTGTATGAACGCATAAATTTCAAGGAGAAAGTCAATAATTTAAGAATTCGATTTATATGTCAATTACTGGCATAAACATATATACACGTAGACCTTTAAGAAATGCAAATATAAATACTTGAGAAGAGTATGATTAAGTAATCGCAAATTACTTTTGCTATTTACTTCTCCAGACATAAGATGCGATTGAAAAAAAATTTAATGTACTCACTTGCGCCTGTTTACAAATGTTATGTAGTCGTAAAGTGTTTTAAGTACAACTCTATGTGGTACATATATGAATTTACACATATGTACTTGCACAACTCGTTTTCCAAGTGGTGTACTTGAAAATGGTTTTTTTTTGCTTAATAGAAAGTTAAAAAAACATAACCACATTTCACGTGGATAACTCTAAATTAATCTGGAAACTTATTTCCCAACAAAACCAATCTAATCGTATCTTCTTTTCTTTGCAGTTAAACATGAAACGCGAAGCCGACGGAGATATGGGAGCTCCACAAAAAAAGACCAGGCGTGGAGATGAAGAACTGCGTCTTCTTATTCCCAGCAAGGTAATAATAAGTTCTGTTCCAGAAAAGTGTAATTTGTGTTCTGTTTTCATTCATTTTTTTTCCTTTCCGCATTCGCAGTAAATTAAAAGTTCTATATATCGCTTTGGGTTTACATTACTTAGAGCGTATAGGTATCAAATCATCCAGGAGGAGGTATTCCAAATATAACATTTTTATTTCTAATGTAATTTTAGTATTAGGCCGTTTGTTGAGGTACTTCGCTGAAAATAATATCTGGGAAAGTATGAATTGCAAATGTTCGTATATATACGATTTAAAATATTGAAATGCCATTGCCTTCCACAAGACACACTGAAGAGATGTAAACATCGAAACGCGCGTCTGTGTATGGTGGATAGGTGATGGCTTTTACGTTTCAATATGAATTGCACATTTTAGAAAATTTTTACTACAATCAGAAATAGATATTTTAATATATCTCTCGCTTTCAGTTATACCAGAAGTCAGTATTGCATCTTTTAAAAGCAATGCTCTTATCTATGTTCTGTTTTTTATTTTGGAGGAATATCTTTAAAGTCTCACGTCAAAATGGTACCCTTCAGACTGACTACTTTGGAGTCACAGTCACAAAGACAAAACTAGTTTTGAGTTTAGTTTTTTGGGCAGTAATTACCTAGTGCTCTTTTGATATTTGGTATCTCTCAAGTGTACGCTTAAATATAGAGCAAATAACTACATCACATAAGTTAGGCATATTTGTTTGTATTTATGAAGCAAAATATATTGAACACTTATAATATGATGAGTATGCTGATACACCAAATATGAAGATAACTTGAATGCGTTATTTGTTAAAAATGAAATTACTTTTAGGTGTAACAAAATCTACATAGTTGCTATACCTAACCGAAGCACAAGAAGACATTCTATGATAGTTACTTTTAATAGAAATCTTAAAACATTCTGTTAGAAAAATAATTTATAGTTTGTTTAATAAAAATGAGTAAAATAAAATTCATATAAACTAATTTCAAGTAATTTTAATTAATATACAATTTTTTTCTATATGGAAACAGATAGAAACAGCGCTCTTATAGATTTAACTACATTAAAGGATTAGAGACGACAAAATAACCAATATGTTGTACTAGATATGAAACATTGTTGAATCAAGCACAGGTTAGAATGAATATTTTTGAATATGCGCTTTAAACATGAATTAAAATAAAGTTATTTTTAATTTACGCTTTACAAATAGACATTTCTTTAAATGTGTTATTCGGGGGTGGATCAATATGTCCGTGACTTTTTGAATTTCCCGCATTGCAAATTAAAAGGCAATACTGCTCCCGTTAACCACCATCTATCAATACACTACTGTCAAAGTTTGGGAGAGCTGCATCATTTAGTTAAAGTTTAACAGCCATTGAAAGCAGACAACATCGTGCATTTTGGCGAAAATGGAAGAAAGTAAATTTCGTGTGCTCAGAAAGCATTATTTTCTGCGGATGAAAACCATCACTCAAACCAGGGCTAAGTTTGATAAATACTGTGGAGACTCTACACCACCATAATCGATGGGAAAAAAGTGGTTTACTGAATTTCGTTGTGGCCGTACAAGCACTAATGACGCCGAACGTTCTGGACGCCCAATTGAGATCACTACACGCGAAGCAATCGAAAAAATCCTCGATGCGACGTTGGCCGATTGGAGATTGAAAGTGCGCGAGATTGTAGAAGCCATAGGCATATCACATGGCTCAGTGGTTTCGATTTTGAATGATCACTTGCGTGTGGGAAAGCTCTCCGCAAGATGGGTGCCGCGTCTGCTCACAATTGATCACAAACGCGATTGTGTGACAACTTCGAAAGAGTGTTTTACCGTAATCCGGACGAGTTTTATAGCCGTTAACGAAGTATGGATACACCACAACACACGGGAGACCAAACAGCAGTCGAAACAGTGGATTTCTCCGGGCGAATCGGCGTCGAAGAAGGCCATGGTGGGTCTGTTGGCCAACAAGGTCATGGCGACTATTTTTTGGGATGCACGTGGCATGATCCACATCGACTACCTTCTGAAGAGAAAAACAATCTACGGCGAACATTACGGCAGCTTATTGGACAGGTTCAATGACGATTTGAAGAAAAAACCACCGCATTTGGCCAAGAAGAAAGTGCTTTTCCATCAAGACAATGCATGGGTACATAGCTATATGATCCGGATTTAGCCCGCAGTAGCTATCTCTTGTTTCCAAATCTGAAGAAATGGCTGGGCGAGATTTGGCTCCAATGATGAAATCATCAGTCAAACAAACCCGTATTTTGAGAGCCTCGGTAAATCTTATTATTTGGAAGGGATCAGAAAATTGGAGAAACGTTGGACGAAATGTATTGAGCTAAAAGGAGACTATGTTGAGAACGTTTTTTTCTCTCATTCAAAAAGTCACGGACATACTGACCCACCCTCATATTATACATTTAATTGAGAAATAATATTAGAAAGCCTTTATATTTAATTTTTTTAGTTCGGTTTGTCTAATTACGTTTCTTAAAATCGGATCATCGTTCACATTTCAAAATTGGTTACTAAAAATTTGCTTACTTAATCGTGAGAACCTTCATGCCTTTCAGCGTAAGTAAGGTAAATTACCTAATGCAAATGCATCTTTTCATTTTACTCCTCCAAATTGAAAAGTAGACTGTCCTATGTACATATATTTATAGCAGGTAAATAAGTACATGTGTGCAACTTATTTTGAGTTTACTTCAGTAATTATTTACTGTTGGTGGTACGAAGCTTAAATGACATGGGACATTTTTGTCCAAAATGTGTTCTCATGCTTTCATAGTGCCTTTCAACCTTGTAACAGGCATTGCAAACAGTGTTCTATTGTAGTTGGCCAGATATACTTGTCCTTTACTAAACTAAAGTATTTAGTAGAAAGAAAATTTGTCTTTTTAAACAACTAGCATCTTTATTAAACATAGAAATTTGATTGGTTGGAACGTACACTCACCGGCAACAAAAAGCCGGCCACCTAAAACACCTAAACAAAAATGATCGCCGTTGATGTATTTTGCAAAAGCTTTATTAATGTACGCTGGTATACTGGATATTTGAAAGATAAAACTACTAACGTAAAAAATGTGTTTTTGCATTCTGATACCTACGCTTATTTCATCGAAATGTGGACTTGTTTTGTTGAAAGAAATCTTTGGTGGCGAGTACCAAAAAATATAGCCGCCAAATTTTTGGCATCTGAGTCTATTTCATATTGCCAACATGGCTTTACTGCTGAACTATTGCTTTAACTGAGGATGGTTGTAATCAGCAACATAATAATAATAATAAGAAGTAATCTTTATTTCACTTTCGAACAATACAAAAGTTTGAGTTCCAAATAGCATATGAAAAAAAAAAAAACAAAAGTGAAATCAAAAGACAGTAACTAACATTTCTGTCCCCTGTTCTACCACCTAACCTTTAGTAATTAGACGGAAATATTTTGGGGCGTCCTCCTTTTACAAAATAACTAACAAGGGAACATCTCGAACCCGAACATTCAAAAAAAATTGAAACTTTGTGAACATGTAGTCCACACGCAAGGATCTTCGACCTCTGAAAGTTTAGTAGATTTTCGGTTTTTCTTAAAATAAGTCGGCAAAATAATCGTCTCATCGAGCTCTATCACATATATGAAAATATTACCATAGTTCCATTCAAAAAAATTATGGTGTCCTCCCTCATTCCTTTGATAAGGAACGTATTCAAATCCCACGTTATGTATGTTACGGAGCTCTTCAAACAGTATAAAAATTATATTTTATTTTATGTAATATAGGTATAAAAAAAGAAATAGGGAGAATTATGTTTTATACGTTAATATACAAGACTGAATAAAATACATGTTACATGGCATACTTCCTAAAATATAACTTATGTATACATGTATGTATGTGCGTATATACAACTAATTACTTAATCTGTATGGTAATGTCCCTCTTCATAAAAATGCTTAAAACATAAAAAACGGTTGCACCAGGAATACCGTATTTATAGCACGGGAACCACATACATATTTCACATCGCGATGGAACTTGAAAATCTTCTATGAAGGCAGGCTTATCGAAATGATCTGGGTGGTTCTCAATGTAACCGCTCTTGTACCAGGGATAAACAAATAAATCATGATATTTTGTAGAAGATAATTGGTTATGCACTAAAGATTGTAATTTAATAATGTTACGTGAATGCAAATTAATATCGTAATTGTGTAAGAGGATCATATCGGAAAATTTCCTAACAAAATTTTTCCAAACACGAAATCCATAGACGTCCAATGGTTATATCATGCTAGTGGTTTTCTTGGGTACACTGTAAGGATGTTCACGTTCTTGTCGGCCGATATATGATTTCTTAAGGTAGTTGGACAATGACCAGTCCATGAATCTAGCAATAAAACTGTTTGAGGTCCAGTATTTGGAAGATATACCTTTGTGAACCATTCCGTAAATAATGCTGTTGTTAGTTTACCGGATCCTGAAGCAGTTACATAGGCATTTGCTGCTCCGTATATTGATGCAGCCACTCGTGGTCCAAATGTACCACTTTGTTCTTTTAAAACCATAAATAGCGGTGATAACAACCGTCCAGACGCGGATATCGTGAAAAGTAGCTGTGGGTATACGTACTTTCAACTGCTTTCGATCCTTGTGGAGCTAACGTGAGACCAGAGTGTAATTCTAGATTGAATCCACTTTCATCAGCGTTGAATGTGTTACTAGAGCCTACTTTAAGTAAATAATTGTAGTTACATGTTATAATATATTGATAAACAATGCCCTTGTTTTTCTAATTGGAATAAAAAAAGTCTATGTAAACATAATATGTCTATTTTGCACATGGATTCACAGTTATTTAAGGCGACGTATTGTAGGGCAAGCTTTTACTAATAACTATATGACATAAAATAAAATATTTTTATAGCGTTCGAAGAGCTCCTTAACATACATAACGTGGAATTTGAATACGCTTTATCGAAGAGGTGGGGGGGGGGGGGGGGGGGTATAATTTTTTTAAACAGAACTAGGGTGCTATTTTCATATATGTGATAGAACTCGATGAGACGATTATTTTGATATATTTGTTCCAGCCATTGCCGAGTTATTGGGTCGATAAAGAAAATACTTTCGAACATCCTTGGGTGTGGACTACTTGTTCACAAAGTTACAAATTTTTTTGAATCCTCGGGTTAGGGATGTTCCCTTGTAAGTGATCATAAACTGAAATGATTGGCGATTTAAAACTTATTCAGTATCTTAGCAGTTGCACCGGAACTGAATATTTGTAAATGGAACACTAATTACTGTCGAAATGATTACACGTTGAGTTTGAACCAATAAATATTCAGGTAACAGCGTAAAAGGAGTACGTCTCTGATTTCGAATGAACATTGTTTAGGGTCAAATTTCTTTTAAAAATGTTTGCCAATTGAAATTTAAATACTCATATATTCTAGTAGCTGGTGATATATATAAATACCACCACCCATTAAGAAGTCAGGTTTAGGCTGCTTTACATATTTTATCAATTTTCTCGTAATGTATGCTGACGACATGAAGAATAAAAGATAAAATAAAAAGAAAATGAAATAAGACAACATCGTGCAGTGTCCCCGTTGTGGTTTCTTTCTTTGGAAATAGATGTCACAGCGAATAACAAACCATCTACCAGTGTCAATCTTGCGCGATCGTCTCTAGGAATAGCACAATAACACGAAAACGGCGATGCGGAGTTTGTTCGCCAAGTTATAAAAGTCACGCAACTTGGCGGTAATAGGAAGGAAAATTCAAAAAGTATATTTTATAACAGAGGAAAAAGAAAAGAAAGAAAGGTTACGGCGGTTGAGGTCATCAACTGCGGGTATTATCTATTTCTTTCTTTAAAAAGAATGGCTACTTGAATAAATTGCGAACGTTGAACTTCGTCGTTCAGCATTGTCTGCATTTGTATTTGCTAAAATACTTTCTGCTACGGCATTTCAGTATTATTCAAAAGGTTGAAGTTTCGTATTAAGAGAGGATAGAGAGTTATTCAAATGGCATGGTTCAAACTTTAACGTATGTTTTAAGATTGCACAAGAAACAAGATACGTTAAAACCTTTATCCAGTTACAAAGGATTTTCATTTGTAAATAAACAACGAGCTTATGTCCAATTCTTTATCGTTTCCCAGCTATAACCAGGATGTTCATGTTCGCCTTGTACTCATACGCAAAGTTGGCAGTAACATTCTAGAGAATTTTATTTAAGTATCGAGGATTTCTTGTAATGCCGACTAATAATAACTTAATTTATGTGATCAATTAAGTGATTTTCTGCTTCTTGTAATATCCTCGAACATAAAGTTTGAATTTTGACGTAATTGTGGTTCAAATCCACGAGTAAACCGATAATTTTTTTTCCCAGACATTAGTATTAATGGCCCCAAGAAAATGTTAACTGCTTGAGAAAACATGATCTTGTTAGCCATTTTATATAATTATTCTAATAAGTAGCACGATTCGATGTTATAAAGTCATTGTTTCTCTCGCTGTGCGGTATGTAACACCTTAGTCTTGAAAAAGAAATGGTCGTCTTTTCTAACCAATCTAAAACTAGTCTAGAAACTTATATAGAACTCAAATACATGAAATAATATAAACAAAGATATTGTGTTATTATATGAACGAAACAACAAAATGGTGGTTGTGTGCCCTTCGTCAAGGAAAAAACACGGGATGTCCCTAAAAAACAGGGAAAGAACCAGGTAGTATGTTTAGTATTTTGTCAGAAATTTCAAACTTACCCGCTGTTGAAGGATGAAAATTCATCGATTATTGTTTCTGCACTTTCTATTTATTTTTCCTGGGCTTGTTTTGTTTCGCAGCCGTATGTGGTAATTCTGTGAGAAAGGGGTCTGCTTCTGGACTGTCACAGAATTTCTTTAGAGTTAAAACATTTTGGTATTTGTCATAGATTATCGGCAATGCTTCATTGTATAACTGTGTGGGAAGTTGAAACTCATGTTCTGCAAGCCCTGTTAAAGCTGCCCGCTTATGTTTCGGTTGAGTAATGGGCGATTGTTCCCATAATCCATTAAACGATGATCTGTGAATCAGAAAACGAGGATGTTCTCTGGCAGCTTTGATTTCACGTACTGGCTGAATTCCAAAGCGACACTTCTTTAGATACTTTTCACGAAGAAATGCTGCCCACTGGTTTACCATTTATTGAGTAACCTCATGAACTTCAAAAGGACAGGGTTTCTTGCGGCTATTTCTTAGTAGTGTGTACCAATCTTCGGGTAGCTCCATTCTATGTTGGAGATTAACCAAACCCATATTCTTATTGCATTCCATATAGGAGTGTCCACATTCTGGGAACGTAATTTGAATAGTTAGCAAAAGTTTAGCAGTGTGTACAATATAGTGGATGAGTCGGAATATAATATAATTTTTATTTTGGCCTCTGCACAAATCGCAAAATATATGGAGGTGTTTAACATTTTCATCTAAATAGTTAACGATAAAATGAAACAAAAATGACGCCACCTCATCAGGTCCTTTACGTGCAACTACTTCTGAATAGGTATAAAGCACCGACTGACCGGTAGCGAGAACATGAACATTGAAGGAATACATGGATAGCTGACGCAAGTAGTACACATTGTTTGTAGAAATGTTAGGTAAATACACATTTTTTTGGTCCATGGCGATGGCGCAAAAATCTATTGTTTTCTGTGCTCTCTTTCGAGATTCTTTCTTTCTATCGTAAAAGTGTTGTGCTTTCCTCTTATGTAGTTCCAGCCGAACCTGGAGCTGCTTTACATCACTTTCCGGATTCTTTGCCAAAAGGCATTTCATCTTGGCATTGAGCTTGTCACAACGGCTACACGTGTCACTCCGTGGATATCCAAACGCAATATTAAATTTCTGGTTAAATATCGTCCTGTACGATTTGTACGAAATTTTGACGTTAGGCTCCTTTTCCTTGAACATTTCGAATATTAGCTTGATATTCAACTCTTCCGGAAGATACAACTTCTTTGAATCATTCAAACTGTAGTGGTTTAATCTGCCTTTGAATGAAGAGATGTGGGCACATACAGTAGGAAGTGTGTTTTGATGTAACTTTCGGTGTTTCGAACAATGCTTCCCACGCTGATGTTTTGTGGCAACACCGGAAGATTTCAACGATTTTTGAATATATTCTAGTTTCGCCTTTGTAATACCATGAATCGAAATAAATCGAAATAACACACGGGCACTTCTTCTGCATTACCGTTTCGGGTTGCTCTTACTATGTATGTACTTTTCTGATGATAAGATGCAGATTCTTCATCCTGGCGTGCTCTGCGTCTTTGAATGGGTACCAGAGATATCAGACTACTTAAATAGCTGTTTTGTTCATCGTTACTGCATAACGCATTAAAGTACTGCCTAATACCTTGTCTTTCGTGTTTATCGATAACTTCGAAGCACTTCAGTCTGATACAACCGCATGGGTCACTTTCCTCATGTGACTGCAGTTTCAGTTTCTTTAAAACTTCATGCATTCAACTAGATTGCGCCACAGAACTCATTTTGTGCAAAAATGTGACCTTCCTGGTTCTTTCCCTGTAGCCTTCAATTATTACCACCAAAAGGATCGCAGTCCTATCGCTATATGAAAGCTACCTAACGTTTGCGATTTACTTTTAGAGCACAAGGAAGGTTCTCATAGAAGACTTCCACAAATTTAAAGTGGTTGAAAATATTACATGTTGAAATTGCAACTTGGGTTAGTCTCCAAGGAGTATATTAATAAATTCTCTGTCATTGTATTTATATTTTAATCATTTATCTTAAATTCTTCGGCATTTTTCCAACTAGGGCGGTTTCACATCTACGTGAACGTGGAACGCGAATGTGAAGAAATATTAGCTCCATTTCTATACAGTCTATAAAAATAACGCGAATGGAAACGTAAAAACGCAAATGCAAACGTGAGGTTGCTCAACTTTTACGTTCCTCTGGTATTTTTTCATTTTGGATGACATTAAGCCCGGGTTACTTGAGGCCCAAGGCAAAACTTCAATATTTTCTTGGGAAAACCATTATTTGGTTGAAGGCGCGGTATGACACCAGGTGTCATCCTGTTGGAAAATAAAATTGTCGCCTTTTCCGTACAAACTTTCTATACTGGGCAATAAATAAACTTTCTTGATGCTTTGCAGCATTCACCTTATTCTCAATCAATTCCGATTAGCCTAAACCACTGTCAGGCATACAACTCCATATCATTTGTCCTTTTGGAAATTTAGCTATCCTTTTGAGATAGTCTTTATAAAAAAAACACTCTTTTATTTTAAACTACCCTCGTATGTATCATCTCGTGGGGAATATTGGTCGTAATTATGGAACGGATTATAGAAATTCTGCTCGCCACATTAACTAAGCCCTCCCAATCTAACCACTTGTCATTGTTAATCTATTTAGTTTGAGTGCACGAAATTAGTTTGCAGCTCATCGTAGTTGAGCGCCCAAATAGGTACCTGCAAGAGCAGTTGACAGCTAACCAGGACCAAGTAAACTTAAGTTAATTGAGCATGTATATGCACGTGCAACAATCACTTCTATTATGCCGAAATTCCCGTAACGTGGATTTAATTAGCCGAGCAATATTCGAAACTATTATATCAATAAAATTAGGCAAACGAAACGAGTAAATGTAGAAGTAGAAAGAGTGAAATGTAAACGCAGACTGGATCTCTAGAAAAATTCCAATTGTATGTTCCATTCCTGTTGTTTTAGTGTTCAAGAAATTGGTTGTTTGTACACAAGCATGTCTCTCTTGCACAAATAAGCAAAAAAGTTTCTATAAAGCATAGTAGTAGAATGTTTACTTAAAGAAGTTTAACCGAATCTCAAATCCCCCATCTTGATTAATTAATTGGTCATGGCTCATACACTTGCCCAACTTTAAATCCACTTCCTTTTTACATGTGGATTCATTGAAAAATGCTTGTTTATTTGAATCGAAAGCGAATAAGAGCTTTCGCAAAGAATTTAAAGTGATACAAGAGTGTTTGATCGCGTAAAACGGTACGGAGAAAAAATGTACTGCGCCACATCTCCAACGCCCTCTATAAAGTGTTTTCAACGTTTGATTTTGTGAAATAAATAATCATTGCTACATGCTCCTCTTTCTTTGGTACTGTAAAGATTGAACCTGTCATTTTTCAATTTTATGGGATTAGATATTTTGAATTTTCGATTAAGTATGTACATAATATTTAAATACTAAGTTTATGAGGATTTAAATAACTTAATCTCGTTATTTAAACTCGGGCATTCTAACGATCTACATTACCTAATTCATAAAAGACACCAGGATCGACCCCTATTTTCCAATATAAGAAGGGAATATATTCTATCAAGGGAAGGGACTGATCCTATCAAACAAATGTTCTCTCAACAATAAAAAATCCTGAAATTACGGACGTTTACAAATCAGAAGGTAAATGTTGCCACATTTCGTAAGTAAGCTAAGAAATAAACTGTAGGTTCCTCCTTTTACAAATTGGTTATAGGTTAACACTCAAAACTTTACTAGAACAAATTGGATTTGCCATGTAAACTAAATAAAACTAGAACGATTTTTTCTTATAAAAGAAGCGTGGAACTCTTATTAGATTTCTTCAACTTCGTGGAGATCGCCCTCTGTCGTAATTTACTGCAGCAATTTGATTATAAATTCATTTTTGATATATACACTTTCCTCCTTACATTTGCAACATATACAGGGTGTAGTATGGGGATCTCTGAAACTGGCGGAGATAGAGAGACGATCGAATGGGGAAAGAACTGTTGTTTTAAGTGTTCGATTGAATTTTTTTAATGCAAAAAAAAAAGGTACAGCTAACTTTTTATTTCATTCGCTGCCTACAGTTCTGTTATTGACTTTAGAAAAAAAGCGTCAAGACGGAAGTTGTAGGCAATTATGTGATTAATAAGACACTCGAACCGAACTTTTTATTTAAGATATAATTATTAAGATATGACATAAAAATTGTTTTTTAGAAATCATAGTCAGCGATGACTTCATAAAAAAAATGCGTTTTTTCTTCGAGTTCAATAATATAACACTTGACATAGTTATTTTTCCAAATAAATAAATTAAGGCAATTTTCTCCTTTTAATTTCCTAACTATTCACGTAGTATGCAATTGATAGATGCAGGCAACAATTATTGACAGGTACAAATAACCTTAGTTAGAACATGAATTTTTTTTTTCAAGAAACCGTGATATGATTGAGTGTTACATTTTGTGCCATCCAAATGCTGGACAAGCTGCATAACAGTATCTCTAGCATCATTTCGATGGTTGCCAGCTTTCTCTAACTACCTTTAAGAGACTGTATGATAATTTGGAAGTGTATGGTTCTCTAATTTAAATAAGACAGCAAGAGGCGTTCATGAGCGATTTTAATCCGACAATTTTAAATAGAAGCAGACACGGCACAACGTACTGTAGTATGTGTACTGAGGAAGCATATAAATTACCAGTTGCACAAATGCTACACTCTAATGATTACAATAAGCGTATTGAATTTTGTACTTGGTTTTTTCGATGGATGAAACACGATTTACAAACTGTTGCATGTTTAATAGATATAACGAATATTTATGGATGCACGAAACATCGCATCATGTTGAACAGAGGAGACCCCAAGGTAAGTTTGGATCTAATGTTTGGTGCGGTGTCATTGGTTCACCAATTCTTGACCCGTACATTTTTGTTGGTACATGGACTGGTGATTGTTGTCTTCACTTTCTGCAGAACGATATTTTAGATGATGAATTATATGAAGCGTGATATGCTCGAATGATTTCAACGCGATGGAGCACCACCGCATAACCAGTTAACGGTACGAAATCATTTAAGTGAAGCATTCCTGAACACGTGGATAGGGAGAAACGCGCCGGTTGCATAGCCACCTCAATCCCCCGAATTATCTGTTTTATATTTCTATTTATGGGGAATGGTAAAAGATAGGGTGTATTGAAAATCATGCGACACAGTAGATGACCTTAGAGAAACTGTAGTAGAAGTTTTTGCTAATATTGATGGTCGTTCTCTTAGAAAAATAACAAATTCGATTTCAAAAAAGTATAACTTGTGCAGTAATCATAGTGGTGGACTTTTTTGAAAATGTTTAGTCTTAAACACTTTACTTACTTGAATTAGTTATTGTGGTACTGCTTTAGTTGTATCCTAATTTCCTTTCTTGTTTGTTAAAAAAAAATTAAGTTCGAAATTACAAAAAAAAAGGTAATAATTATCTTGAATTTTGTTACCAAACGCGGTGTGCATCTATCAATTGTTTCCATAGCTTACTACGTGAACAATTCGGCAATTAAAATGTAAAAATGAGCGTAATTTATTTATTTGTAAAAATAACTGCCAAGTGTTCTTTGGAATCGTTGAAAAAATGCTTTGAAGTCATGGCCGACCATGGTTTCCACTAAAAAAACGCAAATTTTTCATACCCCAGAAGTTATAGATTAAAAGTTCGGTTAGAGTGTCCTATTACCACATAATTACCTGCGACCTTCTCCTTTACACTTTTTTCTAAAATCAATAGTAACAGAGCTATAAGCATCGAACGAAATAATAAAAAATCATATTCGAGATGTTTAGTTAGCCGTGTATTTTTTCCAAAAAACAAAAGACTCGTTTAATTGTGCTCGTAAAACTGCAATTCTTTCCCCATACGATCGTTTCCCTATCTCCGCTAGTTACCGAAATCCCCATAGTAAACATTGGAAAAGATTTACTCTGTATGTCTACAAAATAACGAGGTGTCCAACACACGCAACAGAAAATTGATATAAATTTGTATAACGATCTGCGCATGCTTCTCCTAATTGAAGATTCTTTCAGAACGAAAAAGTAAAAAGAAATGGTCCAATACTCACAAAATTCTTTAATAAATTGTAATTATAATGCAATGGTTTCGAGCAGGCGCCCATCTTCAGGCCAGAATTTATAGAAACAGTAGAAATTCGTCTAACAATAAAATAATCTAGATATGTATTGGATCATTTCTTTTTCCTTTTTCGATATGAACACCTCACAACGAGTCATCATCCAACATTCTTTTAGAAATTTTCGAGACAACGAAGCTTTCTCAGTTTGTAGAAGTTACGATTAAAGAATGCTTCGAAGATTCTTATGTCGCATGAGAACCATGCCCATTTGGAGAACAGGGGTTTAGTGATTTTCAAGGAATCCATTTTGCAATTACAATTTTTGTCAGAACCTCATCTAAACATTTAACAGATTATCGGTATTCGAATAACAGTATCAAAATCCATGTCAACATTGAAATCAAGATACGCAATAATAATAATAAGGGTCAATACATTGAAATACAGAAGCCGTTGGATTGGTATCCCTTCCGATATAATATACAAACAAACACACAGACCGAGAACTATTTTGAAAGTATCAAAACGTTTAAAAATAAAATCGTTTAAAAGCTAAATAGGACAGCAAGTTTTAACATTTTGGAAATCAGAAAACACTTGCACCATTTTGGACATACATGCACCACTTGGAGCAAGGACTGAAGAACATTTTTCAGTACACACCTACAAGTAATTTTTCTAAATGTTTGTAAAGGATTTCATTGAAAATAATACGTTCAACATCGTTCAAATTTATTTCATTCCTATTTCCAAACATCTCACTACATATTTAATTTTCTATGAAGGTAATCATTTGAAGACAATCTTTATAGCCATGCTTTGTTTTTTGTGATTGGGACGTGGCATGTGTTATATTCCCCTAAAAGAAGAAGATAAATTTACTTTTTTGATAACAATATCTTGATCCGCCTTTGTTTAATATTCACATAAATGATGTGAAGTAATGTTTTCAGAAATTTTAAATGTTATTTTATGTGTTATGGTTTCAAAATATTTAGTGCTATACTTTGTAAAGCGACCATTGTTTACAGTTGTTACATCAACTCCTTGATTCTAAATAAATTTTTGTTAATAACACTTACGAGAAATAGAAAGCAGTTATTCTATTTAATTACCAAATTAATAATGGCAGAGAGAGAAGATAAAATTAAAGACTATTTCAAAATTTTTTAATTATTATTAACTTTGTTTCAGTTATATTGAACTCAAAATACGTTACATACAAAGAATTTATCAAGAACAAATTTATACGTATATTTTTTAGCATTTAAAATTGATATTGCACATGTAGAGTTTTGCAAAATACATAGATTGCGTTTTCATTGGAGGCGCACAGATTATGATCTGTATTAGATCAAATCTAAGTTAATAATTCGTCGCAAATTGAATGTTCCCAATGTATTCTAAGCAATACAACTTCTTTGTATCACTTTCACAACACAAATGTTTTTGGAAATGCGCGTGAATATCATGCAACCCAGATAAAGATATTTGACATTTTCATTGACTTTACAAAATGTATAAGACAAGTTTTCTTTCCAGTACAAGTTGCCCAGTGGCATGCTCTTTTTATTATGAGCATGTGATCAAATTGATTCAAGTTTTACATTTAGGAAAAAAAATTTAAACGGTAAAGCATGTAGATGGAAAATACCTAGCTGATTTGATTGAATTAATGAGCTAACATATCCAGAGTATCACCAATCAGCATAATATTTACGGAAGTTATCAGTAACTCGTGTTCAAAAGTAGCATGATCTATAAATATATTGGAAGTTGCATAAATAATACGTTAAAATAGTCAGGGGTTATACTAGAATGCTGAAGGACCTCCAACGTTGTTAATTAATTAATATACATACCTTTGAAAAAACCTGCTCTGCGATTATGTAGTCCCTTTTTCTAGGCATTGGACTACTGTTACTATTGGAGATTTTCCTACTCATTATTACCGCGCCATTCACGGAATTACTCAGATACCTCTCAGATGATTTTCAACCTTGAACTGTTTATGGTTGGAGACGAACGTACTTGAAATTCCTGTAAAGCTCCATTTGTTGTTTCTGTTTTTTTTTTCAGATTACGTAATCCTAAATTCCATGCAAATTAATCTCCTATGTCATGAATAAAACATGAAGCCAATAAGAGAACGTACTATAAATGTGTTTTTTTAGGTCGCAGGATCCATTATTGGCAAAGGAGGCCAAAATATCACCAAACTGAGGAGTCAGGTCAGTAGCCCGCATGGCAAGGCATGTAGAGAAAGATTCGTAAGTTTTTGGAGGTTGGACGCATTGTTTGAAATGAAAACGAAAGCAGAAATAACACAAGAATAAGCCTCCACCTTTCAAAAAAAAAGGAAGAAAGTCAATAGTGAATAGTTTTATTATTTTTTGTAATGTGTTAACGACGTGTTGAAATGATTCATGAAAGTACTTTATTGCTTAGCACACACAAGACTTACAATCTTTCCTGTAACACTATAACATTGACAGTCACAGCCGAGCTAATTTTAAGCGCTAATCCACACGAATAATCGATTAATTTTTTTAATTAATTACATTTGCTCAATTGCCCACGGTGTTTGTGATGTAATTATTTTATTTAAATTGACACTTGGATGCGGGTGGTTGGTTTTATTTTGTAACGTTTACTGTACTTGTAACGATTCACTGGTTCTAAAGCACATTTGCGCTTTTGATGTTCTACCTTTCACAAAGTTGAGACCTTAGAGTGTCTCGTTTTAGGAATCACCGTGATTTTATTCTTATTTGTTTTGCAAACAAGTCACTGTATTGTTTAGTGTTACTGTTTATTTTCTATTAAATTTATCTTAAATTTTGATAGTTTTGTTATTATGATTTTGTTTTAATTTTAGATTTCAGACATTTTCTTTTGTTTTTGGAAACATTTTTGATGTCTTTTAGTCTTTACTACATTTTTACATTTATTAGAAACAAATATTTAATATTTTTTAAGGATATATTGTACACAGCTTGTTGAAGAAAGGTGTCATAAACCTAGAGGGGGGATTATACCGCCCAAAACATGCAGAAAAGTCACAATGAACTTGGATTTGCAAATGGACGGTTTCGGAGATACGGAACATTTTGCGTTTACACAACAGTTTTATTTACAAACAAACGAAGAATGTAATTTATGAATAAACAACAAAGGCAAAAACTCAAATGAGATGTTCAAAGTGCCTTCTCTCCATTTTATAGCAGCCACGGCATCTCCGTCTGCGTTGGCTTGGATTCGGTGGCATCCTTGATCTATTCGTTGTTCCTCCTTGAGGTCGTTTAAAGCCGTAGCGTACACTAAAGTGTTCAAATATCCCCAAAGAAAAAAATCAAGGCGGTTTAAATCGGACTATTTTGCATGCTATGATGCAGCCCCGCGCCTTCCTACCCATTTTTGTCCCGAAGTTCTAACGACAATCGAGAAATGCGCCGGAGCACCATCGTACTGGAACCACAATTGTTGCTTTTAGTTCAAAGGAATGTCATAATTTCACCCATTGTATTCTGCAGAAAATTTAGGTGAGCAGCGCTTACCTATACTTTCGGTTAATCGGTTTGGTCTAGTAGCTGTCGCCCAAAATACATATCCAAATATTCAATGAAAAACGTACCTAATATCTGAATTCCATAATAACTTGGGAATTTTCGTTGGCCCACACATGCATATTAAAAACTCTATTTTGCGTGAACCTGGCCTCATCAGTGAAAAGAATATAAGCCGTAAATTGGGGTCCTCAGCGTTATTGCGTAGAAACGCGCTTGATGATCAGGTGGATTTAGGGCTTGCACCCGTACGTAGTAGAGATAAAGCTGCTGCTCTCAGAGGGTTCTTTAAATAAAATAAGCACTAATTTCTACCTCGCCTGATATTCTCCCCAGACTCGTCTCCGGATTATGCTCGTTAAAAATGAGTCTTCTGCCTCAGGGGTGGGCACCGACCTTGTTTCCCGGAATCATGGCACTGTTTACCAGATTAACCGGTATCACCCAATTGTTTGTGCAGTCTTACGGAAACACGAACTTGAGGGATCTGGCGAATGGGACGAGCGTCAAAATAAAGACGTTGCGCTTCTCTGGCATTCCCATTAGCACGGTCATACATGAAATGCATGTTGGCTAATTCAATATTAGAGCAAACAGGCATAGCGAAAATTCTTAAAATTGTGCTCTAACAATTGAATATCAACTATAAACTGTATGTTTGACCTAATGTTGAACCTATGTCAATTACGATAAGACCAGAAAGAAAAGATAAAAAA